>VZRZ01006593.1:103545-217090 GCA_013398175.1 Climacteris rufus
CCGGGCCGGGGTGGGTGCGCGGCACCGCGCTCCTAAGGACTGCGCCTCCGCTGGGAAAGTCGACCTTGTCTGCTCGCCTCCTGCGCTCTCATTGGAATGACCTCACCGGGATTTTTTTTCCCCCCTTCTTGTTTCTCTCCCCCTTCTCTTCCTGGGCTGGGGGGCGGGGGGTAGAGGAGTGTGGCGAGCCCAGCCCGGCTATATTTATGTATGAATCCGGACCCAATGCACGGGCAAGGCTCACGGCAGCCCCGCCCCAGGGCCAGAAAGCACGGCACCTTCCCCAGCCCTCCCCCGGCACGCCGCTCGCACACCTCCGCCGTCCCGCGCCGGCAGTGCTGGCGGCGGGACGCGGCAGCCGGTGCCAGCCGCAGGCGGCCGCCTGAAAGGTGACCCTTCGGGGCGGGGGGTGTCGGCAGGCCTCCCTCCTCCCAGGTGCTGCTGCCAAAAGTCAGGAGCAAGCCCATCGTCCTCCTGTTTTAGTAACAGCACTGGAGTGTGCCGTGTCTCACCACTGCAAAACTCTGGTCTTCTCCAAAACCGTATTGCCGAAATAGGCAATTTCTGTTGCCATTCCTGTCACTGACAGTGGCCAGAACTGTGTCAGTCCCAAAGCAAATTATAAAGAAAGCAAAATAGAACAAGAGATCCAGGGCTGCTACTTGAGCCATGATGGATTGCGTGGTATCAGTCTTTATTTAAGACTGTGCCTCAGATACAGAGAATACTTTGCCACTCTGCCTGCAGTTTTACAATCCAGATGTGTTGCATGACACGGTAACACACAGACATTCAATCTAGCACCTTGGATTTGCTAAATATGGATCACCAACATTTAGACATTTACCTTAATAAGAGGGCAAAAGAGCTACATAGACAATTTTATCCCCCCAATCTAGATCAGGATTCAAAATATTGGCATCCTGTGCGATTAAACTATTTTTCTTTATATACACGCTATTTTTTTATTCTAAGAAAACCTTATGTGGAATTTTTCCTTTTATCAAAAAAATCTACAATTCTTAACGTGTATATAAATCCTACATTCAGATATCAGAATCCAGAATGGCAGTCTAGACTTGTCCATTATTTTGTGGTGCAATTTAGAAGCATGAGCATAATATTAGCAAGGTACTGGTTGAATTTATTTATTCGGACTTCACAACCTGTCTTGTGTTGTGAGAATAGGTATTATATGCATGAGAAGGTTAAATCCACAATTGTAGACCAGAGTTTAGTTCTTATTTGTAGAAATCTTCCATACTTAATTGCAGCGAGTGAAGTTAGACTGGCATCAAAGACTGTCACTGTGTTTATATTTTCTGGGTATCCAAGAGTAAGAGGAAGGGATCCTAAGATAGGATCTTAATGCTTTCTAGTTTAAAACCTTATCTGTTTCATATTTTCTCACAGTTTTCTCGCTTCACAGAGGCAGAACCGTCGACTATATCTGAAGGAAAGCTGTGTTGTAGTTAAAACTGAATTGTCCCCTTTTCATCTCTTCTGTTTTAAATGGTACCTGACATCTCTTATCATTAAAAATCAAGGCACAGCATAAAAGTTCCTAAGCTACTATATTTATGTAGGAGGATGGAGAAAGCACAGATTTTCAAGTACCCACATGGGTGTAGGAAGGTGTTTCTGCAATGACAGTATCCTTATTATGTCAGATTGTTATAAACGTTAAAGTGTGCTAAGGTGCAATGATTTTACTGCTCAGAGTATATTTTACCAGGTCTATAAAATACAGTAGTAATAAGAGGGGAATTGCATAATGACAGATATAATTAATATATTTAATGCTTTCAGCCACATAGAGTGCCTGTCACATCAGAATAGAGCTCATGTGACAGAAATAAGATTTCCATAAACAGCTTGTTTTATGTAACATTTCCACTTCAGTCATAATAAGCTGTCAGAAAGATGGGGGGAAAGAGACCTTGTGAAAAGTGTGCCCTAGATGGAGATCACTTCATGCAACAGTTAATAAAACAGGGATATAAAACTGGAGTCCAACATCAGGAGAGGAAGTGCTCTGGGTGCCTGCTTTCTAATCTTCAGGTTACTGAGAGGTGAAAAGCTAAGAAGGACCTCAGCCAGAGTTAATACAACTCCTCAGGAGGAGCTGTGTGAGTTATATCTGTTTTGCATCCTTTCAAATGAAGACAGGAAGGAAATGTTATTCTAATCACTACCTTTTTAAAATTAAAAAATACTGTCTTTGACCATGTAATCACTTGAGTTTATTTGTACTATGGTGCTGCATCATCATTATGTGCTGATCTCGGCATTTAACTTTACACATGGGACTATTCATGCATACATTTCAGCACATGCTTACAGCTTTGCAACGTAAAGTTATTTAACTCCTTGCTGTTTCAACTGGCTGGTTTTGAAATGTTTCCTGTATTTGTGATTCCCATAACAAAAAGATTATAGTGAAGTAATTATTATGAAGGGAAAAAAGATCATTCAGTATGCAGGCAAGTTTTCATTATAACTGCAGAAAGTTAAATACTGAAATCCCATCTCCAAAGTAAAATTAATTAGAGTCATGAGGGCTTTGGATCGTTTAATTTAAACTGTTGGATTCATGAACAAAAGACATCAATCTTATTCTTCTTGACTTCTTTGAAGGAAAACTTTTTTCTCTTTTTTTTGTCATTGGAGACTTTAAAAATGGTACATGACAAAAATAATTCTAGTCACACAGCCGGATGAAGGGTAATTGGATGACGTAGTACTGGTGATGAAGTAGAAATCAGAGCACAAAAATTCATTTATACTAAATCCCTTTAATATGTCTCTGATATCCAAGAGACCCTAAGATGGTTATAGCCTCTCCATTGGAAATTACCAGTTTTATGTAACAATTTTGAGCATGTATTCATAGCTAAATGCACTTTGTTCAAGTGGTTCAGTTTATTGATTTCCTAATTCCATGTGTCTAAAACAATACTGTAAAGATTTTTATTTTGAATAAGAACTGGGCCTATAGCATTAAATCAGAACTCTGGCCATTGAATCCAATTCAGCCTAGGAAATGGTGAACAAAATTGAAACTGTACACCATCCTGTGGCTGCTTAGAGGATGAGAAATAAGTTCGTGCAGTCCAAGAGGGGAGATACTCCCTAAATATTGGTGTTACTAATAGGCAGGTATAAGGTAGCAGTTTTGGACAAATAAACACAAATTTGAGTGAGCTTGGAAGCTGAATTACTCTTTTACCCTATGGATTCATTTCCTAGTCAGCACCAAGGCATATCAGTTGTGCTATCTTGGAATATATGACATAGACTAAATGACTTCTACCAGGGCATTCTCTGGGAAATGGAAAAATTCAGCCTCAAGGGCAGCTTGCAAACCCTCTTTTTTCACAAGTACCTTATGCTTTTAACTTACTTTGCAGATTCCATTTCTTTACATTGTTTTGTCATCTGGATCCCTTCAATTAAGTTTGACTGAAGCAAAACCAAGGAAAACCAGTACTCTAACAAACAGCTTTTTAGTGTTTGGGGTGACATACTGCTTTGGGTTCTACAAAGAAATGCCTATTGATTTCATTTTAAAATCAGCTGTATCAAATGCATCCTATATATAGAAATGCGTGTAAAACAGCCTTCAGAACATTCCTTTTTTTTTTTGTGTAAAATGAACTCTTAGTACATTTTACTCCTTAGTTTGCTCATACTCTAAATTAGTATGCACTGGTGTTCTAAAATGTGAAGCAAACCCCATCTGAATTTCTTATGGGAGAAGATAAGGGACAGTCATTGATTATGTCTGTTCAAAGTTCAATACACAGACAACCTTTCTGCTGAATGAGTAGTTCAGGCCTAGCAAAGCTAGGATCTGTGTCACTGAAGTGACTGTTAAGCTTATTAGGTCCAAACAGTTTTTCTTCAATCAAGTCATTAACGTATTGGCTTATAACACAAACAAAAAAATATGATGACATAATGTAAAAGTACTTGGCCCATATTTTCAATCTCCTTATTTTGTACAGTTGCAGAAGTTATTCCACAGCTCTACAGTACCTCTCATAGCTCCACTCCTGAAGTTGTAAAGCCATGGAGTGGTGTTATAGAGGATCAGCATATAGCATCTCTGCAAAGAAAATAAGCCATTGCCATGGACTGCCTTCTTGTACTCTACTCAATAATTATTCAATCTACCAAGACAGCGAGCATTTTGTTCAGGCCATTGTTGCGATCCTCTGGGTGTGGCTTGCGACCGGCCCATTCCCGCCGGGCCGGGGCCGGGGGGTGCCGGTTTATCACGGCTGGAATGCTGGAGACGCAGATGAAAGAGCCAGAGCTAGCTGTGTTCATGTTCAGAGGAAAGGAAGGAAGGAAGGAAGGAAGGAAGGGGGCAAGACCCACCTTCTTTATTCTTAAATACACTTTTAGAAATCACTGTTCATTGGAGGAAATCAGCTATTCCTCCTTTAACTACAGTGGTCAAAGAGAATGTCCATCAAAGATCTGTGTACATGGGAAAGGAATGCAATAACAAGATAATTCTACAATAACATAGCTATGTTTACAGAACACTAGCCTTGGGAACTAGCTAGTATGAAACTAGCTATTTTTAACAGTAGAAAGTAAGGCAACACCGGTTCCTTTCCCACCCTGCGCGGTGTTGGTCCTTTCCCCGCCCCTGCATGGCAGCTGGGATGGTGCAGCCCCGGCTTGGCAGGGGCCGTCCCGGCCCAGAGCAGCAGGGGCTGTCCCCGCCCAGGGGAACAGCTCATTGGTTCCCATGCCAGCTACGGACGGCTGGCTCACTGGCCGGTGCCCCTGTCAATCATTGTGGTCCTCGGCAGTGATTGGCTCTCCCGACTGCCCTCCCCTCCTCACCCTGGTTTTATAACACGCCCCGGTCGCCATTTTGGCCGTCTTCTCCGCAGCATATTCCAGGAATAAAACCTACTGGCGATAAGCAGAAAGAACCCTTTCTCGTTCTCTTTATTTCCCTGCATAAATCAAACCGCTAGGCGTGAGCTAAGCCAAGATTCTGTGGGAGTCTCGATGCTCGGCTCGCCTCTGATCGGAGACTAGATAAGGCCTGAGTCGCGTTATTTAGGCAAACGGGACCGATGCAAACGACTCCGAGTTACTCACGCTTTCTACCCGCGGCAGGCCATTTCTGAAACCTGCCTACAACCATGAAGCTAATGCACTTTCCAGTAATGCACTACCATACCAGGTGTGAGGATACAAAAGATACCAGATACGGTTCCCAGCTACGCCATGAGTATCTCACTGACGTCTCCTGAACACATCTCATTGTCACCTTGTCCTCTGCAACAAACTGAGTAGTTTTCAAATGACATTTGTGTCATCACTGCTTGCAAGAAGTCTCCATCAATTTACTCTGCGGTTTGGAAATATTGATGTGAAATAAAAAAGGAACATAAATCTTTATTACAAATAATTTATTCAATGCAATGACCAGGAAAAATCCTGACTTAGTTACCTTTTTTTTGTTTTATTATCTCAGTTGTTTAGAGAATGGTACTAAGGTTGCAGGTTAGATCCCCATATGGGCCATTCACTTAAGAGTTGAACTTGATGATCCTTGTGGTCCATTCCAACTCTGACTATTCTGCAATTCTGTGATTAACCTTGGTTGTTCAAAACAAAGCAAAAGTGAGATAATATCTTGACTGTCTTGCTATATAAACAGAATGTGTAAACAGTCTCTTCAGGATAGGAAATTAGCATGTGCTTTGAATTGCATGACTTACATAACCTGTCTGACATTCTGCCATCTTTCACTCTCTGGCCTTCACTTCTTGGGGTAAGTTTGATATTCCACAGAAGTCCATTAAATCAAGATTTAATTAAACCTTCTGATGTGAATGCAGTCAAATATTCTCTTACAATATTCTCTTACAATGAAGACTGTAATAAAGCATTCTCAAACCTAAAATGCTGTGAAACGAATGTCTAACACCTCAGTGCGTTGTAGAACTGCCATTTTAGAATCCTGCAGTACGTTCAAGTAGTAAAGTTAGAAGGTGTCTTAGCAATATCAGCCCTTGTACAGTACAGCACTGAAATGAGTTCAGAATTCACCTTAATTCACTTTTCTGAATGAGGGTGAATCTAACACGTGTACAGCTAAATATGCACTGAAGGGCTTTGCTGAATCAGAGTCATTACAGCTTCCATCATGTAGATTCCCAAAGCTCACATTTGCCAAAATGGGAGCACAGCCTGAACGAGGGCTAGAACAGACCTGCACATGTTAAGTGGCCTGACAGACCGCATAACTCATGCATGATAGGCATTTGTGCCGCTACAGTAACCAGGAATAGTGCCAACCCAGAAACTAGCACTCCAGAACCTCAGGACCGGTATCTGCTCCCATTTTTGGCATCCAATACACTGTAGAAAAAGACAGAGTCCATGCTCCAGCTGTTGCCTGTTCATTCTCTTTGGATGAGTCATGAAAGAGATAACAGCTGGGATGAACCCTGTTAAAAGCCCTAGTCTGAACCCTCTCAGGACAGTTTTGCAGTTGAATAAGGAGTGTGTTTTTTTCCCTTCACCAGCTCTTTTAATTAGATCAGAATGTATCTCCCACTGAGTATGTTTTTTCCAGTGATGAGATACATTATGTTGAATAAAGTCCTTGATCATGGGGCATCTGAGCTGTTACTTGACAAGATTTAAAAATGAGGGGTTTTTTTAATTGCATTGTTCTTTGCAAAACCATTGTTAGATTTTTGTGTCCAGGGTAGAGTACAGAAAAAAAAAAAATCATTAACAGGCTAAAATAAAAGTGAACGTATTTAGGGACTAATTTTTAATTATTCACATTCCTTCAATGTTAGGCAAAAATAGGAATTAATGGTTAACAAAAAGATTTCCCTTGAACGTACATGCCTCCATCATCCCTTTTTCTCTGCCAAACCATAATAATATTTTTTATTAGAAACACACTTCATGAAGAAAGTGAAGAAAGAGTCCAAAATAGTAAGCTCAGAGGGCACAAAGTTGAAAGAGTGATTTGTCAACATGCCTGGAAATCATAGTGTTTCTTGGACTATACCCAGCAAATTGTTAGTTACTGTAACACATGATTTTATGGAAGATCTGTAGTCTGACCCAATTCCTTGTCTAGTTGGTAAAAATCTTACAACTGAATGAAAAATAAGTTGAGTTGGGTATTGCTGTATTATGGCTATTCATTGGTCAACACTTACAAATAGTTTTTACAGCTGAAAAAAAACCCACAGGATATATTGCTAGACTAAAGTCCCACGACATCCTTCTATAAAGCTCAGATTATTTTAGGTCAATAATATCTGTATATTGCTGACAGTTTAGCAGCAGCAGACCTGCTGTGTGGCTGGGAAAGTTGTCCAGTCACATCCCTGTCAGGGAATTAAGGGTTTATGCAGAAATGGCCAATGTTAACAGCAGGAGAAAGCCAAAGGTACCTCAGGGCTTTCTTTCACTTTATAAAATCACATCTAGGCTTTATAAGAACATGTGCTACAGATACAATACTATAAATTAGAATTCTGGTCTAACAGCTCTGAAAAGCAAGCATATCTGAAACAAACATCCCTAGAGACACATCTCTGGGCTGCTGGTTGCTCTTGCTGCATTGGTTCCCACGTGTTTTGGTCGGATCAGTTCACACATATCTGACAAAGAAATCAGGTCCCATACTCAAAATCTCCCCTCACTTGAGTACTGACATGCTTCGTGCCAGGAGAGCTCTGCTTACTCAGGTAAGTACTCTGCACGTAGACAAGGTAGTGTGCTCTGGTTTGCGTCTGACTCTTAATGATCTGTGCTATCATACTGTACTGTTAATCAGCTCTCAGCTCCTTCTAATTAAATGTTAAAAAAACCAGCACATCGACAAAGCTATATTCCTTAGCTAAATTGTACAATGATTAATTTAGTAGTGTTTTATCCAGTGTGAGCAAGAAAAGAATGTATCTCAGCACAAAAACTGCTGAGGAACATAGTAATTGCAATTGTTTCGAGATAAAGTACTGAGGGCACAGGAAGGATTACAAATAATGATCTTAAAATTGTATCCATCTGGCAGCAATTATTGTAGTTGAGCAATCAAAAAATCTCATACCTTCCCAACTAGCAGAACAGTGAGTTCTAGCTAGTAGTAAAGACTGATTTTGTAATTATTTATAACAGCAATATTGCAGTAGTATTTTCACTTCAGCTTAGTGCTTTCTATCTTGAAAAGATGAGCACAGAGCTGTTTTGGTTTCTGATTCAAAGCTCATTTCCCCGATATTCCTGATACATTTTTGACATTGTGTATTATATATGTTAATTACACCAAACTACTTTAGAAATTGCTTATTACTGCGTAATAATTTTTGAGGGTTGGTTTGTGTGTGTGTAGAGCAAATCAAAACATCTTAAAATAAGACAATGGTAACCTAAAAAATATGTCTTTAAAAGACCTTCACAGATTGTCCCATGCCTCTGATGGAAGGGAGCAGGTTATTTTCGTGGGACTGGCATTTCCTTTCAGAGTTGTGACTGTGCTGCTCCGAGAGAGAGAAAGTTCACCAGACCTTCAGTAGGGAAGGAATAGCACTGCCTTAGGTCATCTCAGAAGACCCTAGAAGACTTCATTCCTATTTGCTTTTTACACTTCTTGTTCCATTGGGACTGAACAGGCTGTCTCTTGAGAAAGTGTGATTTCCCTCAGCATTGTTCCAGACTTTCTCAGTTTAAGCCATACTCATAGAAGTCACTGATCATGCTTTACATACTTTGACTGCTGCAACTACTAAAAAAAATAAGTGGAAACTATTTTTATGACCTACCAATCATTTGAGGATGTTTCCCTTTTATTACATTCAGTATGAGACTTTTCCCCAAGCATATTAAGAATAATTTTTAGCATGTTTGAACTGTATATTTTTCTCAAAAATTAACTCTTGATCTAAATGAAATGCCCCCCAAACAATATTTTCCTTCTGAAAAATAAATGTTAAATGTACATATATTTAATAAAAATATCTTAAAGTTATTTTTAAGATTAAATGTAAAAAATAATGTCAATTATATCATGCCTTCAAGATGTCTACACGAAAAATGGGGACAGTTCAGAAATAGATGCTTTTATGAAAAAAATATTTTGAAGACAGAAAGAGAGGCTACTTCAATATAATAATCAGAAAACATGTTTTCCCTTCTCACCATGCTACCTCATGTCCCTTCAGTAGCACTCTAGAAGTAACAGCACAGATTTGTGCTTACTCCATATTTGGGAATTGGAAGATAAAAGATAAAATATCATTGAAATAAGCATATTTTAATTGGTTCCTAGATATTGTGGTCAAATGCAATTCAACATAGATCCAAAAAATAAATATCTGTCATTTACAGGCTTAAATAGGCTGAATATTAATTATTGAGTGCATTACTCTATTTTAAATCTGGTGGAGCTGAACCAATGAATTATCACCCAAAACTCTACCCTGCAGGAATAGATAATAATAAAATCCACCTCACCCGTATTTAACACCAGAGTAATTAAGGTTTCTAATTTTACTAACTTCTACCACATCATACAGAACTTTTTATTTGTCAGCTATTTCTCAGAGCTTTAGTGCCTCGGGGAAAATTGTCACCCCTGGAAGATTGTCCTGTCATTCATAATTCATTTATTGTTCCACTCACTGTAGATACAGATTACAAACCAAGATAGGGAATTTGAAGAATATAGGAAAAAATCATGGTTTTTACAGGAGACTGTCTTTTCATATTATATTTGTTTCATCATTGCTTCAAATTATTTAATGTTCCTCCTTCTGGTTACTGATGTAGAAGAAAAATTTTCACATTTAGAGAAGAATATGATTGCCCTGGTTAAGCATTTGAATAATTTAAATATGTCAACCAAGTAATGCTACTTGTATATGATCTAAACAAACACTTTACTGAAATCTTCCTAGTATGCAAACACAGGTAAATTATTTCTATGTGGCCCTATCTACATAATATACATACAGAAAAAAAAAAAAAAAGCCAGGGCATCACAACTTGGAAAAAAAAGCCAAACAAGAGAACATTCACCAGATTAAAATCTACAAGGGTAGTGAAATACCAAGCCAAATTCATAGTAATATTTAAAGTTAAACAAGAAAAAAGCCTCATCCAGATATACTTTGTATTCCCTTATATCACTATAAATCAGGAACATGCAGCTGAAATTAGTGGGCCATCAGCAGATGTAAAAATGAGAGGAAGTGCTTCTGTGACAAGGTAAATAGTTTCTACACCACATACTCATGTATAACATCTACATTCCTAGAGCAGCATAAAGAGATTTAAGTATGTATTAGAATCAGAATATTTGCATTCCATTAAGTTTGGAGTCTATTAAATAAGGATCTGTTGTTCCCTGAAAATAACATTTCCCATTTGTAAGACAGAAATTATCCTTGTGCTTTTCTTTTTGTCTGATTTGATTTTGAACATGCCCTTCTCAGAGGCTGGTTCTTGTTACTTGTCAGCACTGTGCCTCACTCCAGTGCCGTTTGTTCTCACAGAAGAAAGCAGTAAGTGTTGTCATTCCAGGTCTGAATCAGTAGGATTTTGCTGTCATGCCTGCCTAAGGCACAATATTCTGTGGTTTTGGACAGACATGGTGATGCTTCAGCCCAAAGCCTGTCAGTAGGAGAGCATCCTCATTAAACAGAAGATCCCCAACTGTTTAAGCTTGAAAGTTTCCTTGTGAGATGCTTCATGATAACCACCTGGACTCTTGAGGACAGGCCATGTCCCTGACTTCCACTCTTGTTTCAAGAGGATAAAGGTCTTCAATTAACTGAAAAACCACAAAAACAGTGCTTCCTTTTTTGGAAATAAATGAATGCCTTTTGATTTAAATTTATTTGAACTCCTCTTACAAAAATGTGTGAAAAGAAACATTAATTACAGGGTTTTTTTGTTTTTTTTTTTTTTAATCTTTGCCGCTGGGCAGAGAAAATGCTTCATAGTCCTGAGAATTCATAACATGTCTGTAGGCATACAGTTTTCTTAATTTAAATAAACAAAACTATTAGTAGCTTAGCAAAAAGGACTGAAGTTATTTCTTGTTACTCAGTTTCCAAAACAAATGACTATTATTTATTACACTTTAACTTCAGAACAACGTTTTTCAAATTAAATTAATTCAAAGAGATCTTAAGAAAATGCCTCAGGATGAGGGAAATACAGCATAACCTATCACACAGGCTATTTTAATAGATGTCACTGGCTTCAACCCTTTGTGTTGCCACATAAACATAAATCACAATTTGTAATTATTTGAGCAGTAATGCAAAAAGAAACAAGAGGAGGACAAACAATGTCTATAAATAGTTAGGGTCAAATAGTTTTGAGAGACCCGTCCCTTTGAGAAAATATAAACTACATAGTTTATTTCAATAACATTTTTAATTAAAAATATGTGGTATTGGCTTTGGTTCCTATTAGTCATTTTGTTTTCCATTTTTTTTATGGATTAATGGGAAATTACTCTCTATATAACAATAACAATTAACTTGATGTTGATGTTCTGTGGCAAAAAAAAAAAAACCAACAAAACAAAAAGCCCCTTGACTTTGCTCCAACAGGGCCCTCCACAAGTTATGATACTGGTTTTGTTCCACAGCTATGGAGATTAAGGTCTAGGCCAACTAGTTTGTCTGCTCTGCATGTAACTTGAAAACTAATGTTTTCCACATATAAAGAAATTGCCTTACTTAATATCCTAAGTCAGGACCAAAGCATTTCCTGCTTCACTGGTCAATCCACAAAAGAAAAAGTAGTTCTTCATACCCAGAACGCTGTATCTCATTCCCTCCTTATTCCTACTCATTCTCTCTCTTCTTCCATTTCTGACCCCTCATTAGGTAAAAGTCTTTCGAGAGATTACTGTGATATTGTAGAAATGCCTGTATTTTTGACTATTGCTCTTTCATTTATGTTCTTTAAAGTTACATTTGTATGAAAAAACATTTTAAACTATCAGCTTCTTCCTCTGTGTGTCTGCAGGAATGGGTGTCAACTATCAAAGACTTGATCCTGTTGTCACTGAAGTAATTCAAAAACCTTTGCCAAGATCTGGTACTGGAGTAGTTGCTGTGGTAAACCCAAGATGAGGATTGTAGACATTCAATGACAGCAACTTTGTGGAGTATATAAATTTTCTACTGAGTGGGAGTCCCTCCCACTTATTTCATTGGACTTCTTATGTGGCAATGTAGATGAAGGTCAATATTTGCTTACTGTTTCACCACCACCACGACAGGCTATTATATCAGTAACATAGAGCTAAAACACATTTGGAAGAACAATCTGGATTTTTATCTGCCTTGTGTATCAGCAGCAAAAGTGCCATCTAAACCCTAATTGTGGATTCCTTATGACAGATAATAATAGAAGATGCAGAAAGGAGCACAGCTTGCATATCATCTACCATGCTGAGCTGAAACAGCTAACAGCTTAAAAAACGTTTTGATTTGTAAGCAAAGCACATTTTATTTGGGTGTCACCAAGCAAGAATATACAAGGGACTGTACTGCAGAGTGAAGCCGACCCTGGGGAAGTCAATAGGAATTTTCCCAATGACTTTAGTGGAACCAGTATTTCATTCACCTCTTTTCTCAATATCCCACAGCTTTGTAGGCGTATTAAAAACAACTCAAAGAACCCAATACAAAACAGAACAAAACCACAATACCAAACAATACTTGTAAAGAACACAAGAAAGATTTCTTTGAAGAAATATATCTTTGTTTCTTTGTCAAATGCTCTGCCGTGCACTGTAGGCATGCTGCTCCCACCAACTTTGGCAGGAGCAGGGCATACTCACAATGGGAAGAATATGGCCCCATAACTTGGTGCCCATTAGTGGTTTTGGCACACAACTGCCAGACCCCTTGGATAGTGGTCTTGTTCCTTCTGCCTATGCATTGGCTATAATTTAACGTTATATCCTCAGCTAATGTAGCTCTTGATTGATTTCTGAGCATAGCACAACCTCAAATCTTAAATCACACTAATTCATTTCAATGTGTAAGTCCAGGTAGAAGTTTTGTGTGACTGCAGATGGTTTCTAAATCAGCTTTCCTCTAAGGTGACATAGGATACTGTGTTTTCATTCAGCACAATGTAACTTTCCATATAGCTGGTTTTGTGCAGTAACTGGCTCAGTAAATCTCTCATTTAAAGTTGTTCCACAGCCAATGACTGCAAAACACACAGCAGGGTTTTTAAGAAGAATCTCAGACACGTTCTCTAGACTATGAATCCTCCTCAGGTTAGCAGTTTTAAATATAGCATGGTTGGGAATGACTTTTGCCCTCACTTCATTGTAGTTGTCAATTATTTAGACAGGCATCTGACGTTCCTAAGTCTGGTGTCTCTTGTGAAGTCTCATGCCTGGCAGCAGAGAATAGGTCTTTGAGCTCATTCTTTTCTGCTTTGCACCTGCCAAGCTCATGCTCACAGAAAGTAAGAAGTGATTCTAAAATGTCACAAAATTGGAATAAAGTCATCTCACCTCAAAATATGTGTCATGGACAAAAAAAGCTAACAGGCAGGGGAGCTGTGGACCAAATTCTGTTTTCTGAGCCATAGTATTGATATTCTTTTGTATTTATTCTTTTCAATGGCAAGGTAAAGGTGTATTCAATTCTCTAAATCTTAAGCTAGGTTTTCCCTGCCTGTAATAAATGATTTAGACCAGTGTTGTTAACTTTTATTCCATGGTCTTCCTGGTTAATCTATGCCTAAAAGTTTTCATTCTCTGCAAAAGTGCTTATTAAGAAAAACTTCAGTAAGTATGTAAAGAATTTGAATCACATGCATTTCTCAAAGTGTCACTTCCTTTTAAAAAGAAGTTTTATAATGATTCTGCAAAGTACAGGAGAATTTTTATTTATTTTGAGGACAAAGTTTTAGGTGGAGGTTACCTTGAGCTAAAGCTTCACAGAAAGTTAATAAAGTTCATATACATAGTTTCAATATCAAATACTTAAAATGTGTATTCTGATGGAATTAAGTTTTTAAAATCTGAGTTTTAATAAGCCTTTGCAAGGAAGAATCTTCAGCAAAGACGTTTGCTTCTCATCACTTTTGCGAAACCAATTACTCTAAAATTAGCTACTCTGAAGCTCAGGATTGTCTTCTAAGGATTGTCTTAGGTTTTTCTCCATTGCCCTGTGGGACTAAGCAACAAAGGTGTGGTCAATGGCACATATTCATATGAACCTATACCAGAAGACTTCACACCATTGCTTCACCTCATCCTCTGGAGCCCAGGAGTCAGAAACAGATGGCTGATCCAACTGCCCATGCAGCACTCATAGGACACTCTGTTCTGCCTTAGGTACACTGACTCAGTGGATCCTTGAGGCTTGAGTGAGTATTTGGCTGTGGTCTTAAATAGATAACACTGCTAATTATTGCAGCTGCTAAACATTTTTGGTTTCTTGGCTTCTTGGAAAAATGGGTGCTGCATTCCACTTTTGCACTGCAACTCATTTTAGCCAGTGGAATGTGCTTTGTGTCTGCAGAGCATTAATGGGTACCTGCTCATGGGTTAGCATATAGCAATTTTGATAGCACAACAGTTACAAAAATACCAATTGTTTGTATAAATATGCATCTACTCACCCTAACGACACTGGCTATACCAGTTTTTCCTGTCAGTAACAGCGTTCAAGCTCCACCAACAGCTTTGCATTGAACTTCACAACCTTCAGATCAATGGCAGATTGAATGTTGCTGTAGGTTGTCTTAATACTAGAGGGGAACAAAAGCCACCTCATCACTGGTGCCAGCCAGGCTAACCAGGGCTGTCTAGCAGTCAGGCCAGCTCTTGAGCTCTGCAGAGTACATTGTGTCTCCAGCTTTATTAACACTCAACTCCTGTGCTCATGTTCAGGTCTCATAGACTACAAGACTAGTGCTGAAGAGCAGTACCCCAGATGAGGCTTTGTTCAATACCAAATGAGCCACGACTCATGTTCTGGCAAGCTGTACCCTTCGGTTCAGCTTTATTCTTGAGGAAAACTTTGGTCTGGCAACCACTGCCATGCCCTTTTCACAAGCAAGTGGATTGGTTTCCAAAAACAATGAACCTGATCATTTCATAGATATATGATACCTTCATAGAAGCTGATGCTCTGCAATCACGTTGTTAATGTGGGGGTATAAATGGCATATTTGGGGAGATCCTAATGACTGACCTCTGAGCGAGGAGGTCAGGGACTGACCTGGTCCAGACACGGCCAGTTTCAGCTGCCTCAGTGGATCCAGAGCAGGACACAGCTCAGTCAAGCAGTGGAGTTGATGTTGCCTCTGAACCAACTAGAGAAGTTTGCAGGGATTCAGTGCAATCATATTTCAGAAATTACAGAAATTTACAAGGCCAGAGGAGCAGGAGGTGCTTTATGATGGAGCAGGGACACTCCCAAGGCAACTGCTGCCGATGGATAAGCCCTCACAAGAGCAGATGCACACATAGCAGCCCTTGGTATTTAAATGTTTGTCATCTTTGTTTCCCAATACCTGAAACAGTAATTAAATATTGTAAATTAAGTTAAATTCCCCAAGCCAGATATGTTTTGCCCATGATAGTAACTGCTGAGTAACTGATTTATTTCGACCCATGAGCTTTCTCTTTTTCTTCCTATTTTCTCCCTGTTCTGCTGGAAGGTGGGGAGTGAGTGAGTGAGTGAGTGAGTGGCTCTGTGTGCTTGGCTGCCAGTGAGGGCCAACCCACCATGTAAAGCTCATTTTTTCTAAGGACTATTTTTTTTCCTGAATATTTTTTTGTACTTTTTATATTTTAACTCCTTTTAAAGTGCAAGAAGGTAGATTTGCCACCAAATCATGATGGAAACAGGGAGAGAGAAAACAGTTTGTTAGTTCTGCCTACCACCAGGTGTATGGGTGAACTTAATGACAGGCATCATGCAAAGTATGAACATATATTTTGGGTCCTTAAACTGTGAGAGAAAATTTAACTACTTAAAGATGCATCCATCTGGATGAGACTTACTGACAGAAGGACAAGTAGTATTCCCCTAATAATAACACTCATGTTTCTTCTTCTGTTTGCAGTTACATATAATTTTCATTTCAGTTCAAAGTTACCTATAGGTGTTATTTTCTTCTAAGTGTACAGATATTAATTCTTGGAAGAATGTGACATACAAACATGGAAGAAAACATCTATCAATATCAGGGTAAAATATCAATGTTTCCATCCATGTCAGAATTTGGCCAGCCCATTCTCTTCTCTATACAAAAATAACAGTTGAATTCCTCCAAACACAAGTTGTAAGATCTTGCTCATTATTTATTTGAACAATGTACATGCCCAGTATTACGCAGTATAGTAGTATCTTTTTTTTGAGCTCAGAAATAATTCAGTATAGACAAAAATGCTGCAACATATCTGTTCAATGATCCAGAATAACTGTTTATTTCTCTCTTTCTTCCTTTTCATACATGATTAGAAAAGTTTTCCCTTTCTCTCTTGTGCCTCTGCCCCTGTTTATCCTTGCCTTTCAGTTATTTCACTCTCTAATTGCATTTGGCTTATTCTGAGGATTCCCTTCTCATGGCATCTTTATTATTTAACAGAGGTGCTCTGAAAATAATAATGTCAAATTTGTGAAAGTCATGTTCTGCACAATTTGTTTGAGAATACTCAATTTTTTGTTTTCTTTTTTGAAGACTGAGCTCTAGAATAGTAGTCTTCTGTCAGTGACTGTCCATCTGGAGACTGCTGTACAGTTACTTTGAAGTACAAAGAAATATATTTTAAAACAAAAAGCCCTGCATTTCAGAGAACATTCCACATCACCAAGATCCCTTACAAATGATCTGGCAGGTTACAAATCTAAAGAAAGAGGGAAGAGGCATCTACTATAAAAATCTCTCCTGGAAAGAGTGGTAAAGTTACAAAGTACATGACAAAAAGAAGAGTTTGGAGACAGTAAGGACTTTGCCTTACCTTTATTTAAAAAACGAGAAGTACTGGAAAGGTTTAATTTTTTTTTTTAAGTTTCTATTTATAAGTAGCTCTTCCTTTCTATAATTAAATCTGTCTCAATACACATAGGCTTCAGGCACCTGATGATGGTGATGATGGTAATGATAATGTTGTTTGCTATGTGGTAATGAAACATCCTACACTGGTATTTCACAATGTTATTTCAAGAAAGCCTTGAATAAACTCCAAGCAAATTAGAAGTTATATATAGTTCATAAGGTTAAAAAAAAAAAAGTTTTAAGCACACTGAGTATTCCAGTAGTTTTTTGAGTGTCTTCAGGCAAGGTGGTTCACCTCAAAGCATCCAGAGTGTGCACAGGAAGAGAATGTGGGATATTTGTTGCTGATTCATATAGGGGGCATCTTGCTCAGTGTCGATCTGGCCAAATAATAGAACAATTGCTTGGTGCTGAGATACAAGAATTTCATTCCTCTTCAGTAAAACTCATCCTCTGTTACTCTTTGGATATCTGCTTGGCCTTGCAAGTCACCTGATATCTGCTCAGAGTTTATTTTGGTGAAATTGCTAAACATCAAGCTGCAATTGCCTGCTTTTTTTTCTTGGTTAGTGAACCATATCAATGGTGCAATTCATTTTTCTACCGAGTGACATAACTGAAAGAACAGAAAGAAACTGTATTTTCTTGTGGTCAATTTTTAATTTAAATACAAGTCCACTTAACTAAGAACATTTATTTGTATCCTTCTTGGACAGTAGGTTTCTAGTTTGGAATAGTTAATCGAGTATTTTCTACAAAATGCACATTAAAAATTAATGAAATCAGCATGAACAAACACAATAAATAATTTCTTTGTTTGCCTGGCCGCATAGTTTTGTAGACTTTTCTTCTGTTTACTTAAATGCAAGTAAAACATTCACAGCATTAGTCCTATGTAGTTTTGGGGGTAGATGGTTTCTCAACATTACAGTGAAGATGGAGACTTATTGCCAGACTTCCAGTTCTTCATGCATTACAATTCACAAACAATAGAGCTTTGACAATGTTGTCAGAATATAAAATAATTATTAAAAAAAAATTAGTCAAGTGGAATTCTCAATACAATATATCAACCCAAGATAAGATATTTATATATGTATATATTGAGCACAGACAAATCTTCTGCTTTTGTAGCATAAATAAATGCTTTGAGTCAAGGACTCAGCGGGAAATTCTGATGGTACGAAGGCAATGCCAAAATGGGAAAGAAACCCTTCAGGCCTTACGTTACGGGGGTGTGGACACAATAGGACAGGTTTTGGATGCTATCAGAATGCAAATTATAAACATTGATAGCTGTCTGCAGTACCTGCTGTTACAGCCGAGAGAACTCGGATGGCTAACAGGATATGTGATTTTTCAGGACTTCTTTTAAAGAAGTAGTTTTGCTGGCCTTGGTGGGAGGACTGTTTGATCAATGTGTTTTGGCAATCCAGCTGGGGAAGTCATAAAAATTTTTAGACAGAGTCTAACAGTACACCCAAAAGAAGTTGCCTCTGCAAAAAAAGAGGTTGGACTGGATAAAGGAGACAGGTTTTTCCCTGTATTACTCAGATCTGTCTGGATAGCCAGACTGGGCTGTAAATTTTTCTCTCTGATGGCTCACAGCAAGCTAACAAAATGTTTTCTGTAAGCCTTTGCTTATTCTGAAATTCTCTGAAATTCTGGAGAAAGACAGCTACTTTGTTAGAACTTTCCTACTAATGCCTTCTTCCTTTGTGGATCATCAATTTATTTATCATTTTCTGAGAGCAACTATGTAAAGCAGAGGTGCAGCTTAAGCAAAACACAATGAGAATCAACTGTGAGATCTGCCACAAATCTCAGTGAGATTGAAATAAATGATGATCAAAACAACAGGCTTCTGTTATGAACCCAAGTAACACTGCAAATTAATCATTGTCTCTACAGAAGAAATAGCTCTAATTATCACACCAGCTCCTAAAAATTAGTATTAGATTTCTGCTAAAATCCTTAAATCCTTCTGCTAAAGTCATTAAGAAAATATTTGAACTTGCTTTCTTCATATCCTGCAACATCAATTCAGATGGGCAATTTCAACCATCACAACAGACTTGCAAAAGGATGGATTTTGAATGATAAAACCAACACATTTTGTTGCTGATGAAGAGAAAATAAAATGCTGGTTGGCACCACTTTCCTCAATTCCTCTCTCTCAAATGTAGCCTGGCTAGGAAGATTCCGCACATGGTGTGTGCAAGGCCATACTAACCCTGTTATACAACACACCAGCCTCAGTTTTTAAAATTCCTGTCTTGAGAATTCCTAATCAGGTTCAAAAGGCGGGGAAAAAGCATTTATTAGTAGCACAATCTCCCACAGATAAGGAGGAATATATAAAAGAAGAAAAAAAATTTGAGAATTTTCTCCATTCAAAGGTGAATGAAAAAACTCCTTCAGCCTAGAGCAGTCAACATCACCCTTCATTTTTATTGTGTTTGGTACCAAAAAAGAATCAATAGAAACCCTGGGAGAAGGATACTGGGTGTACTCTATGAGCTGTGCAATTCTTTCCAAAACTACAAAATAATTGTTAAAGTGAAAAATTTGCAGCATGACTTCAATCACCAAGGACATCCTTCAGCTCAGTAAATCTGTCAACAAAGCTACAAATCACAAGATTTTACATTTTGGTGAAGAAAAATAAAACAATAGAAGGATTCTAATTTTAAGCAGGTGGGAGAAAAGAAGGAGGTTGCAGTCTCTAGCAGGAGAATTCCAGATAGAATAATTTACAGATGAATGCAAAAGTCTGAACAGGAAAGTATCTGAATAAAATATTATCTAATAAAATCATATTTAAATGCATCAATCCTGAACAACAGCAAAGCACACTTCAGAAAACATTTCTGGTATCATCTCTCCAAAGGTCACTATGCAAAACCATGACACACATATTTATGCAGTCTTGTATATGCAATAGTTTCACCTGAAACAATGCAGAACTCCAGATGGAGTTGTATAATGTAGCTTGTCTCTTGACAGGTGTTCCTACTATATATGTGCACATACATATGTTTGTGCATAGTAAGTCTTTTCTATGTAGCACACATAAAAATATTGACAAGGAATTTTATCAAACAGTAAAATGAAGTAAGGGGGAAATATGCATCAAATTCAAAGTTAATATAACTGCACTATTGTCTATGAAATCATACCACTTTGTGATATTTATATCAACTGAATTACAGCAGAGATTATTATCACACAAGGTCTAATTCACTGAGAACTTAAGAACCAAATGTGCAGATATGTTAAACCTGCCTGTATCTAATTAAAACAGACTAATAGAGAAAGAGAGGAAGATGCAATCAACATCCTATGAATGTCTATAGTTAACAGTGGAATGCTAAATATTTTGAACTCATGCTTCAGCTGCCATTAGTATCAATTTACACCACAAAGGAACCTGCATTTTTGTTAACACAATGCGGAACAACATTTTAAGAGATTTGTTTCCAATTTAAGTGTGTAAACTTGCTTCTGCTCTGATATTTATTAAGACATATCATAGAACTAAAGTAAAATGTACAGCTTTGAGTAGATATGACAGGATTCATGGATGAAGAAAGAGCCTTGGCTGAGGACTTCCAGGCTGCAGAGCAGTTCTGGGGATACTGGTAGTCAGTGAGCATGAGACAGGAGTGCACCCTTAGCAGCAAAGGTCAGCAATACCTGGGACTCTATAAACAGGAGTAGAGTCAGTGGATGGAGGGAAGTGATTATTCCCCTTTACTTAGTCATTAAACCACAGACCATTAGATGTAGATATTGCATCCAATGTTAGGATCCTCACAATAAGAAAGATATTGATAAATTGGAATGAGCTCAGTGGAGGGCCACCAAGATGTTTGCAGGCTGCAGCATTTTGCCTTGAGAGGAGAGGCTGACAGAGTTGGCCTTGTCCAACCTGGAGATGGGATGGTTTCAGGGCACCTGGAAGCAGCCTGATGGGGTCTGGTGGAAATTATTTAGAATATAAGTTGGGCTTTTCAGAGCCGTTTGTACAGTTGTGCGTAATGGGAGGCTGGGAAGCAATGGGCACAAGATGAGAAGCTTCAGAGAGCTATTCAGGCTGGATATAACAGACAAAAAAAGACTGGTCATGAAAAGAGTTGAGCAGTGGAACAGAGTGCCTAAAAAGTTTGTACTGTCTATCTCCTGGAAGTTTCCAACATCAGACTGAACAGAGACTTAGAACAACATGGTCTGATCTCTGAGCTGGCCCAGCTCTGAGCAGGAATGTGGATGAGAGACTTCCTGAAGTCTCTTCCTAACTTGTATTGCCCTATGATTCTAGGATTCAATATGCATTCATGAGAATATGAGTAAGGAAATATTTCCTATTCCAGATTCTTGCTTATCAACACAAAGGTCCATGGTCTGTTTTGTTGTGTGGTTTATTTTTGAGAGTTTTTTTTCCCCTGAGGAAAGTTCTGCCATTCAGAAAGCAAACCTTAGTAATAAAACTAGCAAACTCAAGCATGAGTTCTTTAAACTGCATTAGAAATGATTCACTCATTAGTTTAACCAGACTCAAGCCAGTATTTTATGTAATTATACAAATATTCACCATGAAAGAGTCAAATATGAGATGATTCAGCATATAGATCACCTAGTATGATTCTGCCCCATTCTTGGATGAGTATATTAATCTTAGTCAGCCATGAATATTTACAGTCATAAAGGATAAACTTTTCTTTAAAAAATATTTTATAATTCCCTCTTAGAAGTCACTGTTCTGGTAAATTTTTCTGAAACTGGATTCATTTATCATAACATTTGCAAAGAAACGACACAAATGTAAACACTGTAGTTTAAAAATGTCTTGAAGGCCCTCAAAATATTCAAATTTAAGAAACCAGATTTTCTGATTTCAGAAGTTTTAGATGGTGTTCAATGATTGTTAACTTGTGCCTCTGGCAGGAAGATCAAGGCTCATTGCTCTTCCAGTACAGGAAGCCATGAGACAGGCAAGGAGGGAACTATACCCACAAATATTTTAGGCAGTCTGACTTTACCAGCCTTATTACCACTTCTGTAGGTTATATACATATATATATACACATACATACACACACACACACACATATATATGTATCACTGGAAGAAAAGGAGAAAAAAATCTCATGATGAATGGCTTAGTCTTTTAAATATGTCAACTGTAAAAGAAATCTCTGGATAAGATTAAATTATAATTTATGTAGAAAACCCTTGTCAGTATTGGCTATTATTTTCGGTTTTCTTATGGCCTTACTTTTCATTCTAATAATCCTGATGATTTTAAGTCATCAAGGGTATAAGCTTATGTAATTTTTCTATAATAATTTTATCTTAAGGTTATTGAATATCTAGAAACTTTTACCACAGGGAAATAAAAGTATTAATAATTTCAAAGTAGAATAATTCAAGTACAACTTGAAAACATGAAGGGCTACTCCAGAGAATTTCATATGGAGCAGAGTAATCCATTGCAATGAATATTTCAAAGTGGAAATTTAAGGCTAGCATTGTAAAAGACTCACGTAACATTTATAAAGCTTCAGTCAGCCTAAACTACCAGTGTCACCAGTGTCGTTCCTAAAGGCAGTGCACAGCTGTGTAGGTTTCAGGATGTGGTAGTTTTCCTCTTTCAAGTAACCTGTTTGCCATTACACTCAAGCCATAGAAAACAATCTAAGAAGACAGGAAACAGGAAAACAGATGTTCCAGCTATAATATGTAAAAGGAGGTGTGCAAAGGAGAAAAAGAGTGAGTTAAAATATGCCAAAAATGGCATAGTAAGTTTACCAAGTGTGTTAAAAGATAAGGAAAGATCAGAGGAACTAACTGGCCACGGACATGTCAGCATGGTTACTACCAGAGTTTTCATCTTCTACTTCTATATCTTATTAACACTTGACCCAAATGACAAATTTTCTGCAGATTAATATAGTGTGATGGGCTATTTAGAAGTTGATTACTGACCACAAATGAAAACCAATTGAGCTTTTCATTTTTAAAAGTAACAAAATGAAGGCAAAGCATTTGACAGCAAAAGCAGATCTATCAGAGTGAAGAAATCCAAACCACTGACATTGCAGCAATTTAATATAAAAGTCAGACATTAAAGACAGAAAAGATAAAGGGCTTGAAGTGCTGTGGCTACCCAGCAGAATTAATTCCATGGTTGACTCCTATAATTTACAGTACACTGAGCCAGATTCTTCCCTCAACCCCTAATCCACTTGGTGCAGAGACACTAATGATCACTGAAAGTGAATTGTATATACTGCAGGTAGTTTAGTTTTCTGCTTAAAGCTGGCCTGAACATAACTTAGGGCAGCGTTAGGGCTGCTCTAATTTAGAACAATTTCTTAAGACCCAAACATTAGAGCTCCTTTCTACTTCCCATCTTGGTCAGGTATCAATAGAATTTAGACAGTTGTGTCCAGCCAAAGGAAAGAAGACAACTTCTCTGGGCTGATCTTCATGCCAACAGGGTGTGACGGGACCGTTTACACCCCGTCTCTGCTGCCAGAAGCTTCTGCTGATGCATAGATTTGGGGAACATCTCCGCCTAAGTCTCTTGGCACCAGCAGTAAAATTTATAGCTGCCAGTAAACACCTCTTTGCTGGGAAGACAGGATATACAAGATCCGTCCAAACTTGTAACTGACAGACAAATAGGATTTTACAATTATAAAAGGCCACTGCAAGTTCAAAAAAATCAGAGAATCATTTATACACTCTTTGGAGTGTGTAAAGGGTTTTCTCCAAAATACTGAGATGTCGGTATTTTGCCTCTCTCTTGCTGCTCTTCTAGAAGTTGAGTGAAAGGAAGCTTCTGTACACCATTCATCTGATTGGTAAGTCAAATTGGCTCCTAATCCTACTATTTCTTTTCTAGCTATAATAGCTAGTGCACCTGTTATTGTGCACTGTATAAATCTACTAGTAGTTTTTGTTTATCCTGTGTAGTAAGTAGTTTCTGTTCTTATGTGTGTGTTACCTGGTGTCTATTCAATAAACCAGTTCATATTGTAATAGGCCTGATCAGTCATTATCAAAGAACTAGAGGGATAAAGTGGTTTTGGGGTGCAGGCCATCCTAATAGAGCTAAAAGCCCATCTAAACTTACTCTCACATTCTTAACACAGGGCCAGCCCAAGTTGTCTATTCTGTCTGAAAGTGGTCGGATAATCTGACCCAAAGGACAGAAAAACACTAATTCGAAATATCTGAAGTACAAACATGGTCTGAATATAACATCAGAAGTTTGTTTTGTTTTCTGAAACTATGACCTGAGCTGAACCATCCAGTCAATATTGGTATGTACAAACAAATAAGAGCCATGACATTCTTGGTTCCAGTTAAATTCTGTTTTGCTCTTGGACTGGTATTGAAAGATTTTACACCTGCGATTTGTAGGCAGCTGCCAGTTTAGTCAGCGTTTGGGAATCCTCGAATGGCATAAGAATGGACAAAGCTTTTGTATAACATACTGTGCAGAAGAACATTCCTAGGAGAGCTAGAACAGTGCTTGAACTTACTGGGGACTTGTTCATCACAGTACTACAAGCACTGAAAACATTCAGCTAGACAAGCTGGTGAAAATCAAAGCAGTATAGCTTCATTGTTCAGCCCACAGCATGGCCCAGGAAGTGACAATCAAATCAATATGACATGCAGTTCAAAAGAGCCTGATTGTTTTGGCTTCTTCTAAGGAAAGTAGTGAATCATGTCAAGACAAAAGTTGAGTCCTAATTTCTTGTCCATTCTTAAAGCAGCATGAAAACCAGTCCACAGCCTTTACCAGGGGAACAAAATCTTGAAAAAGCAAGAACAATTGTCATCATGATATCTTGAGTTTTGAACAGAAATCTTAAGAACAACTGCTCTGAATTTCCAGTAACTCTGTGCTTCCTATGCATATAAAATGTTATTCAATTAACATCTGCTGTCCTCTGCCATAAAAAAATTGACAATCCCTTTTCATCAGAACATATAGCTACAGAGAGGAGCATTTGTGGAAAACCAGACGTTTAGGTAGCAAAATTAATTGCATTTCTTCTTAAATATCTTGTACAGCACTACATCTTTTAGACCTGCAATAGAATCAGGCATGTAGGTTGCAGGAAATTTTGTTCCCTCACTCCAGACTCCTCATTGTCTAACTACAGTATCCTCTCATTAGTTATTTTTGACTTATGGGGAACATTTTTTTTTCAGAATACTATTGAAAATATTTGATTTTTCAGTGCTTTGCACCATTAAAGGAAAGTAGCCCTCAGCTTTGCCCAGATTTCATTCTGCCTTAGACCAAAAATATATCTTTGAAATAAATGTATCTCTCCTCCAATAATGAAAACAATTATCCAGTCCAGCTCCTGATTTTTGGAAAGTTTCTGGAAAATTACTGAACTTCTGCATTAAATTATACTCTAGAGATAATACCTTTCATGGTCATGCATTTCAGTATGACTAGTATTGTTGTTAGACAACTGGCAAAGCCTTTGGCTGTTCAGTAGGAAATGCCTGGTAGATGTGCCCATTTTTCCTCTGGTCATCTGATATCTCCATCCTGAGGTATTTGGCTGGCTCAAGTTACTTAACACCAAAATGTACATCTTCTTGAATGGTTTCAGTTGACACTAGCAGAATGTTGGAGGCAGCCAGCTTACTGTCTGCAGCCAATAGAGGTGAATGTCTAGAGGAGGGACTTCTGCTAAACCATGATTTTTGAGCAACCCAGACCTTCAGCACAGCACATAAAGAGCAATATCATATTGTTATTTTCTTCACAAATGTAGGTATTCGGGGGTTAGATACTTGCATACTTGAATCTCCTACCTAGGCTATTAGTCTTTCTGTTCAATGAGGAGAAGACTTTTCTTCCTTTACATTGTGCAAGTACTTACATTAATGGTTCACTAATGAACTCCAGTGAAATTTGGTTCTCTATATACATAAAACAATGGAAAACTTTCTACCAACACCTCTATTATTGCCCCCAAACCCTTTTGTTTCACATACCTTGGACAATATGAAATACACAGGATGTGTTTTAATATTAATCGAATTGTTATTGTAATAATAATAGCTACTGAGACATATGGCTAGGATTTCAGAGATGTGGCAAAAAAAGACTATAGGAGAGCAGAATTTGAAAAAAGAAAATATAAGTTATAAAACTGATGTCACAGATCAAAAGTTAATTTGCAGTTTCACCAGAATTCCTGTTCAGCCATTCAGAAGAAATACTTCTGAAGCAACATAAGCTGGCATTGGACCTTAAAAAGTTTGAAAGAACTTTTTCCTCTTGTATTTAATTTCTCTCATAAATGCTTCATTCAACTTGAGAGACACTTTGCATATTGCAAATTTAAGTCTGGAAAAAGAGTCAAGTGAGAAGCTTTATAAAAAAGAAGTTCTGAGGAAGGCACAGAACAGGTGAATATGTATCACTGTGCTGAGTGATGGAGAGGATATGAAAAGAAAAAAGGAGAGAAGACATAGGAAGATATCCTAAATTTTAAATAATCTGTTTGTTTAGGGACCAAAACAGAGGTAAGTGCTGACCTGCTTAATGTGTGCCATGCAATTCAAATTTTCCTTCTATTTTCATCTAAAATGGCTTCTGCAATATTTGATTCTGGCCAACAGAATCTATTTGAATACTAAACTATATACTTTCTATCTTATAGATAGAAAGCCAGCTATCTTTGTATTTAAGACTTCTACATTAATTGCTATGGTAGTAGGGCAGCTAACAATACACCTTAAACTAGCATTTTAATATGGTAATTTTGTGCTTAATTTCTTTGCATTGTCTTGGTAAATATTATATTAATATTTCCAATTAAGCAAATGACAGCATTTTTCAGTTAAGTGAAATCTGTGAAAAAAAGGTTGTTTACTTTGGTTTTACACTTCCACAGACACAAACAAATTTTCACCCAGTGCAAAACTCAATTAATAAACTCTTTAAATATTGAAGAGCAGGATTCAAAATTACACAGGCTTTTAAGCAATGAAAATTCAGGAAAAACTGAAAGAATATTTCCCTAAAAGCTTGGGTGAGAGACATTTCTCCATTGTGAGAAGTATTGTTGAGATTTGTTTGACATTTCATCACGATGAGCTCAGCATAGCTATAAAGATTTGCAGACTGGTTACAGCTCTGACAGGAACACTATCACTGTGAACTATTTCATCTATAATGCCTGAAAAATAGGGGAAAAAAAAAAAAAAAAAAGGAAGACAAGCATAAGATATGCAATTCCAAGGAAGTCTTTGGATACTTGTGGGTTTGGGTTTTTATTAGTTTCACTAGTTGTACTTGTGACACCAGAATTTGAATTTAAGTGTATTTTTGCCTCACAGCTTTTTTGAGTGGCTTGGACTAATTTTTTTCAAGAATAGGAATATCATAAATTCTTCAATGGGCTAGTTGTATCAGAAGAGTGACAAAACTCCGTAAAACTAAGGAAAAAGGAAGAAATTATAAAATTGTTTACATGCAAGATACCTATCTTGCATACAGACTTTGCTACAGGAAACAGTAAAATTATGTCAGTGCAACAGATATATTTTGAAAGTATATTTGATTTGAGCATAGCAAGAAATTTCACACAAAGAGAGAAGATGATTAATTATGAATATATAACAAAGAACTCTTTCTGTATGTCAAAACAAACCTTTCCTAGAAAATTTTGATAGCATTCTGTAATGGCAGTAACAGCAGT
Organism: Climacteris rufus; assembly: GCA_013398175.1. Taxonomy (NCBI): domain Eukaryota; kingdom Metazoa; phylum Chordata; class Aves; order Passeriformes; family Climacteridae; genus Climacteris; species Climacteris rufus. The sequence goes on from VZRZ01006593.1 coordinate 131,349, forward strand.
TATTTCTTCATGTAATTCATGAAGCCCATGGACCTGCCTCAGAAAAAGAGGGAGATATATACAAATTGTCTGAAGCAGTGGATACAGATTTCTGAGAGCAACTGGAACCGGGTTCTGCTCCAAGAAATGTGTGCACTTGCATCAAAATGCTCCTCACTTATCAATACCAAAATATCAACCAACTTAATGGCCAATCACTTTGAACCTGCATGATGATCTGCATGTCACAAGTTTGGGTACAGCTTTTCACTCTCTTCAGTAAATTATATTTCAAATTTTAAACTTACTAGATGCTGGTAGTATTCTGGCTCTTGTACATGAAACTTCCAAAATAAAACAACCTGGCATGAGTCATGATTGCTACACAGGGTAAGTTCAGAAGTAAAAGATTAGAGAGTAGGTCTCCTAGGACCAGTAAACCCACAGAACCTCACAGGTTACTTTCTCTGGATCTGAGTTCAAAGGCAGTATTTCAAGTGTTTCAGGGAATGTCTTTGACTTCTGTACACATAAAATCCACTTACTTTTAAGGAGAGTCATCAAATTGCCATGCATGTAAATGGTCCTTACAAACATTTGAAGAGATACCAATTGAGTGCCTTTTTGTTGTTCTTGTTAATATCTCTTTGTTTGTTGCTTTGCTCTTTTTTATGCAGGTATGAATAAATGAACTGGAGAAGAACACACAGCCAGTAGTGCTATGAAACACCACAGTTTTCTTCCTAATCCTCATTTAAAATATCAGCTAACAATAGAAGAAAAAATGACATTTAAGGATATGCTTATTAAGAGAAATACAGCAAGCAAGCAGTTTTGCTGTTTACTGTTGGGTACAATTAAATACAGCTGATTTTAAAAGCTTTGGTTTAGTTAGTCTTTTGTATCAGTGTTGTCTTAAATTTGTCTTGCATTTCCATTTGTACGGTAGGTGGCTGCCGTGCCTATGCTATGGTTTGACACAATTTAGGGCAATTAATCTTTCAAGGTTTATTTTGTTGGGGTTGATGATAATTTCTTTTTGGGCTAGCATGCTCTCCCTAGGTAGTTCCAAGTATTGCCTCAGGGTTGGCCTCTCTATGGATTTGGGAAATCTTGATGCATGCAAAAATTTACCACATGCAGGTATTTTCACAACATTGCAGCTTTTCTAAGCAGAGATGACGGTTTGATGTGTGAAGACTCAAAGCCAGACCTTTGGTGCTAGCTTCAGTGTTCCTGAAACTATTTTTGTCCTCCTGACCAAAGGAGTGTTGATATGCTCTGTGTTCGTTACCCACCCGTGCTCATGTGCTGTGTGGAGCTGTTGGGAAGATGAGGGTCACAGCAGCTACTACCCACAGAGAGATCACCTGCTTCAACTTCATTTTGAACTATGCTCTTCATACCCTTCATCTTACTGACATCCAGTGCAGGAGATGTCTGGGACAGTGACCCAGGACAAAAACATGTTGTTGTACATGATTGTCACATTAATCTTCTAGTAGTTTGTGTTTTGATCATAATTCCATAACCAGTATTTCAAACTGAAGCACACTGATGCTTTGTTACAAGGACATAAATTTCTAGTTTGTGCAAAAGCTCCTCTAGTAGCCTAACTATGCAGGTGGAAAGACTGAGCTATGAAAGGGTGTCTCAGTGTTGACTGCATATTTAAGTGTGGAGCTGCATGCTTAAAAGTTCAGCTGAGTCTTAGTTGTGGCATCAAAAGCAATGTCATTGCACAGGAATATCTTCCCAAACAAAGCTCAGGGAAGGGTATGCTGCTTTACACTGACAAATGATGAATCTATAATGCTTTCATGTCTGCAGTCCTTTCAATGTTAGGGCAAGTTAATTTTATTCTACTTCTACCAAGCTCAAAATCATGCAACAGGCTCTTCATTGACAGGTATTAATGTTTTCAGAAACAGCACTGTCCTCTTACTATCTGGTTATGTATTATTGTATTTATAATGATGCTATTCTGTCTAATAGTTTGCAAATGTCCTTTTCTGGAGGCATAATTTAGAGGGTTAACTGAACTTAAAATAAAATCTTTTGGAACTGCATTTTTCAGTGATACAGTAAGGTTATGTGGAAATGCTGCCTATTATTTTTTGTTTCTGTGTTGAAAGTTTTCCAATCACAAGGTTGGCAATTTTGAAAATTTTATGGAAAAGTGAGTTCTGAGCTGCAATCTTATAAACACAACTGAAATTTCATAAGATTCAGTGTGAGATTATAATGTAGCTCAGACATCTGTTCCTGAGAAATTAAAATACCTGTCCAGAAGCTTTTATTCTTTTACAAATAATAATGTTAAATGTCAAGATTGAATCATTAATGTACTAATAAATGAAGCTTGTTACAAAACCTTTCTCGGGGTATTATGATTTCACCTTATGCAGTGGTATGAAACCAGTCACCTATCTATTGTATGAATGACTTGGCAGAAAGCATGGTTTGACTGAATTAATAAGATAAGGTAGATGCTATTAAAATTCCTTGTCTTTTTTTATCAAGTGGTCTAAGTGAGGTGAAGAAGGAAGAAAAGAGAGAGGCTTATTGATAAAACAGTGAATGATAAAATTAAAAAGAATAAAGCATTATTATTATTACAATTACTATTATTATTACCATTAGACTTTGGATGCCTGTGGTTGCTATACATTCAGAGAAAGCTGAACAGTAATCAGCCTGTGATTTGAAAAATATTGCTAACCTAGTTCCAGCACTATTTGCATTAGTTGCCTGATCAATACACTGAATTTTATCTTGACATTGAGTCATAGGTTACAGGCTTACAAACTTCAAGGAAAAAAATTCTGGTGATTGACTAAAGCAGTAGCTCAAATCTGAACTAAAGGAACAAGTTGAAATTATATTATTTACTTCATGGCTGTGTCCCATGCCTAGACATACTCAAATCAAATCCCAAACCTAAATGAACCAGGCAGTCACTTGTTCCTGAGCATTATAATAACATCTTTGACTATTCACTATGAATTAAGTCTCAGATTAATCTCTTATTAACTAGATCTCTTTTGACTACAAAACTGTTAGACATCTTACTCACAAGCAGTTACATATACTTAAATGCATAAATTAGGCATTTTAGTTTCATATTGAGTCCTACCTTAAATCATTTTTGTGAGCTATCCACTTACTTCCTCAGAAGCAGTGGTTCCAAAATGACAGCAGGTAACTTTTTCTTATATCCAATCCTACCTCATGCCACAGACTGAAGGGTAGCTCAAAAAAAAAACAAAAACAGAGAAAAAACAACCAAAGCAAACAAAAACCCCACACAACTATAAACAAACTCAAAATCTCATAGGTCCCAATAATACTGTCCTAGATTTAGCTCTGACATGTTTTATAACAATAATATGAAAATGAATCTTGATCTCCTGGTATTCTTTATACCAATCTCCAGGCTTAACTGAGGTGCAATATAATGGAAGTGATGGAAAGTCACTTAGCATATTACTTCCTTTCACATACAAGCCCTAAAGGTTATGTTAGTGAACATTTCTCAACACAGAATTGACTGCAGCTTAGACCAGTCTACATTTCAGAGTCCTAACCAAATTCTATCCCTTGCAATCACAACACCATTAGAAACCTAATCTTGTATGCATACTGGAATCCAGGGAAAATACCCTGGAAATATCCAGAAATAACACTACTGTAGGTCCTAAATGAACCAGCCATAAACATAGATCCATTAATATGTCTAGGCCCTAAAAATTCCAGTACCCTGGAATTTCGTATCCTAATCTAGGATTATAATTATAGTATTGGATTTAATTCTAGATAAATAAATATATCCATCAAGTTTTAGGACCTTTAAGTCAGGTTAGCAAACCTACCTACACTATAGCTCAGCCCACACTCTACTTCCATATGTTATTGAATCCCTAAATGAGAGATCTTAATTGTTCCCAAACAAATTGTGTCTGGTTTGCCTTTCTGCTTGCAGAGCTAGGTATAATAGTCTGGAATAAAACCTATTGGAAACACAGCAGTAAGTGCAGTTCAAGTTCCCTGGCATTCCCAGGCAAACCCTCTATCTAGACCTAACCTTAATCCTAATTTTTTGCTTTGGTTGTTCACTAGCACCAAAGTCAAGGAGAGAGGCTTGCTTTAGCAAGTGATGCCTTCAAGCAGAATGCTAAGTATAATATGCATGCTCCTATCCAGACCCTTCAGACAACCCTGCTGCCAGCCAAGAGCAGCTGTCATGTACTAGCACGTGCCACTTCTATCTAGAAAAGGTTTTAAGATATAAACCTGCCACATGTATCACAAGAGCTCCCCCTTGTATTCTGCTTGTCCTTCCTCTCTTCCTTAGTCATCTGTCTGCACGTGGGGAATACCTTACAGTACCTCCCTTATTGCCACGGCTCTATTGGCAAGGTAACAGTTATCAGTAGAATGAAAAGTAGCTGTAAAAAGAAGAGGAATAAGCTACAAGGAAAAAGAACAAAAACAAATAAGCATTGGAGTCAAGCAGCAAGGGAGATTTGGTCTAGACACTAAAAATGTTCTCCATGATTTGAATAGCTAATTACCAAAATGGATTCTTGAGATGATGCTGTTGTCTGTCTGAAAAATTGGCAAGTGTCTATTCAGGAAAACAACAGGCTCATGAAGAGGAGGTCTCATAGTTCCTCTTAACTTTGTTTCCTGTGTTTTGTATCTGAATAAAAGAGTCAGGTAATGCAAGAGAGAACTACTATGGCCAAACATAAATCCATCTTTCCCATGAGACTGAGAAGGAGACCATCTCTAGATTCCTGCAGTGAACAGTGCTGTGTCCCAGACAAGCTTCGGGTCTGTATAATCCAGCTCTTTTCTTTTTAAATATCAAGCATAAAATGTTTCTACATACTGATATTTCTTCACTGCATCTTTACTTTGAGTTTATGCCTTGCTTTACTTAGATACCAGTCAGATTCAAACTATGAAATGCTTTAAAGGGAGAAAATTTGTAACTTCACTAGCATAACTGATGCACTTCTTGAGGATGTTCCTATCCATTAGTTTACATTATTTAAATGAGAATTGTGACTTTCAATTAACAACCAAACAATTCTATTATCCAGTTCTCTCTAAAATAGACACTTCGATTACAGTACCTCCACAAGACTTTACAGAGTCCAGACAAGCCGTATAACTTACACTAAACCAAGTCTGTTTTGTGAAACCAAGCATGTGGGCAGGACTGGCAAAAAGCATGGACCTGTACCACTAAAATATAGAAAAAGGAAATGTTCTGGAAGAAACTACCAATAAAGAAATTGGTACAGAACACAGATAATTTAACCAAAAGTTGTAAAGGTATTATTTTAGGAGCTGAAGGAAAAAAAACCCTGCAAATGTCTAGATGATTTATAGAAGCCATAGGTGTTACGTTCTTTAGTGCTTAACATTGTGACTATTACATAATGCATTGCCTGACTGCAGCATTCCTTGCAATTAATAAAAGTGTTATTTCTTTCATGTACACTGTACTGGCATAGGCAAGAACAATTAGAAGAAGTTGTTTTCTAAGGGGTCTGATTAACATAAAATTAATCTGGTTTAAGTTTCTGTGACCAAATTCTGCTTGTACAAATAATATTTCCTGTTAACCTGAGACATACTTGTCTTCCTGCTGAAATGAATAGGGAGCTTGGTTGCTGGTTTTTTATTTTTCCTGTGGATTCTCATCTAGCACTAGAAGAGGTGTCAACCATTGTCCATTATCCTTTCTGAACATATGTAAGTTTCACAGCCACCCTACTTTGTTCTCCATGGAGGTGGCAGGTCTTCTCCCACAGCTCGGTGAAAGACAGACTGGAACAAACCAAATTTTGACAGATTTACAAGAAGTTAAAAGCAGCAGGTCACAGCAGGACACCCCCCCCTCCTTTTTCATCCCCAAGGGTGATACAGATTCAAGTTCTGCCCAATTTTGAACTTTCTTACTTTTTTGATTCTCTCCACCATCCCACGGTGGGCCAGGAAGAGTCAGTAATCAGCTCTGTGGGGCTTTTTGCCTTTTTGCTTAATTCAGCAAAGCTGGATCTAGTGTGATCTTCCTCAGTGTCATGGTTTAATCCCAGCTGGCAACTAAGCTGGCAACAAACCAGAAGTGCCAACAAGTGGCAATGAAAATTTAATTTCCTGAAGAAAATGAAAAAATTTTTTGACTGTGGTGCTGTTTATCCCTTGAAACTAAGGGATATGCATCAGGACTTGATGTAATGGAAGGATTCTAAAAAGTTTCATGGCTCAATGAGCCTTATATGTATGTGTGTATCTGTACAGTTCATTATATTGGTACTAAAAAAAAAAAGCTTTATAACTTTACCATAGTATTATCTCATTCTTGATGAAGAGTACAGTGGCACAACGTAAGGAATTCTCTGTCCTTCAGTGACCCATAACATCCATGACTTGCCACTTGCATAACTCTAGCTCATTAAGATCCTTTTTAAAATTCAGAATATTCCATGATTCTGTTGTAAGATGTGTCACTGTTGGAAGTTACAAAAGGATGTCTAAAGTCTTGTCTGTCCTTACCTGGTTAAAATTCAGACAAATTTCAAGTTTCAATGCTGTTTCAGCTTCTTTAAAATATTGGTGTAGGGATGCCTCATAACTTTCCATTTTTAAAATTATCCTTTACAAATGCAAGAGCATTTGTAACACTGTTCAAATCAACAACTTGGAGGAATAATAAGAAGAGTTCAAAATCTCAGTTGCCAAGTGGCATTTCACACCTCCCAGGAAGGGCTGTTTATCACTCTAGAAATATGAGCAAGTATGTTCAGTTTCATTTAAACAGACTCTGCTCATGTCCTTTAACAGGCAAACTGTTTGCCTTTCAAAGAAGACATTTGGTTAGATGCAACCACAAAATGTGTTTCTTTGATCACTATAAATAGCTGAGTTTTGTTTATACAATGTGATTTAAGCTTTAACATAGCTCGAACGATGTCATAGTGCAGCCCATTCCTTGGGAATATTTTTATCTGAGTTTTCTGTAATATTCCTGGAAAATAAAATCCAAAATCGGAACTGCCATCACTGTTATGAGGACTCCAGGTCTGCATATACATCTGAGGCCAGCTACTGCTGCAAAACATTAGTGGCAGAACATAACTAAAGATGAAGTTTTGCCTGAAGGCACTTATGCTTCTTCAAGTAGCAAAAAATTGCTTTCCTGGTAAAGCACATTCCTCACACATTCAGGGTTAAACTGAGTGCGAAGATGTGGTCAGGAAGGAGTTTTTGTCTGGTTAGACGGACAGAGGGATTTTTTGTGGGGGATAGTTGGGAGGAAAGGCTACCTTTCTAGTCTCTCTTCTGCTCTGCTCTGCTTGTGGTACATTACAACCTTTGAGATCTCATTTTCAAAAGTCATCTTTTTGCTTTCTGTTCCAAGAAAAGAAATATAAATGTCCGCAGATGGTATGTATATGTGTTCAGATACTGTGAGGGGCATTCTGAGATAGGTATGTGCATTTGCCTACTTTCTTTACCCTGAGAAAAACAAAACATGTTTGAGCAGGTTGTTGAAGCAGAATACATGTAGGAAATAAAAGGAAGTATTGCTTAAAATACTGTGGACATTTCATTTAGTTTGCTTTTCTTACACCTCCAAACCTTGTAGTTTTCTTTACATTTAGCTGCACCTTACTCACAAATATTAATATGAACAAATATTCACGAATAAATCTAAATTGATACCACACTTCACGAAATACAGTTAAAGAACCCTGTGCTCCCAAAACTTATCCCAGCAGGAAACAAGAGCAATATGAAGATAAAATATGTGATTAAACCCATGATGCCAATATGGAACCCTGATGAACAGCATATAGTGAGTACTGGATTGCAGACAACTTTGTATGTCCTGGTGATGCCCATCACATGCTATGTGAGCACGTACAGCATGCTCCCCTCCTGAGCAGCTTACTACCTAACCAGCATATTTCATCAGTGTGTTCAGAAAAACTGAACACATATTTCAACACATTCTCTGATGGTTTGTGAACTAAAAATGGCTACACTTGTCCTCTGTGTTATTTTCAGTGAAACATTCACTAAATTCTACTTGTAAAGTTGCAGACCTCATCTGTCTTCTGCCAATGCAAAGGAAATGTAGATCATGCAACTAAAAATGTCGGTTGCAAGGTGCAGCTTGGATTAGATTTTGTATATTACTAAACAGTCTTTATTGAGAGACATGTAAGATTTTTTATTGTATTCACAACGGTACCTTGCAGCAAATGCTCATCTTCTCCTAATCACTTTTCTCTACAACATTTCCCATTTTCAGCAGGGACATAATTAGGCAGCATTACTAAACAGCTGAAGATAAGATATCCCTTGCTAGGCATTTATCTGGAGACATGCATTATGATTAAACACATTTTCATTTCATTTTAAGGAACGTTGTTTTAAGAAAGATGAATATATATTGCTCTTAAGTTGCAGCCTGAATACTCGTGATCCCTAGTTATTAGATTCTTTGGGATGTATTATTTCCAATTTGACAAATATTGTGTTGCAAGAGGATGAGGTTTGGAAAAGAGATGTCTAAAAATAGAACTGCTGATTCCACAATGGTCGTTACTTTACCCTCAGGCTTTATGCCTAACTGAACAGCAGTGCTGCTGAGGTGCCGATGTAATAACCTCTTTGAATGTACTCTGCTATTTCGAGCTTATCACTTCAGCATCTATACAGACTCCAGCTTTGAAATCTGCATCTCCTAAATGTACATATTACAGCAAAGAGCTATGTTCTCTGCAAATCTTATCTTTAAATAATTTCAGTATATAATGAACAGTGAATATATGGAGGAGCACATCTACAGTAGACAAAATGCTTACAAAGAAGCTGTTTGTAATGGAAGGGACCCTTTTCTGAAATACTGTGCTTGGGTTTCTGTGAGTGAGTGTTTTTTCCTCTGGATTTTTCAAAATATTCTCTGTGTTATGCTCTGGTACTTTCCACAGACTATATTTAAAACATATTATTATAATCATAAATCATATGCTGCTCGATACCCACAGGCACAATCAGTTATAATTCAATTGGTTAGCCTTGCTAAGTGCTGCAAGGGTCTCAACCACCCAGCTGAGGTGAGGTTTAACCATCTGCTTCAAAAGTGTAGCAGCAAAAAAACCCAAACAGAGCTGGCATGCAAGTCTCTCAAGGAGAAAGGAAGCCTTGGGCTGCTAAATGTCAAAACTGCTTACTTCTCAACGCACCCCAGTGCCGAGTCAGCTGTGGAGTTTGAAGATAAATGGCCCCCTGAGCCTAAATACAACTGCTTTGGCAATTGGCTGTGCCTGAAAGGAGGGTATTTTAATCTATCACGTTGCTTCCTTTATCAAACCCATTACACCATGTGAAGCATAGTAGCTTTGTTTCCAAATTAACAACACATAAACCTACGAGCAAAACAGAATAGCTGCAAAGTGCCAGTAGTCCCTTAACTGCACTTCATTTTCTAGCAAGTATGTAGCTGAGCAGATACAGGGCTGGCTTTGTAGAGAGTCAAAATGTCTGTTGTGCTCCCTTCTAGCCTCCCTGTAAAGAGCTATGCAAACACTAAACACTGTTTGCTTTAATTTCCTTTTGTTTTCCCCTCCCCACTAAGCACAGACTTTTAATACAGAGTGGTTTTCAGGGTAGTTTGAAGCTCAGGATTCTTTCATCAACAGTCCCCAAACATAAGTTAACCCAGACATGGGATCTTGCTTTCAAAAATCCTGTGGCATCATTATTGCTGCTTGTCTCTGCTTGAAAGAAAACTAGTGCCCAGCAAAATTAACAGAACAGATCTTCTTTCAACCTAGAAGCAATTTACTTAGAAGGATGCATGTGTTTTGCACCACATCAAGGAGAAAATTAAAATCAGTGACAGTATTCCATTTAAAAGGCAGAGCCAAAATAGGCTGCACAATGTAAGGTGAGGACAAGAAAACTGGGCAGAGTATTCAGATGCTGCTCTGTGATGCCCAAGGCTTGGGCTGTTTTGATATGACCTACCTAGATTCTACAGATGTGTTCGGATGCAATCCCATTGGTGTCTAATGTTTCAGGCATCCAGTGAACCAGTCCCCATATATCAGCAGAAAAATTCATAAACTAGTCCACATGACAACAATTTTCCAGGAAGAGATCCTGCATAGACAATTTTAGATCCTTGCAGCGGTGTGGACAGAGCTACTACAAGAGGCTGCAGAGGCACTTGGTCCTGCCACTGCTGGGGAGGGAGACAGGCGTTTGTTTCAGGAGTGTACCTCTGATGGTCCCCATTTGTACCGATAAGCTAGGGACACTTCGTGTTTCATACACAAGGACACTCTCCTGACTCAGTTAGACATTCTGATTTTCAGCTTCCCTCATATTAAAATCTCCTTTTGAAGTATGGTAGACATACAGGCATGATACATTTCATAAGAATGTGATTGATGTTATTTATAGCAAGAAAACTTCAAAGTAATTTTCCCCCTGATCTCATAAATGCAAGTAATTTTTTTGTCAATTACTGGAAGTAAATTTTTTAATCTTCTACATATATTATTTCTAGTAGTAGATGCTGTAGAGAGATGCCAGTTTCCAATGCAACTCTATGTTCACTTAATTATGAACAAAAACGTGTTTGGTATCTTATAGTCTACAGCCATGGTCTCAGACTCTATATTACTTTTTCTAAAATGAAAATTTTGTCAGATATCTGTCCATTCAAGCAAAACAAATTGACAAAAAAAGAATTCCATGTGCAGCATTTTCTTCACACTTTTAAAACACCTTGAACCCAACAATCTCATCAAGCTTTTCAAATACTGGTCGAGTATTGCAATGGTTCTGTAAGACTGTATTAAGACTAACACAGACACTGCTGGTAGAAGACTGCTGATGTTCATAGGTGTTTGGTCTTCAACAGCAATTTTCCCCTCAAATATCAACAATGTGCTCCCTGTGAATGCTAGTGGAGTTGTGATTACCTCTCACAGCCAAGAAGGAAGATGAAAATATGTATTTGAAAGTTATTTGAATTAAGGATTGAAAGAGAGGATCATGCAAAATTATTAAATTAAAATTCTGAACTCCAGCTGTCTTGATTCAAGTTCAATATTCATTTATAGGCACAGTTCATAAATCATTTAATCAGAACAATTATTCTGTATTATGTTACTTGTGTTGTCCCTAGCTATATACAGTATAAGAGCAGAGTTTGATAGCAATTCTCAAATAAAAATGGTATTTTTGAGATGAGGTGACATTTCTGCTACATTTTTTATGATTGAAAGAAGTTTGAATCCATCATACTTAGATTTTTGCACAGCCATTACACCCACCATATTGTTATCTGCTACACATAAGCAATTCAAATCCAACATCAAAATATTCCAATACTTTAAGCCATTCCCCATGCTTAGAGACTGGTTTGGTGTATGGAAGAATGGAACTTTAAAATACTGAAGTCAGCTTTTAAATTAATTTAGAATTTCCGGATATATAAGTCAAAGAAAGTAAGATTGTGGTGACTGTGTCTTTGTGTCTGAACCCCAGGAAGTCATCGTTGGAAATACATCACCTGTCCTGAGGTTTATTTTTATGTGAGCCCATCCTATTTCCTTTCTAGTAATTTTACCCTTGCCATTGTGAAAATGTGTGGTTTGTTGCATTTTCTGTACTTCTGGATTGCTTGTACTACCTACCTAAGAAAAGTGGTAACTATAAAAGCAATAAAAACAAATTTACACTGCAGGGTAAGGTTAGCTAACGAAAAAAACAGCCAGAAGGACCAGGATTCTGAACAGAGGGAATGTTCTCATTTTCAATAACAAAGTATTGATCCCCAAGTTCATTTTCTACATCACAATCCCATGACAATATTTATACTTGTTCTCCTTGTCACTTTATTTTAATAAGTATTTGCTTATTTCAGATTTCTATAGTATTAGTTCTCTTTGATCAAAAGCATAAGATAGATCTAATTCACTAATTTAGTAACAGCCCTTGTCTGTTGATGAAGTACTGCACACTTTGGCTATCAAATACAAAAATTCAACATTCACCTGAGATATCTGCATCAGATCCAATCGTTTTCTTCCATAAGGAACACAAGGCAGTAGCAAATTTTAGTTCACAGGCAAACTAAGTACTTCAATCACCATAATTTAATACTAATGGAAAAAAATTGACATCTTGAAAAAATATTTTTCCCCAAAATAGATTTTTAGTGCTCCAATATAGAAATTGGTTATTTGTGTTTTAAAATGGTATTTATTTGCAATATTAATCTATAGAGACAAAGCTTGTATGAAGTTTGTTAACTAGGATGCAATTTCACCTGAATTACAGGTTTCATATGCAAAAGCCTATGCACTAACATTTGGATCCCACCTAGAAACTTAGAATGTACCAACTCCAAAGCAATTAATAAACTCCAAGTTTTAGTTAAGTATAGTCATTAATGTAGTCTGTTTACTGTCTGAACAGGAGATGGCTCCAGATAGCCATACCCAAGGGGCACTAGCATTTTATAAGTGCAATGTACATTATCATGAAGTTATAAATGATGAGAAACCTTGCAGTGAAGATGTAATGCAATCTGAAGAAAAGAATGAATATAAAAAGAGAGGTTTGTCTCCAGATCCAGATCACTTGAACTGTGAGTGGTATCCAGAATTCAGGAAGTTAGAAAAATGTAGTGATCCCCTGTTTGTTTCTAAATTTGGTACCTGTGCTAATATTGGGATTACAGAAATTACATATTTAGTTTACATTAAGCAGTTGTCTGACTTTGAAAGTGAGCACTGGGAACTACCAAATTAAATGCCATTCCATCCATACCAGGATGATGATCTCAAAACCTGGAGTACTGAGTATCTTATCTTACACTACAATGTTTTAGTATTCCAGACTATTAAAAAACTTTTTTTGCTTTTTCAAAAGAAACAGATTTTAAACATAGTTATATCTAGTCTGTCTTAACAGAGTTACTAAATTAATGGGTAGAGTTCTAATCTCTGGGGCTCCAGATTTCAAAGTTCCATAATGGAAAAACAAAGTATAAATAAAGAACTTAAATGTTTACAGACAAAACACTTACTTTTGGAGAGAAAGCCTAGTGGATAACCACTTTGGGAGGACAAGCCATCTGCTTAGAATCATTTCAAGAAATACATTGCCACTTGCTTCTGTACAACTTAAAATCTAATAGCAAATTTTAGCCACATGAACAAAATAAGAGAAAGCAAAGTATGCTTCTTTTTTTTCAGTGACAGAGTACAATTAGTACTTGTTAGTTCCAGCAAAAAGAGAAAGAGTTAAAAAACTGAAAAGGATTGTCTCAACAAAAATCAGAACAATGGAGGAAAATTGCTTCAAGGCATTTAGGTATTCATATATGTGAAATCAGCATCATTATTTCAGAGCTTCTTAGGTCTTATCCAAACCTAGAAAAAACAAAATCCTTTCAAAATCTTTTGGGAAATAAGGGTCTCAGCAGTTGATCACAGAGAAAGCTGCCTTGTTCCAACTGCAGCTGCTAACCTTACTGGAAGCTGGAGTTCCCAACTGCTAGCAGATACCTTTATCCACCTAGAAGTGAGTATAGAACAAAACTGGAACACAGGCTGGAAACCCTCACTTCCCTGTCACTTTTTTTTTTGCTGCACCTATATGTATAGATTAAAACACAGGTTCACACAAAACACTTGATTTGATTGATTGCAGAAGTCTAAAGGTAAAAAAGAAAAAAATACATTCATTCAATACAGATCAAGTTATTTGCTAAGCACTATTTTTTAAGTGTGCATAGGTTAATGTCTTCTGGGTTTTTTTTCTGCACATAATAAAAATCACTTTTTTATTACTCTCCTATACTTATGTGGTTTACTTTCCCTTGTACTGCAGTCATCTTGGGACTTTCCCAGGTCTAGGGGGCAGTGTGACCAAGGGCATTATAACTCTTAATGTTACTAGTTCAACACGCATGTCCCAGTTTTAGGTCTGACTCCAGTCTTGCTGTTGTGTTAAAGCACACATGCACAGTGCCTGGACTCCACCTGGTCCCATGAATAACATCACAACCCTGCTGATTACTGCTTGCTTCTTTAATCAGGGTAAGAATAACACATGAACACAGACACTCTCATTCTTGACAGATGTCTTATAGCTTGGGTCAAGGGAATGCTTTTCTGCCTTTTTGTTTCCCAAATTTCAGTCAAACAGGCATTCTCAGAGATTTCCGGGAGGGTCAAACATCATATTAGAAAGAAACAAATGAACTCAAGGTATCACAAACTTCTATCCTCCTATGGAACACAGACATAGTAGGAGCATAGTGTTTTGAGGTATTGGCATGAGTTCATACATGCACATGAACTTGCATTTCTGTAGGAAATGCTCTAACTATCGAGCCGTACCTCACTGTAGAGTGTGTTGCCTGTGTTCTTCCCGTTAGGACTAACCCGTTCAGACTAATTAAGTATCCATTTGGTCAGAGAGAAGCATGACATTGCTGCCTTATAACTCATATATTCGCCTGGGAACCAATTTTAAATAACGAAATGTTTTACACCAGGCTGACTGTAGGAAGGAAGAAATGAAAGTTTCCCCTGAAATCTGGATACATGCCTTAAGCACTGAGACACAAGTCTCCAACGAGCTTCGGTTTTCACAAGTAGAACATCAGCAGCCGAGAAGCCATGGTAGTCTATAAACTTCCAGGCAGGCTTGAATTCATCAGAGCCAACCGATATGAGGGCTCCATTTAACTGAATACAGGATAGCCTTTACCATCTCTCCTGGTGGGGTGTTTTGTGAAAGAAAAGGCACCATAAGTGCTCCAGCACATGCCTATGACTTCCAGCAGTGGACAGACTCCTCCATGGAACCTGTAAGTGTGCTGAAAATGCACACTCTCCTTGGGATGTCTCACAATTTTCATAAAAATTGGCAGCTGCTTTGGTGAGTTTTAGGAGTTCAGGTCAGATATACCAGTATATGGAGTCTAATTATCTAATGAGGGCCTTGGATCCCATCAGGCCAATATACTTTTGTGGATGTGGATATACAGAGATGGCTACTATTGTGGCAGAGAATGAATCTCTATTTTTTAATGCCCTCCACTATCACCTTAGCAATCAGGAAAAACAGAGCAGAACTATCCTTTGTACATTTTTGTAGCACATAGAACAATGAGACAAGGGAAGGATAAACAAAAGGAGATTAATCTTCTGACTTGCAACCAGGCTTTTGGGTATGGAATAGAGTGGGATGGGTGTGGAAGTGGGCTGTAGGCATTAAGCTGTGAAATCAGCAATTTGTTTAGCTCTCACAAAATCCATGACAAAACATTCATTGACTTAATGCAAATGTTTTAGCCCCAAGTACCATACAGCAATACTCTGCAGTCTCTTTATTATGGGAAAAAAATATCTTCTTTCTGTGCTGAAAAAGCAAAATACTTAATACCACTCTCAGGAAAAACGTCTTTGCAATGCCTAACAAACACTAGTTAATTTAGAAAATAACTCCAGCTGTGCTGTCTCTGTTCCCCAGTCAGCTGACATCCCTTTCCAGCTTTTTGACGTTATCTTGTCCCTGAAAACACTGCTTTTCCCCCTTGTTTCACTTCCTTGAACTTTAGATTCAAAACGCAAATACATGGAAAACAGCATATACATTGTTTACAATAAGGAGCAAGAGACCTTCATCGGTTTACTTTTTGAACAAGAAAGAAAAGTTGGTCAGTCTATGGTTAGACGAGAAACTGAGTTCAGATTTCGGCTATCACATCCTGTTTCATTTACAGGGTCCTCTGTAAATCATTTAGAATAAAGCATGCTGTCACTACATCATATTTCACTATGTGGAATGTAAAGAAGAATAATCACTGCTTGGCTGAGAACCCAGAGTAGCAAAGATGCAAGAAGAATGAAGAATAGCTGGAAAAGGGTTAGTTCAGGTCAAAGAGCTGTTACACCAGCTAGCACACAGCATCTGAGTCAACTGCTGACACAGAAAAATTTGGAAGATAAGCAGTGGCCTCATATAGAAACAGGGAAAGAAAATGAGTTTTAAAAAGGCCACCAGGAAACTCTCTGAAAGTATTCTGCCATCAGAAAATGATTCTGTCGCATATTGGAAAGGACCATACTAAATTACTTTTTCAGTGAGGCACAGTAGATGAAATTTTTAGTAGTTCTCTGCAAAAAAATGAAAGAACAACCTTAAAAGTTATTCAGACATCGTAAGCTACCAAATTATGAAGATACTGCACCATAACCACCATATCAGAGGTTATATCATAACCTGTATAGATGGGTTTGCTTGGGTATGTGTGGGTATACATATGCATATGTAGTATACCCATGTGTAGTATACTATGCCTATTTATAATACACTTTTATACCTATGAATGCAGTATTTAGACATCTATAGAAAAGATAATTTGTGTTATTTCTCCTTTGGAAAACTGTGAGAAGACACATTTTTTAGCAATAAATTACATGAAAAAAGAAGAGTTCAAATGAAAGGCTGAAGAAGCAATCAAAGAAATATATAAAAGAAAAAGATGAGTTACAATAAATTCATGTGTCTATTCTACATGACTTACAGAAAAAAAAGTGAAGTAGAGAAGTAAAAATGGCATTATTTTAAGACAATCTCAGGCGTTTTGGAAAGACGTCTAATACCAGTGACTTCAATTTTCTTTATTTAAAAATTATTTATTTGAGGAGCATTAAGGTCACATTTTCAAGCTACTTGTTGAGTAACCACAAAATAGTAAATGTAAAACAAACAAACAAACAAAAAAAGCTGAAAGTTCCAAGATGATCCTCTAAGGTCAATTAAAAAAAAAAAAATGAAGAAGAAGAAGTTACATGCACAGTATCTGTGACATTTGGTGACGTCCCAGCTTTTTTCACCTCCTACAACAAAAAACAAGTGACAACTTGAATGTAAAAGGCATTATGCTTAAAAGCCACAACTCTCCTTGTACTTCAGCCTAGGGTTTTATTGGAAACCTCCATAGTTTCATCTCATCTTCTTCCTCCCAATCAAAGGGAACATGATTGATTTACTCACAGGAACTGTTACCCTGATGCTGTGAATTGGCCAGGGATGAAGCCTACTCTGGAGAAGTACTCCTCCAGCACTAAGAAACTCCTTTCTTGAAAAAATGGGTCACTACTCACAACTCCCACACAATTTTCCTTTCCCTCATATGCCAAGCTTAAAAGCAGAAACTCATAACCAAATTGGCATCAAAACAACTATTCCCCCAGAATCTGCATATTACATACCTAATGCTCTCATGTCAAAATGAAAATACATATTGAGAGGAAAATTGCTGAAACATTACAGGCCTGACTCTGATTGTGCTGATCTTATGGAAACAATGTCCCACAAACACATTGTCCCTGTGCAGCACATCTCATGCTGAGCATTCCAGACAGCTCTCCTTGAGCCAAAGAGTTGATTGCACTTATGCAACATGCACAGGACAATTTCATACTACATGCTCAGCCCTGCCTAGCAAACATACTTGCTGCAATGCAGCGTGCTTTTGCAGAATGTTTAATTCAGCTTATTGAAGAGTCTTCCAACCCATCCAATGGCCAGGGCCTGAAGGACACAAAATGCACTGGACTTCCATACTACTTTGTGGGTAAATTTCTAGCTTCTTATGCTAGACATATGTCCTCAGAAAGTGACTATAGGGCTTCCAGATACTGAAGACATCCCTTTTTTGTTTGTCTCTCAAAGCTACTGTGATACAGCTGCTTCTCAATACAGGGTTTATGAATTATGAACTCACAAGCTTGAATGGGAAAGAAAGTGAGGAACAGAAAAAAAAGCTGAATCCAAATAGTGAACATTTACCTGAAACACCTAAGGTGCTTCACATGAGAATCACTGATTTTAAGACTTGGGAAATAAAGGACAGTATTTGAATATATTAATATAGAAACAGAAAAAGAACAGTATCTGGAATGGAACTTATATTTATTCTTCTTTTACAAGGCAGTTTTGTATTCCTGAATTCTTTTTTAAAAAGGAAAAGCCAAAGCTCAGCACCCATACTCAAAATCTGCAACAGACAACAGCCTTTTCTGTATTTGCTCTCAGTACAAATAAAGCAGGGATTTTTCCATCACATTTTGCTGCAGTGATGCCACCAAGACAGCAGCATATATACCTCAATACAAATTAACAAGGACTATTATTTTACCATTTGTCATAAAAACTCTCTCTGCGAACACAAAACACATATTTCATTTCACATCAGAAGCAGCCTTACAGCAAGGCCCAACTTAGTGCACCTCCTGCAGTTACCAACAAAAAGCTTTCAGTTTCTGAGATACCACTGACATTTCATAAGGGCACAAAACTATGCTAATTGCCATCCCTCTGAGGGATTTTTGCCTGATGAACGAGAAACAGAAATCCTTGCTCCAATACCAGCACCACCACCAATTCCTATTGACATCAGTAAGTGCCCTGAGACCTTCAATTTTCACAGATTAGCTGAAGTCATTAGTCACAGTAGATCATATTGTTGCTGTTAGTCATTGATTTTCTATTTACGTTTAATGGCAAATTTAGCACTTACCAAAGCTGCCAAATTAACAGCATTGACCAGAAAACTGAAGTAACTTCAGGAATGGAAAAAAAACCAAAAAACCACAGTCCAAATTTTTCCACATTGTCAATATTTGCTCCTTGGAGCAAGTCTGAAGGAAAAGGATCTTCTATATTACTATTCATTTCACTTTGGTTTCTACAGAGACAACCCAGAAAAGTGCTAAAAGATGGCAAGGTTTCAAAACCCTGAGAAGATTCCTTAGCCATACTCTTATTTAATTTCCCTGATAAAATTCCATTATCTGGTTATTATTCTCCAAGAAGAATTTATATGTATTAGAAAGACTTCTTTACTCTGAATCTACCTGATGCCATTGTCTCTGGCCAAATTACTAGATTATGGAAGAGTACAGGATATATCTTACTGTAAATCTTCTTTATTTGTGGGTGAGACTATGTTTGTGACTTTATATAATCACCAACCACAAAGACAGTTCAAACCTTTAGGGAAAAAAAAAGACACACTTCACATTTTAAACAACTTTTACTTTAGACTTTGGAATTCTCTCAAATTGCAGACTGTCAAACAAGATTAGTTCAGAAATTAGGTCAGAAATTGTACTGGTAAAATACTGATTTTTTAAAAATAAAAGGTTATTTAATACAACTGTGGTAAACCTTGGTTTTGAACAAAAGTAAAATCAAGAACTTATTTTTTCTTCTCCTCTGGCATACTATGGTTATAAACATGGCATAAAATTATTTATTTTTAAAATATAATAAAACCTAAGCTGGGAAGGATATCAAAGAGCTGGAATAAATATGCTGCTTGCAAAGATGTCCACCTTTATAAGGGAAGTCTTGTAAAAGAAAAAATAATCTTCTCTCTCCCACTCTCCCCTCCCAAAGACCTGATTTCCTTTTACTAGGAATAAGCAGCCTGATAAATTTTGCATTTTCAATTGCAAAGGTTGGAGGGGAATATTTAGCCCGGGCAAATTACATAATAAACTCACAGTCTGGCATTATTAGCAAACAAAAAGATGCCATTCTATTAATGAAGCTTGGAAGATGCAAGGAATGTAAAATCAACCATCTACTACTGAAAGCAATCCTGCTAGCAAAAGACAATATTTTTCTTAATGAATATTTTATCCAGAAGGCTCTTGCCTCCCAAATTCCTGCAGCTGAAAACCTAAACAACTGAAGATGAAGTCAAAATACAAAAGAACAACAATAAAATCCCCACCCCTCCCCAAAGCTTTTTTAAAATTCCCAAGCCTTAAATAAAGAAATGAGAACCTGTCAGAAATCATTAGTTTCTGCTGACTTTAGTAGAGTGTACTAAATAAATGCAAGTACTATCAAAATGTAGCAAAGAATTTCAACTTTCTTTTTCAAAGAGTAGAGAGAACTGTCAGGACCTCAGTCACTGTTTTCATCTCCCAAGCACAATCCAGATGTTCTGGAGCATATTAAGAAATATCAGCTGCTTCTAACTACTTCTCAGGACTGATCTTGATTTTTTCCATCCCCCTCACCCACCACCCATTCCCATTTCCTGCAATACCATTTTGTTGTAATTTTTAATCCTTGTTTGTATTGTTTATTAGAAATTTTTAGAACATGCTTTACAGAAAATGGGGTCAGTTACGGGTTGCACACTATTTTCTATAGACCACTGAAGACTAAATGATCATTATACAGGTTTGTGTGCTTGTGAGAATGGGAGTCCACTCTCAGTGACACAAGTGGTCCCAACAAGTCTTATCAGGAGGAAGAAAAAAGGGTGAGAAAGAAAATCTCCAGTATTAGTCTGCTAGGAGTAATATGTGGAATAAAATCACTGGAACAGCAAGACATAGATCTGCCAAGTATCTTGTCTCTGACAGACTTCCATACATCATGTTTTCCTTGGCCTTTGTCTGTTCCTCCCATTTTGGTTCAGCCCTACTTTTCTTAAAGCCTATACCTGACCAACTTCATACTCACAAAATTTATTCCTCAAATTTTCTATTTTTATTTAAGTGCTGTTATTGGATGATTGGATGATTAGATGATTGGATCCTGGATGATTTGGGGCTTCCTTTATTCTAGTCTGTGAAATCCCCGTGTCACAAGGATCTAAACCCTATTAAATGGGGTGTACATTCAATTAAATGTCAGTACAAATTCCCCAGAATAGAGAAAATAGAAGCCTGATGTTCCAGCGTGTTTCTACTACACTAATGATAAACCCACTGACTCTGGCTGTAGTTATACTATCACAAATGAGAGGACATTAAGACCATTTTTAAAATCCTATAAATATTACAACCATTTTTATAGGATTTTCATACAAATCACAACCTTGAACACAGCAGAGTTATTCCCATGAGTACAAGACTATGTATAAGAAGTAATAAAAGGACACAAATAGGAAAGTAGGAAATAAAAGTAGGAAAAGAAGAATCATTTAGGTTGGAAAAAATTAACATTAATGTATTATGCTAGAGCATGACTATTTAAAATCAACAGAGCTACAATTTGACTACTGCCTTAAAACACAAGTAAAGAATTGTAGACATTAAAATATTCTATTATTCACTCCTGCACGATTTTCTTAAAATCACACAACACAAAGTTTCCATAGATCTTTTGTTTTCAAATGAAAATGACCTCTTGGAGCTACTTGACTCCATATTTTTCAGTACTGCTGATTTTCTGGATACAGAAGTAGACCTGCTTGAAAGCAGAAGATGCACATTAAATGACTTACTGGAAGATACTGTGCTGTATAAAACATTTCCAATCTAGCATGATTAATCACTTGACAGTGTTTATGTTCAGAGAGAAGATCTACATCTCTTTGGACCTTCACCCTGACAGACTCTATGTAACCACAAGGACTTTGCAAGAGGATAATTCATTAGCTCACGACCCCGAGACGACCAGTGCAGAGTGTGATTGTTTGGTAGTAATCAAGTGATCTATCCATTCAACCATATCTTTTGACAAGATTAGGATAGACAAGACATGAATATAAAAGAATTAACCAATCTCACTGCTGGTGAACAAGTGAGCCATAATCAGTGGGATGACTTCACACACTAAGAAAAAGCAAGAAAGTGAACCAGAACTTTTAAAATCCCCAAGTCTTTTAACTGACCAATTTAACTTACCAGTTTAGCTTTCCCCACTTTTCTTTTAACTTACCTTCATGGCTGATGTTTCCCACTGTTATCCCACCACAGCAAGTGTGTCTCTCTCAGCCTGCATGTTACACAAGAAAGCAAAATATCAGAATGTACCTCATTTTCCAAAGCCCCTTAAAATGTCACTGGATGAGTGTAATGTTGATTTGTTGGTGGTGGTGTTTTAGAAAAGCTGCATTCTCTTTTTGAAATTAATTTTTAATACAAACAGGGTAATTTATGAAGTACTGCCAGTTAAATTCTTAACTACATCAGGTTTTATGTATGAGTTTCCATCATGCTGAACTAGGAGTTTAATAATACAGCTGTCAGAGCAGCTAAAGTTAGCAGAACTTTAAAAGCTGTCTTTGAAAAAAAGGTGTCCTAAATTTTATGAAGGATAAAGCATGAAAAACAAATTGATGAAAAAGAATCCATAGATCTTTGGGCCTGGACATTTAACTTCTCTTTCTCTAAATTGCTTCTAAAATGGGTCCATAAATGATGGGAGAAAGAAATTGTGTGTCTGCTAGGCAGTCCTGAAAGAAGAATTTC
The DNA here is from genome assembly GCA_013398175.1 of Climacteris rufus. NCBI lineage: Eukaryota > Metazoa > Chordata > Aves > Passeriformes > Climacteridae > Climacteris > Climacteris rufus. The sequence continues at coordinate 153,671 of VZRZ01006593.1, forward strand.
TTGTTCAAGTCAAGTGTCCCGTAATTGGGATAAACTTCAGTCCCCTTGAAGAATTCTGTTTTTCCTTTCTCTTCTCCTTTCCACTTTGAGGGAGGAATTATGACCTCTGCCTGTGATATGTTTAATTTTACTCATATAAGAATTGTAGATGATGTAGCATAAATATTACTGCTTCACTAATAACCGTGATCAGACAAATCCATCAAGAGTCATAGCGAGAGCAATTACATAAAAAATTAAACTGAGAGAGAATCATAGACTCATAGAATCAAAGAATCATTTAGGTTGGAAAAGACCTTTAAGATCATTGACTCTGACCATTAATGTAGCACTGCCAAATTTACCACTAAACCACATCTCTAAGCACCACATCTACATGTCTTTTAAGTACCTCCAGGGATGGTGACTCAACCATTTCCCTGGACAGCTTGTTCCAGTACTTGACAGCCATTTCAGTGAAGAAATATTTTCTGCTATCCAACCTAAACCTTCCGTTGATGCAACCTGAGGCCATTTCCTCTTGTCCTGTCACTTGTTACTTGGGAGAAGTGACTGACCCCCACCTCACTACAGCCTCCTTTCAGGCAGCTACAAAGAGTGATAAGGTCTCCCCCAAACTTCCTTTTCTCCAGACTAAACACTCCATTTGCTCCTCATCAGACTTGTGCTCCAGATCCTTCCCCAGCTCTGTTGTCCTTCTCTGGGTATGCTCCAGGACCTCAATGTCTTTCTTGTAGTGAGGGCCCCCAAACTGGACATAGGATTTGAAGTGTGGCCTCACCAGTGTTGAGAACAGGGGCACAATCACTGTCCTGGTCCTGCTGGCCACACCATTGCTAATGGCACTATTGCCATTGGCCTTCTTGGCCACCTGAGCACAGCTGGATCATGTTCAGTCAGCTGTTTACCAGCATTCCCAGGTCCTTTACTGCCAGGCAGCTTTCCAGCCACTGCCCCCAGGCTGTAGCACTGCCTGGGGTTGTTGTGACCTACATGCAGGACCTGGAACTTAGCCTTGTTGAACCTCATGCAGTTTACCTCAGCCCATTGATCCAGCCTGTCCAAATCCCTCTTCAGAGCCTTCCTGCCCTCCAGCAGATCAACACTCCCACTCAGCTTGATGTCATCTGCAAACTGACTCATCCCGATCATTGATAAAGGTATTAAACAGGAGAAGCTCCAACAGTGGTTCCTGGGGAACACCACTAGTGATCAACTGCCAGCTGGATGTAACTCCATTCACCATCATTCTCTGGGCTGGGCCATCCAAACAATTTTTTGCCCAGGGAAGAGTTAACTCATCCAAACCATGAGCAGCCAGTTTCTCCAGGAAAATGCTCTGGGAAATGGTATCAAGAGCATTACTAAAGTCCGTGTAAACACATCCATAGCCTTTCCCAGCAGACAAATGAAGTAGGAAAAATGGTTTTTCTTAAGCTGTTGGTTACCCATAACAAAGGAAAGTTAACCAAAATTTTTCTACTGCTTTCAAAAAAAAAAAAAAAAGAAAAGTTCTACATTTTGCCAGCATAAATTCTCTATGCTGAATATAACTTGCTTTCAGGTTACCTTGATTTCAGTAAAAACATAATCCTGATTTTGCTTTCTGCTGTGTTGTGTCCTGTGGAGCTGACATACAGACAACTCTTGCAGTGCTGAGGTCTTCAAGGAAGTACAGTGACCACTTGTCAGACTCAGCACTGTCATGAATTGAGAGAGTTGTGATTGTTTTTTCTTTAGGTGGGCTGTGTGTGCAGAGGCTGTGGCTTCTGTAGTGCAGTGAGTGCATTGTTTACTGAGGGCTACACCACAGTCCATCCAACCAGAAGGAGAAGATTAGCTCTTTCTACTTGAACACTCTTAGAGCTACTTTTGAGCTACATCCTCCCAGGTGGATTAGTGTGAAGAGAAGTACAGTACATGAAATCCTGAAATGATTTTTCTGTGCAGCTTTGTGTGTTACTGTCTTGGCTAGGACATGTGGCATCCACATGGAGTTCACACAGAGTATACAGTCAACACTGCGTGTTTTCTCTTTCTTTGCTGCACGTGCTGATATACTTGAGTTCAACTGCCTTGTTCATCATTCAGTACAACTGCACTGAATACAGATGCCTAACTAACTAATGAAATATATAAATAAATAAATGAAATCTGTTGTATCTTAATTTACATTCTACTCACAGAATTACCCCTTTTGAGGATAGTTCAACACTTGGATTCTATGATCTTAGAGGTCTTTTGCCACCTTAATGATTCTAAGATTCTATAATTCTATGACTTTCTGAAAGATAGATGTTCAGAAAAGGTTAGTATGGCATTTAGTTTTGTACAAGATTCAGGCAGATGGGCTTTCTTAGGTTGATTAATGTTCTTAATAACTGTTAATTCTTTCACTTCTATCTAAATTGGGTTTTTTGACAGCTGTAATATTTCTTAGAAACAGCTTTATTGCAGCAGTACATTTTTAGTTACTTTAAAAAAAATCATATTATTATTATTATAAGAATAGAAACATGAAACTAAATAATATTCTCACAGTGGCAAATTCTTGATGCTCATTTTAGCAGGCAAAATCTTCCCATTAAATTTTTGGAGTCACTTGAGCACACTTATTAAAAGACATTTCTTATAAAAGGTGGCCTAGCAGGATTTTATCTGCTTCTTACTTTTTCCTCAATCCAGAAGTTACTATTTACATCAAAATTTATGCTGGAATGTATAGGACTCTCATAAGTTTTTTTTTTCTTTTTGCTATTTTTTGCCTGGTCACTAACTTCTTCATTTTATAAGTTCTAATATAGATTCAGTATTACTTTGGGAGCAGAACTATACACCTGCAAAGCACCCCCTCTGAGTCAGTCTGTGGAGGAGAAATTCATTCTATCTCCATGCACTGTAGATAAATTGTATGTTAAAGAGATCAGCTTTTTTAAATATTATCATGTCTTTTTTATTTTATGCATCTTCATCATCCAAGCTCAATTAATTAACTATTATGAGTCAGACTTGAAAAGAGAAAAAACAAACAAATGCACAGAAATGCAGTATTACCTCTGCTTTCCAAATCATTAAGTATTTTAAATTAGATTATGACATTATAATGTCCTAACTAATATTTAGTTTTCCCATACCAACTGCCTCTGTGAAGTACATTTAATATAGACCATATCTGGAGGGAATTTGAACAAGATTATTTTAGGTCCATTGTTCTGCAGAAACTAATGTCATCCACATTTAGCAGTTTCTAGGTCAGCAATTAATCTTCCAGCCAAGTTCTAAATCAATCCTGATTCTTAAATCATTCTTAATTCTTGAATGATCATTTGACAGCATACTGAAATCACTGATCCTTCAAGCATTCTTGTCCTGCATGCAATCTAACAAAAGTTCAGCCCCCAACCCAGTCACAACTCTCAAAATCCCAGTCAACAGTGTCCCACAATCCCTGTCCAACAGCAGCCCTGGTCCTGGGTCCCCACATCCTCTTCTTCCAATCCCCTACCTCAAAGGTTCTTCGTGAGTTCCTTCAGCAATTTCACAATGTTTCAGAAAGCAGCAAAATATCTCAGATAAAAGGCAACAGACAACTCATATGAAGGCAAAGAGGAGCATCCTTGGCTCAGGGAAGGGAGAAAAGAGAGTAAATCCAACTCGAGCTGCTGAAGGATGTCTCACTAAACAGCAGATATTAAGAAAACTTTGCCAAGTCATAAGCCAGTAGGATAGGAATAAATCAGAAGAGCTCTCCCTCAGACAGAAACTTTGTGTATTGTGGGATCCTGCCCTGGAAAAAATCCCACCTCTAATGCTAGAACTGTAGAGTTGATAACCTAAATATCTGTATAGAACCAATAGTCTTTGAGAAGATCAACATGCTACAAAAAATCCCCAAAACAATAACAAAACATTGTGCTTGCTCCAGGTAAATTCCATTTGCTGTATGACAAAGCCCTGGGATAGAAGGGCTTTGGCTTTATACCTGCCCATGAAAAAAAGGTTTGCAAACCCCTGAGTAGTGTGTTTGTCCCTTGGCTGACAGAAATGTAAGAGGCAGGGAGTGAAAGTAAAACTTCTGAAAGGCTGCTAGTCTCTACTAGAGTCTACTTACTAGTGTCTACATTCTTCCTTCCAGAGGCACAGCAATAAAAACATACATGACACCAGTTTTTCCACGGCTGTGTGGTTATTTTATACCCAGAACTGAGTGGCAACAAAGGATGAAGCTGTGACTCTGGTTCTTGATCAGCAGTACTATATGCTGCCCTAGAGCTCAGTTTTGTGTGTCCAAATCTTTGCACTGAATCTAAAAAATGTACTGAATTAGAAAAATAAAGAACTTTCCTGAATAAGATCTCCCAAGATGAGCATGTCAAGGCTACACTGAAGCCTGCCACAATGCAAGTTGAATATGATTCAACGCTGCCAGCCTGTCAAGGGACGGGATTTTCCTGCTCTGCTCTGCACTGGTGTGGTCTAACCTTGAATATTGTGTGCATTTTTGGGCACTGCAGTATAAGAAAGATATTAAACTATTAGAGAGCATCCAAAGGAGGGCAACAAAGATGGTGAAGGGCCTTGAGGTGAAGATGTATGAGGAGTGGCTGAGGGCACTTTTCTGTTCAGCCTCATTGCAATCTACAGCTTCCATGTGAGGGGAAGAAGAGGAGCAGACACTGATCTCTTCTCTGTGGTAACCAGTGACAGCACCTGAGGGAATGTCCTGAAGTTGTGTGTATAGAGTTTGTGTGACCAGGTTTTGGTAGTGGGGGTGCTACAGGGGTGGCTTCTGTGAGAAGCTGCCGGACACTTCGTCCATGTTCAGCAGAGCCAATTTCAGATGGTTCTAAGATGGACGTGCTGCTGGCCAAGGCTAGCCAATTAGATGTGGCGGTAATGCCTCTGTGATAACATATTTTAGAAGAAATAAAAAAAGGTTATTGCACAGATGTGACTGTGGCCAGAGAGAGTGAGAATATGTCAGAGGAACAACTCTACAGACTCCAAGGCCAGTGTAGAAGGAGGGGCAGGAGGTGATTCAGGTGCCAGAGCTGAGGTTCCCCTGCAGCCTGTGGTGTAGACTGTGATGAAGATCGTCCCCCTGCAGTTCCTACAGGACCATGGAGAATGCAGCCTGTGGAGGTGAGCCATGCTGGAGCAGGTGGATTCCTGAGAAGAGGCTGTGAACCTGTGGGAGATCCATACTGAAACAAGCTTCTGGCAGGGACCTGCAGACCCATGAGGAGAGGAATCCATGGTAGAGCAGGTTTCCTGGTAGGACTTGCAATCCATGGAAGACCTACACTGAAGCCATCTGTTTCTGAAGGATTGCACCTCATGGAAGAATGACCCATGCTGCAGCACTTTGTGGAAGCCTGTTGACTGTGGGATGGACTCACATCCAGCCAAGGTGCATATCAGTAAAGGGTTCTTCACCTGGAGGGTGGCTGAGCACTGGAACAGGCTCCACAAGGAAGTGGTCACAGCACCAAGCCTGACAAAGTTCAGGAAGTTCAAGAAGTTCAACTATACTCTAAGGCACATGGTGTGACTCTTGGGGTGTCCTGTGCAGGGCTAAGAGTTAGACTTGATCCTTGAGGGATCCTTCCAACTAAGCTTATTCTGTGATTCTGTGTAATGCTAACCCACAGTTACAATATTTTATTTCATTAGTACTTTTCCAATTATGCTTCTCATTATTTTTCTACCATTTTTTACCCCTGCTTCCCTCACCTATCTGTGTTATCCATCCATCAGTGTTTTGTTTTATCATAATTACTCAGTTTTTTCTTTTCTGATATTTGGCCTGAAAGGCATATTTCATTTTCTCTTCACATAGCTTAATTTCCTTCCTCTCTAAATCTCTAAATCACTATGTAGAAAATACGTTACATCAACTACATGCTGCTATAGAAGCTGAGAATAAATGGTTTGGCACCTGGTAGATGCTGAGTTGCCAAGTTACCCCTCCAGATATCTGCAGTCTCATTTTGGAAATGCTAGTAACATTCATCCTTTTCTCACATACACTATAGAGTAATAGGAAATAAACAGAAATCATGCTGAATAGAAAATGTTACAATTTAAGAAGCTGATATGAGAAAAAGAAATTCAATGAAAAACTCCTGGGATAGTTTTGGGAGACCCTTAAACCTCCTGAATAATTTCCTTCAGTGCTAGTGTCCTTAATTAAATCCTCACCAGCTCTGCACTAACTCCAGGGTAAAGTTACCATCCTTGATCTTTTCATTGGGATTTCTAAGCTCTCCCATTCACCAATTTCAATTCTTTTTGTAGAGAAGGAAGGGAGAATTAGGTTTGTTCAGCCTGGAAAAGAGCAGGTTTCAGGGTGACATAATCTCAACCTTCCAGTACCTGTAGGGAGCCAACAAGAATGATGGAGAAGCATTTTTACAAGATATGTAGAGACAGGACCAGGGGGCATGGCTTCAAACTGAAAGAGAGGAGGTTTGTATTTGATATTAGGGAAATAGTCTTTACTGTGAGGGTGTTGAGGCACTGGAACAGGTTGCCCAGAGAAGTTGTGGATGCTCCATGCCTGGAAGTGTTCAAGACCAGGCTGAATGGAGCTCTGAGAACCTGGTGCAGTGAAAGGAGTCCTTGTCCCTGGCAGCAGGTTGGAACTAGATGATCTTTAATGTCCCTTCCAAACCAAACCGTTCTATGATTCCAGGATTCCATTCTTTTTCAAGTGGCCCTTTTTGTATTCCCTGCTTGTAATACACCATTTCTTCTGTCTTTCCCATCACTCTTTCCTCTTCCTCTTAGAGACACTGTTATTAGTGGCACCTCTCTGTATTAGTTCTAAAGTCGTCAAAAATAATGACATTGACAATACTTTTCCTTGATCCATTTTTTTGGGATGCTTATAAGCACTGCATGATTATTGAAATGGAAAATGTATACAATACCAAAAGCATATATTAACCTGCACTTGACATCTCTTTTTGCCTTAGTGGGTTTTGTGTCACCTTTTCACATTAGAGTATTCTTTTCCTTGTACTTGCTTTTCACAAAGAGTCTAACAAATACATTCCAGCCTTTTAAATCTCATTGTGTTTGGCAACTTCCATACATTTTGGGGAGATTTTTTTTACTGAAAATGTCTATCTGTGGTTGAAACTACACATCAAGTTCCTTACCTGAGATGAGTAAATATAACAACTGAAACTTTTTAGCCTCTTTTTAGATGCCTCTGTGCTTGTTATTTCACTCAGAAATTATTTTTTCAGAAATAATTTGGAGCAACAACTCTCACAAGTTGGGGATTATTTTATTTCTGAGCTTATTAATATTTATCATTAAATAGCAGCAACATTTTAAAATTTGCATTTCCAGCAAAATTATGTAATCAGAATGATGGCAATTGAAATGAGGATACAATAAAGAAATGTATGAAAACATAAGAATAGAGGTAGTAGAAGTATTATTTTCAGTCTTCCAAGAACTGTTTGTTTCTGTATTTATATTATCTTAGGTGGGATTTAAATTTATGTTTGACATTTGCTGTTTTTTCCAAGCAGCACTATAACACCTTGACATCATTTTCCTTGATTGCTTGAATGAATGATGGCATTAATTGTTCCTTTAGGCTCTTCCTGGACTGTTTTCTGTATGCATTTGCTTTGGTTTTGTTTGTTTAATTCTTGCTGTTCTCATTTTATCTTTAATTAGTTCAGTGTTCCTCTTTCCAGTCCAAGTTGCACAATGCTTTTTGAAGTAGCAAAGAAGTAGGTCAGCAGAGAATAATTCTGTTTTTCAGGAAACGGTGAAATTTAGATTTTTTTTTTCCATTATGAAATGGAATTAAAATGACCTATAAAACATATTTTCAAAAACATAATTAAAAACATTTGGGGAAATGATAGTTCTTTGTTGCAAAAACATCTAAACATTTTATTATTAAAAGATTTTTTAAAACACATGATTTGTAACAAAATAGAAGTTATTTTAAAAGTTTGGAAAGAAATTATTAAAAACTTCCACAAATGTCAAAATGGGAAAAATTCCTACATGAAAAAATGTGTCAAATTGTCCAGAATTTCCAAATATATTCCTTTCTTTTTCTTATAATTTGATCAATATTCAGTACTCTCCACACCAGGGTAACCTTCAGGCAATACAAAGGAGCCATTTCAAAAGAGAAGCACTACAACTTTCTTCTCTTAGAGAAACATTTCTCTTTTTCCTTTGCGCCTCACTCACCTGTTTCCCTGTTTTATTCTGAACAGCACTGAATAGCACCACTGTCTTCTCTCTGCTCAGTTTTCTGGCAGCCCCTCTCCTGGTAAGTCCCATTCATGGCTGACATCGACCTACAGAGCTCTGACTCTTTTTAGTCAGCTTCACTTCAAGTTGGCTTTCTTGCCTACCTTTGAATTGTGGCTTTGTCACAACAACTGCTGTGGCTTTGTCACAGCCAAAATGCAGATCTGTTCCCACCTGGAAGGCCAAACAGCCATGCTTTACACTATCCCACATCTGGCATGTGACTTCCCTGGCTTCAGCTGGTCTTTTTCTGCCCTTGCTCTCCATAATTTCCATTTGTTCTTCTTCTGTCAGGGCTTCTACAGGTCCATAGTTGTTCAATACAATTTATTCCCCCCATAAACCAATTTCTGTGAATACAAATTCAACTGCTCTCCTGGTATGGATGCACCCTACATAGAATCATTCTACCCAAATAAAAACGTCAATCTTTTTTTGGTTTGTCCCCCCATTTCCGTCAGTCCAATACATCCACAACCTTTTCTTTTCCAAATTTTCTCTGTCACAGGGCTTTTTGCTATGCACTACCCTTTCTGCTATACTAGTTTATAATTAGGTATTGACTTTGATTCACTAAGCATGTGAAATGCTACAGAAGTTTATAACTCTGTCTTTCTGATAGTTTTCAACCAGGATTAGTAAGGACACATCTACTGGACACAAACATTCATCCAGTAATCCATCTTGCATTTTGATGTCTTAAATATCCTGAAATTGGGACTGAACTAGAACTGCTTGAGAATTGGCCAGAATAAGCATGAAGAAATTGGCCTGGAACAAATGACCCAAGGGGAAAGGGCAGGTAAAGGCATAATTTATCAATACTTAGAGAAGGAAGCAAATAAGGTGTACCTGCTAGAACGCATACTCCCTCGAGTTTGACGTGGAACCTGGGATTCCTAATCATCATGATTTTGTCCACCATTTTAAACAACAATTTGGTCTTTTGGTGGCAAACTACTGTTATTACCAGTCACTTAAATTTCTCAAATGGCAGAAATTTACATGAATCTAAATACTGTTACTCTGTTGATGAAATACATGATATTCAGAGTTAACATCAGATGATGTGTTTCTTTTTATGGCCTGCTTTGGAATCACCAGAAGAAAGTTCATCTACAGGGAGAATTTAAGTCAGGAGGCATATGTCTGTTCAGGGAAATGGGTAAAGTAGAAAAGTGGATGAATGGTTAACTTTGTGCAGGCAGATAAAACACCAGGTGCAAACATTCATCTTAACCCTTCAACCCTTCTCCAACATTGCACAGCTCAACTCACTTGTACAAAGATTTTGCAAAGCACCCTTAAAGGGAAACAAATTAAAGAAAAACCCATAATATGTTCCAGTGGTCATGAAATACTTGCTCTGGAGTTGAATTGGGGTTTTATAGTTAAGGTGACTGTCACATGCCATATAACTACTTCATTTCTTGCAGATGTTCTGAGTGATTATAGTACTATACCAATTAGAAATGGAAAAATTGCACTTGCCGTAAAGTTCCTCTGCCTGGAGTTTGAACTGCAGAAGAGCTTAGCATGTGTGACTTACATCCATGCCAATGGAAGCTGCGATTCATATTTTAAAAGTATGGGTAATGCCTGCATATTGAAAAGAAAAATTTTGAGGCCAGTTATGTTTCAAGTTAATTTATATGTCTGTAATTCAGATGCCTTACATTTACATGTAGAACAGCAACAGCACACTCTCATCTCAGAAAGATCTTGAGAAGATTCATTCTCTAATACACACCTGATTGAGTGAGGCCCCTGCTGAGAACCTGTGAAGGAGATCCAGACCTAACTACTACTGACATACTGACTTCAATTACTCTGTGAGTCTTCAGAGCAAGCTCACAGGGCTTGAACACCATAATTCTTAAGCAATATTTGCCAAGGTTAAGCACATTCACTTTATAATTATGTCTTCAAAATACATTTTGAGAATTAAATAATCTCTAGAAATGATGCAGTGAACATAAAAAATTATGTAACTAGTCATTAAATAGGCATTACCAATTTTGTGCACAGGAGGAGACAGATACTTTATGGAAAAACCAGCATGTGAACATATCCTAATGTATATGTGAAAGAAAAATTAATTATGGATGATGAGGCATCCTTTTTTATGACATTTCTTAACTGACCAGTGTTGGACCCTATAGTTGCAGTAGAATTATTCTAATGTAAGTATGTGTATGTAATTGAACTAATGAATGTTCTGCACATACTCTTGATTTCTGTTGAGTTCGGCTGATTTCTCACAGGTTCTTCTCATTAGTTTCTCCCTAGTCCCCAGCACATGATAATATGTTTTGCTGCAGTAATGCTGATTGCTCAGCCTAATTTCTAGTGAATAAAACCCGTAAATATATTCAGTGCAGAGGAAATATAGCACATTCAAATAGTCAGCAAAGACAGCTTAGATCACTTCTTGAGCATTAGAAACAAAAGTTAAGCTCAAAAGCTGTGTTGTAGCTCAGAATCTCTGAAGCATGACAGACCGTTCCCAGTGTTTTCTAGTAACACTTTTTGTAATAAACTCATGGTGTCTGATGTGACTGAATGCGCGGATTTGTCCCTCTCTTTTCTGTTGGCATAACTTTCCCAGTGATGCATCCATTTAAAGCCCCTTTTGATTCCTGAAGAAGAAAACAAAGGAGAAAAATCAATGTACAATTTAAATAAGAGTTGAACAGAGTATGCAGTAGCAAAGCACAGTATAAGAAATCAGGATAAACTCTGAAAGTAAACACTGTTAGCAGACTATGATGGTATCCCAACTAGGATTACATCTGGCAAAAGTTGAATATGAAAAGTTATCTTTAGATTTAAGACTTCAAATTTCAGAAAAAAAGTAAGAGATAGTCTGGCCAAGGTCCACTGGAATACATGAGTTCGGGAAGGACATTGTTATAGTGAAAAGTGAGGTTTGAAATAAAATGGTCCAAAGTCAGTTTTGAAGAAAAAATAGTCAGTATACAATAAAAGTCTTGTTTGGCCAGAAAGAAATGATTCTTATGTATGTCTTATTTAATAAGATACACATCTGTCCTTCAGTTGTACTCTGATTCTTGCAGTCTAATTCTCTTAACCTTAGCTTATGCAACACTATGGCCTGGAAGAAGGTGCTCTGGATTAATGTTTTAAGAGATATTACTCATTTACATATTTGTTAACTCCTGTGGCTCTTGATTCACAGATATTTAAATCTATGAGAGACTACTGTGGTCATATAGATGGATTTCTTGCAGAACATGGACTATAAACCCAGTAATTCCTGTCTCCAGTCAGTAAACTCTGCTTAAGGTACCTGTTTTAGAATGAGTATCTTGCCGTATTCTTTCTTCTTCTCAGCCTTATCTGTTCCTGTTGCTTCCCTTTCTTGTTCCTCTGAAAAAAATGTCTGTTTTCATCCTACAACTCTTAGCAATCCTTTTTCTTAAATCACTCACAGACCAATAAATGCCACTCATTAGATACTTCATATAACAGTCATAGACATTTTTTGAGCACCAGTTCTGTACCAACTCTGACTTCTTACTGACATGGCAGTGATAATCATGCTCCTGAATTATACATAAAGGCACACGTTACACATAGTGTGTAGACTGTGATTCTGTGATATAGTTTGTTATATGTACAGGAGGCAGGAAGGCAGTTGTGAGGACCTGTCTTGAATAGTTCTTCTAAGTGCTCTTGTTACTGCCACAGCTACAGAAATCTTGCCAAAGGAGGAGACCCCAGGGAGATAATGTTACAGAAGTCTTTATGCACCTTTCTGACTAGAACAGATGACTAGTTGACATCTTTTTGTGCAGACATGCAGGGTTATTGCCAGGGAGACAGGAAACATTGTCAATACAGACCAGAATTTGATAAGAATGTAAAATGGATCTATTTCCAACCTTTCCTTCTGTGTGAGCACCTTTTAAGGCACTAGTAGCACCCAATCTCTGTAGACAGGTTTAATTGGGATACACAAATAATGATCTAGAAACACATTTACCTTTAAACACAGAAGAGCCAGATCTGCTGCAAAAGAGAGAATAAATCTGGTGGGAAGTGGAGGAGACCCTTCAATTCTGCATTTTAAGGGAACAATTACCCGTAGCCTTCCTTGGACCCATCTGGTTTCCTCTGTCTTGAGGCCTGTCTCCTTCCCTTCTTTCCTCCCAAGGCCTAGTTGTTCATTGTCCTTTACAGCACACAAGCCCCATGACTCCACTCTGCAACAGCCACAGCAGAATCCCAATCTGTCCCAAGTTCCTGAAGAGTCATTGATCTGGTTTCACCCTCTGGACTTGCTCTAGGAAAGGTCTAGATCTGCCCTTCCTTCCTTCCTTCCAAAATATTCCACTGAACCCAAGGGCCAAGAGTTGAGATCAACACAGCGTCTTATCAAAATGTGCAAGATATCCTTCTACATTAAACTCTGAAAAGCCCAAAGACTGGAGGAACACAGCAATAGTCCTGTCATCTCTAAAGGAAGCTGTGTAGAAAACTACTGTCCATCACTTGAAGGAGAAATGTTCCATGTCCCCTTATCCTTGGTGCAACAGAGCCAAAGAGAATGCTGATGAAATAAATACACCATAATATAAGCTAGTTCTCCATCAGAATCCTGTATGCACTATATACGTGCATATATACTTTTATAAATTGTAGGTACACGTGTACCGTACTTGCTGTATGTACTACATTGTAAATCACTGTACGAGATTAATATTTAATGAAATATGGTTTTTTATCCTATGTCCAAACCATTCTGGTCTTTCCCTTTTATGTGTCAAAGGGTGTTTATGAAGTCCTAATGAATGCTCAGTGAAGAATGTAACAAGAACTACAGCTCCTTTCAACTATAGATGCCCTAGGTAAAGTGTATTAAGCTGCACTTTTCTCTGACTGTTGGAGAATTCCAGTGTTGCCAAGAGGAAAATGCAGGATTTATCAATGAAAATCAGATGTTAAAGCAGCAGAAGAAATTATGACAATGTGCATAATTAACAAAAGGTACCTCTCATACTTTTGTCTCAAGATTGTACACATAGGAAGACTTTATGATCCAGCCATGCATAACATCTGCAAATGGCACAACCCGTTCATATGGACAATGCTGATACTGAATTTATTGTAAGCCAGGCATGCTGAAATGAACAACTTGAGTGAGTCAAGAAACTGCAGTAAGTGATTTCTACCTTCTCTTCATTAGCAACTTTTAAAATTTTTTCTTGAAAGATTTTGTTTCATTACTTTGTACTTATTGAGAATTTTCATTAGACAAACTAAAAGTTCTGAAACAGAACATGCCTAAGTGAGGAAAACTATATATATTTTTTTTAATAAACTACAACTGAGACTGAGTTAATGGCCAAATCAGTGAAAAAGCAGAAGGTCAGACCCACTGGGTATCTGGGCTGAGTGGCTGTTAGCATCAGATATAACCACATGCCTGGAATTATTTTAAGGGGCTTGCTACTCATTTGACTATTCCCATTTGAGTTATCTTTCTCTAAAGAGCTTTTTAAAACACAGCCCAAGGCAGCCTAGGTAAAATAAGTTGTTTTTAGAAGGAAAGAACTAAGGAAACTCATATCTAGATGTTATTTCAGACAGTATTAGAAGTACTATTATACCACCTGAAATAGATTTACAAAATTAAGATCCAGTGCACTGTTCATTGAAGTAAGTGGACGTACACTTAATAAATTATGCCTCTGGTCTCTACAGAGTCAAGTGCAACTCAGTACCTTAAAAGAATACTACCTTTCAAGTTGACAAATGTGAAACCAGAAGTTTTATCAAGCTTAATGCTCATCTGTGATTACATTCAACTTGCTTATACCACTGAGTTTTAATGACAAGATTCTCAGGTTAGACTTTAAGGTTATTGCATTTTCCCCTAAATTGCTCCTAAAATAGTGTGGTAGTTTGAGGGGGGTCTAGCTTTTTGGGTGTGGTAGGGCCCAAAAAATGGATCCTGTAAAGAGCTGCCAGAAGCTTCCACAGCTGTCCAGCCAGGGTCTATCTCTGATGGATGGGCTGTTAGCCACCACTGGGCCAATTAGGAGGGAAGGTAATGCCTCTGGGACAACATATTTAAGAAGCAAACTGAGAAGTAGGCATGCACGCGCCATTATAGCTAGAACTATGTAGCAATAGGTATGTAGCTGTTAGGCAGGGGAAAGGAGTACAGCATATCAAAGAAACAGCAGATATGAACATCAGCGAAGCTGGCCAAGAAGAAGAAGGGAGGAGGAAGAGGTCCTTAAATCATTGGAGCTGAAAACATCTCTGTGGCCTGTGGTAAAGGATGGTGCCAAATGCAGTGGAGCCGAGATCCACCCCACTACAGGGCAGAAGGGAGTGATCTCCTACAAGAGAGACTGTGTCTGGTGGGAATTGACATGATTAACAAGGCCTTTGCTCCTGAAACCAGGAAGGGAGTCAGTTAAGTTAAAAAAGCCTGGTTTTATTCCTACCATAAGAGAGAGACCAGCTCGATGGGGGGAGAGAGCGATGGGGCAGCGGCAGAGTCCGGGTGGGCTGACTGTCAACTTCTGCGAACTTGCCACGGTGCCAAAAGAGAGAGAGAGAGTATCTGCAAACTAGCGGTTAGAAACAGAAGGAAAAAAAACCAATCTCCCTTCCAGGTATTTTGGCCAAGAAAAAGAAACATCTGAGGACTGAAGTAACTCCAAGGGAAAATCCCCCCAGGTTCCTTTTACCTTCTGGAGAAGTGGGGAGGGCTGCTGGGGGGAGGGGGAAGAACAAAGAAAAAGTGATTCAAAAAATGTGGGGTTTTTTGCTTGCTCCTTTCACTCTGTAATAAATTCACTTTATCACTTATAAGTTTTGAGCCTGTTTTAGCCTGGCTGTAATTCTGTCCAGTCAGGGTTCTTATCTCAGCAACACATTCCTTTAAAGGGGGGAAAAAGCAGCTCTAGTGGAAGCTTTGGCAGTCAGCCAGAGTTAAACCATGACAAATAGTAAGGTAGTAGACAAAATCAAAGATAAGGTGCTGAAGAATGCTGCATATATCCATAAAAATTGTGTCTGCACAAAAATGAAATTTCTATGTATTAATGTAACCATGCAGCATATCCATGATGCTACATTTTATATTTGAAAATGAGATGAAAGAAAGAAAATTGTCTTTTGACAACCAAAAGAGACATGCAGTTTACTGTTCACACACTATAAGACAATTAATGATTCCAGGAAAATAATGATTCTACTAAACCCAGTACATAATTATAAGACATCTAAAATTCCCTGACTTCTGTATATATTTTCAGCATAAAATACCACAAGATAATTAAACAGAGTTGGGGATTTAGGAACTTATTGTCTTGGAGTCAAAAGTCTCCAAACCTATATATAGGTGTGTCAATCCATCATGCAGGGCCTATATAAAGTGTGCAGGATCAGATGCTGCTAACCACTGCACCCACTAGCAGGAGTAGGAATTTAAATTTGTGAGTATTTTCAAAGCAGAATATATATATTCCTTTGCTATAACTGGGATATTACATTACTTTTCCCTCATACAAAGACACAAGCTTATGTTGTGCTTAGGTTGAACTCATTTGTGGGAGCAGGAAGTTGAAATTTGAAAGTTTTTCATTCAGACTATATGTTGAATTTAACTGTATCATACTGGTAGTCCCCTTGTTTCCAATCTGCTCTGCCTTTAAAAGCAAAAACAGCCACTGCTTTCTCCTTTGCTCTACCTGTCAGGGAAGTGGTACGAGAAGTGTGGTAGCTCTGCATACAAAGTTACAACCTCTGTCAATGTTGTAAGACTGGAATGCTGGTTTTATGGCCCTGATCCTGAATATGAGAACAAAGGCTTAAATTTTGGCATCTAGATTATTAATGCTTCTGCTTTAGGTTTCAGATTCCCTGTGCAGTGTGGTGGACAGCATGGCAGTCCAGTAAATCACACTGACATCACACACCTGAGGAAAAGGCAATGACTAATAAAAGTCTTCAGTGTCACTCCTTTCCAGAACTAAAGGTTAAAGATGAGTTCAAATTGACAGCTCTGAGCACTGAGAACCAACACCCTGTGTGCTACAGAAGTGCACCCTTATTCAATTCTCATCTCACCCACATTTAAAGTCTTTCCATGTGTATTTGTATGGTTACATGCATATCCTACATTGAATTTAATGAGAGAACTACATAGTTTGAAAATGACACTATTGGCATCCCTGGAGTTCTTCATCAGCTTTTTAAAATTTCTGAACTATCCTCTGAAGCCTGCTATTTCTCAAGAGTCTGAAATCTTAATTTTGATTTTAATCAAGCCATACTACTTCATAATTCCACAGAATTATTACTGTTTTGACTAAGACAGGTTCTTTGCAGAATAGTAATACTCAGACGCCATAGTTTAAATCCCTAGCTTGCTAACTGTTAGAAAAAAAAAATTCTAAATGTGTTTCTATGGAGACCTGATAGGAAGAAGACACAATTTATAATCCTGGTAAGTGCAAATCTTTAGTTTTCAGATCTACATAAAAATGCCAGTTTGGATAGGCTCTTTCATTATTATATGTTATTTTATTCTTATCTGACATACAGTTTTCCATATACAGGGGAATTTTATGTTTGAAAAATTGTAGACAGCAAGAAAATGACACTACCAGAGATGTTGGGGTATGTTTTTCAAACAAGTCAGGGACTTAGAAGTGTAGAAAGTATCTAGGCTGCTCTGACTGCAGAAAACAAAAAACATTACAATCTAAATTACATAATTCTGTTTTATTGACTCTTTGGCTATGCTGAACATCAATAATTCTTTTTCTTTAATTTTTCCCCTTAAGTCACCCTGAATTTATCTTAGGGTTTTTTACAGAGAGCTTTACAAATCCCTCCCATAAAAGAGAGATCTGTCAGCAGCATGGCCTCTACCCAGCACCATGGTGTCAAGACAATCTGGGCTATATGCATGTGATCCACCAGCTATATAAGTGTCTATACTCCAGACCTACTTATTCAGAATCTTCCATCAAAATATAACATTCATTATAGTACTTTTAAGGGGGGAAAATGCAGAGAGAAAAAAAAACGAAAAGCTTTCTCTAAACAAAATCAATAACTTATGGACTTTTGGTTGGACCCTTTAATCTGGTCTGTTGCCAGCCCCCTTGATTTCCTTTATCTCTTGAGCTGATCCACCCAATCAGTTTTATTTGGGACAGAGCTCAACGGGCCTATGTGAGGTTTGGTTCAATTCTACTTGAAGAGTTAACTACACCATCAGATTGATTCAGCCATGCTATACAAAGTATACATTTACCAGTTTACCTATACCCACACATGAAATGTTTTACTGGCTAATAAGCTATAACATTTTATTTTTCTATTTATGGAATACTCTGCGGAACAGATGTGAGAGTCATAACTCAATGTCCCTGGCATGGTGCAAAAGGAGAATTTCCACTGCAGAGCTGGCTGACTACATGTTCCAGGGTTTGATTCTCTGCCCTCAGCAGATCTCCAGCTCTGCTCTGAGTAAAACTGGCAGATATCACATAAGTGCTGCATTGTCTTATGCATCATCGAGGAAAAGTATTTCTTTTACTTGTATTGGGCTTGTATATGTTTGACTTTTTCATTCATAGCCTGCTTAGTTCTTGCTTTATTTTTTGATATAAGTAAAGCAATCTTTTTTAAAAACAACAAAAATTATACAATCTTACTTCACAAGGGAATGAGAAGGGCAAAACAATCCTATAAAAGTGTTTTTTGCAATAAAAATCAGGATTCTGTCAAATATATACTGCTACTTATAGTCCAGTCTTTGCATCTAAAATTATGAAACACATTGGATAAAGAAAATACAGAATGAAATTAATAAACTAATTCAAAGGAAATGTTTAGTACACAGAACTTTCATGTCTATAAAGAGATTTACAGTTCAGCACTAAAGAAGATTATTATTTTATTAGAGTTGTGTTTTTGCCTTCACTGTTTTTGAAGGATGTTTGATTTCCAAGTTCTTAAATTTATAGAAACCACCATAACTCTTGCAGTGTGTGTCTTCTAATAAGGCTGTGTTAAATACATGCTACTACCACATATGTCTCACAGAACTCTTCAGTACATACTGGAACTCGGCAATTATTCTTGTTTAGGGAAGGAATTTAGACTGTGCCCTTCAAGCAAAATCAAACAATTAAGACCAATTTTAAATGCTGTGGCATGGAGGTGAACCTGCTTGCACCCCAGAGTTGTGCCCAGGCAGAGGGCTGGGGACAGGCCATGTGGCTCTGTGTCACCACAGGACAGCATTGCTGCTGAATTGCAACACACAGGATTGCATCACCTGTGCCACTGCTTGGAACCCCAAAGTGAACTCTATAGTCTACCAAGACACAGTTCTCTTTTCGTTTTCTGTTGTGCTCTTAAAATGACTTGCAGATGTGTTGGCAGTCACGGCTGTTGCTGAAGGCGGTTGGGATTGCAAGTGCTCATCTCAAAGTGATTAAAGATCAGATTTATGTAAAATGTAAATATTTCATAACATAGCTGTCAGCTCATTTTGAAGTGAAAACAAGTGTAAGAACTGACTAAAATCTTTGGTTTGGTATTTAGAAGAGAACAACTTCTATACTCCTATCGGTATTTTTGAGTTTGAGATCTATTATGTTAACTGTGTCTATTTGATAATCTGTTTGACTTAACCAGTGCAACTGTTGAATTAGTTGTGTGTCTGTTAGGCTAGGTGCAGTTCTTTTGCCACATTAGCAAGAGCTCAAAAATAGTTGTCTTTGGTTGAGGACTGTAGTCAGCCCAATGAGGCAGCACTTCTACTAATGTGCTCTCATAAGCTTTTCTGCTAAGTCACACAGGAATAGAACTGCTTTCTCTTCTCAGAAGAAAAAAGATTGCCAACATCTGTGTGGCTGGTACTAGTCAATGGGTCTCTCTTGCCCACAGTCAATTTTTCCTCCCTACAGTTATTTAGCTGTAAGAAAAGATGGTTGGGTCCCTCCTAACTGGGTCAGACTACACCTCTGAAAATGCTTTCCTGGGAAACCTCTCTTGTTCCAGGTATGCTAATAAAACTTGGGTTTAAGCATGTGTGTTTAGAAACTGGGGTAAGTATGTTGTCTTTCTGTTTAGGTATCTGCTTTGCTGGACTTTGTAATTCCACTAGTCAGAGCAGTAATTCCACCAGTCAGAGCAATTTATCCTTGAGTAGTCTCATCAGCAGTCACTAAAGAGCATGTTACTTTGACATGTGAGGTGAGCTCTATTCTTCTAAATTTTTATATATCCCTTTAATTTCCAGATCCTAGATTTTAGTATCTAAAGAACTGGGCATTTAAATACAACATTTACTGTCAAGCATACTTTTATTTACGTTAAGTAGACCTCACATATGGTAAGCTCTCCTGAAATACATGCCTGGAAAAACTTACTGTTTCTTGTAGGATTTAAAATTGCATTCACATTTGAAGGTTTGACCCTGCCTCCATTTAATCAGTTTCTGGTATCTATTAGAAATATCTTACTCTCAATCTTTGGACCATCCAATCTAAAGCAGATTGTTCCTTATCACTTATTTCCTATATTTCTCTGTAGAATAAGAACAGTTCTCAGGAAGAAACGTGTATTTGGATAGCATGTAATAAGAGAAAAACAATAAAATCAGAATTCATAAACTTTCAGAAAGTACATAAATTAATTTGATTTGAACTAATTATCCCTAGAAAATAATTGTACTAATTTTATAGCATTATCCATGGCTTTTGCATTTGTTGTGACTAAACGTGCCTGTGATATAAATTGTCTCTCTTTTAATTTAAAACAACATTACATTGTTCTGCAAAGGAGCTAGGTAAAGTTAGGGAGAGGAGATTTTTTAGTGTCTCAAATGAGTATCTTAAAATACTCAAATGAGTGTTTTAAACCTTCCTCAGCAAAATATCAAGCAAGCAGGGGGAAAAAGTCTTAGACAATGTATTAAAAGAAAAACCTTCAAAAGTAATATTTTATAAGGAAGATAGGTTCAAAGACAAGGTTGGGTTCAAAGACAAGATTGGGAGTCTTGAATTTACTTCTTGTTCCAAATGTGGCTATTTGTGTTGTTTAGTTGTTCAGCTTCTGTTTACATTCTGTTCTGGTTGACCTGTCAGTATAAGAACATTAAAATAAGCCAAAATATAATTCAAACACTCTTTTAGGCCACTTTGCCTATTGAACATCATGAGATGGGACCTAATCTAACTGAAAATCAGATTCCTGTTCTTATATTTTCCCATTTCAAGAATAAATGGAATGGCAAATGAGTAGAGATGCAGCTTTGGAAAATCAATTATTTGGATCACCTCAGTAAAATTTTGTTTGTTTTTTCACAATGGAATTCTGTGAAATTCTGAGAATATTACAGTGCTATGTTTATAGTTTCTTCAGTCAATTTATCTTTTACTTTTTTTGCTTTGTTTTGCTGTGTTTTTTTGGTGTGGGTGGTTGTTGTAGGATTTTCAGGCTATGTAGTCAAAGGCAATTATTCCTTATCATTTCTGAGATTGCTTTTGGAAAAATACATTTCTTGCTAGTGGGAAAATGAAATAATGGGCAGCAACAGTGTTCAGCATTTGTTTTATTTGTTTCCAGTTCAATAGTACACTTAAAATATCAATAGTTTTTTGTTGGTTTTTTTTTTTTTTTTTTTTTTTTTTTGTTGTTAATCTTTGGTTGGTTTTTTGGTGCTGGTTTGTGTTTTTTCCCTTTGGACCAGAAAAATCTACTGTTTTCTAGTTCTGTTCTCTTTCATTTTGTTAATAAAAATCCCTACCTTTTTCACATGGCTACAATATTCTTTCCTGTTAGCAAAATTCCCAATTGCCTCAAACTCAACTATCAATTCTCTGTACATAAATGCATAGGAGTTTCAACAGAATACAAGAAACAATATCTTGTTTTTCTTTATACCACTTATTCCAAGCCCAGGAATATCTAGCTTTAGGTGAAAGTAAGATGCAATCCATTTATAAGGAAGTCCTGTATTCTGCTCTGGGGCCCCTCAGCATAAGAACATGTACCTGTTGGAGTGAGTCCAGAGGAGGGCCACAAAGATGATTGGAGCACCTCTCCTATGAAGACAGGCTGAGAGAGCTGGGGTTGTTCAGTGTGGCAAACAGAAGGCTCCAGGGACTCCTTATAGTGCATTCCAGTACATAAAGGGGACCTACAAGAGATCTAGAGTGGGACTTTTTACAAGGGCATGGTGTGATAAGACAATTCTTTAAACTGAGAGAAGGTTTAGATTAGATATTTAGAGGGAATTAATTACTGTGAGGGTGGTGAGGCACTGGAACAGGTTGCCCAAAGAGGTCATAGATGCCCCATCCCTGGGCACTGTTCTAGGTCAAGTGGAATGGGGCCCTGTGCAGCCTGGTCTAGGGGATGGCATCCCTACCCATGGCTGGAACTGGATGATCTCTAAGGTCCTTTCCAGCCCAAACCATTCTATGATTTTAGAAATCATGTTGAAAGGAGTAGATGGAAGAGAAACAGATCACAGACAGATTTGGCCACGGTCTTGACTGCTTGGATATTAAAAGCGGGATTGCAGCAGATATTAAAAGTCTTATGGACTTATACTTTCTTTGCATGAGTTGTTTGAAAATAACACAACTTTCAATAAAAGTGCTACTTTTTATTTTTTTATAACCTTAATGCTCACCTTTATTCTGGCTTTTATTGTGACTTCCAAGGAATAAAATGCCAAGCACATTCTTCAGTTGGTAGCAACTGATTCCTTGATGAGAAAATTCTTGGTGTTTAAAGCATCTGCCAGACATCTTCACCCTACACTGTCTATTGCTAATATACTATTAATATAATATACTATTATTGGGTGTGTGTATGTGGGTAGGCATCTGTCTGTCTATCCAGACATAGATTACAGTGTATACCTTGGCATTTAAAATTTTATCAGTTCATGTGTTTCACATGAAATCTAAGAAATTACATGCCTCAGAAAACTTCATAAAGAAGAGGGATTTGACATAACACTGTTGTGACTTCTTCAGAATGTTCAACAATTGACTATACCACTTAATTTTCTTTTTAGGTATTAATATTACCTTTGATATATTCCAGACCATACCCATTCCTTTGACTTTGGTAGAAATTATATATGTGTTGATTCAGTGAGAGCAAACGTAAGTCTATGGTACTTAGAGATAAAGATACAGCTTGGCAGCAGAATTTACAACATGAAACACAAGAAGTAGCTTGCATTATTTGTCCCATTTAGCCTATTATTTTGCTACACTACTGAACCAAATAAATGTATTTTTTTAGTTAGAAAATCTCTCTCCTTTGGATTTATTCTACTTTAAACTGTATGCATATTGGATATTTTTTCCTTTCCCACTGTTAACTTATACCCTAGGTTCTAGTATTCTAATCTAATATTTTCTTAGACAATTTAGGATGTCTAGTGACTATGGAGATTATATACTCCATATACCTAACAATATGAGCATGATTTTTAGATACAGTATGCTCTGTAGGCAGCTGAAGCTGGGGGACCTCAGTCAGTTCATTCAAATGGATTATGGATCAAGACCTTAACTCTTGGATAAGAAAGAAGATAAGTAAGATTGCTGGCAAAACTCCTTCATCAATTTGTTATTAATTTGTAGCTGGAGGTCATAACTTCTTGGCTACATTCACACAGACAAATTGAAAGGTCAGCATTTGAAAGAGCAGTTTTACCAGTGGCTGCTTCACTGTGAGGTCTGTGACAGGAGTTATTTCCTATTCCAAATGTCTGAAAATGCTAAGTATCCCAGGAAAAAAGCAATAACTAGTGAACATTGAATGTTTACAGGGAACTACTGTGTCTGGTGTCCCTTATGAAAATCGATTATGCTCAAGCAAAATCTCTCTTGTCCAAGGCAGGGTAATTATAGATACATCTACAATGATTTTAATATATGTTTAACTGCTTACAAAATGGCTTTCTGCAGTCACAATGAGAGAGTTACACAGTGCTGTTAAAATGAAACATACATGTATATCTCCTGAAAAATTCAGGAAAATCTGGAGAACACTAGATTCTATTTGGTTTGTATTGACTAACAACCATGTGCCTTTGGATACTTTGAGAAATCCTCTTTTTTAGAGTTTGATTCTTGAGAGAAAAACACCCAAACAACCAAAACTGATTTCCAACTGACTTGCAGGTTTCCTTCCGGTCTTCTTACACATTCTGCCTCTCTAATTAAAAAAAAAAATAAAAAATCAGAGCTTAAACTCGGGGGTTCTTTTTGTTTTGGGGTTATTTTTTTGTAATTTGATTGGAATTCAGACTTTTGTTCATATGCTTGCAAATGAAAACATGATAGTTATCACCATTAGCTAAATGTGACAACAAGATTTTAGCTCTTTATTTTTAAGCCCCTTTTTGATAACCTGATTATCCAATGTGATCATTACATTATGGTTTTCCTAAAAGCCTAGCAGAACTGTGCACAAGAGATAAAAGGTTTGAATGCTGTACTGAGACTCTGGTGAATATCTTGTTACAAGAATAGCTACTGAAACACTTGTTCTAGTTTTTACACATTCATCTCATTTCTGTAGCTTATCCCATGAAAGGTCCAGCTGTCCCTGTCTCAGTCCCTGATAACTTGGAAATTTAAATGAACACAGAAGATGCACGTGGAACAGAGAACATGGGCTGTGCATTCCAATTATGCTTGATAAAATCACAAGAAAACTGAGTAGCTGAAAGATGTATTTTCCTAAGCCCACCTTCTTATGACTTGCAGCTGGCAACTAAGGTAGTGTATGCCTCATATGACACCAACGCTGGCTCCGGGGGCCAGCTCCAGGCCACTCAGCGTTATTCTGGGAGTGACCCTGGTTTCCTGGGGGCTGCAGCTCGCAGTTTCCCCAAACGCAGGGGAATCTCCGGCAGCTCTTTTAGTGCTGCCTCCTCTGGGTGAGAGAGAGCCCCGGGCCGATGTCATGGGCACAGGAGAGAATAAAGGCCAAAGAGAAGGGCTCTGGTGTGATTTCCAACTCTTTTTTTTTCCCGGGGAGAGGCAGCAGGGAAGGCAGGAGAGGGTCTGGGGTCCAGGAGAGGCGGCGCAGGGATCCGGGAGAGCAGAAGGCTTCAGTAACCAGGAGCAAGGACTGTGGGGCAGCAGGGGATTTATAGGGATGCAAACAGGGGAAAGTAACCAGTTGGGGTACAAGGATTTGCATGTAACCAATAGACAACCCAACTGCAATGAAGTTTCTAGAACATAACCTCATACAAACATGAAGTAGTAGGGTAATTAACCAATGAACTGAAACATGTAAACAACGTTGCAAGGGGCGCTGGGGGTGAGCCAGAAAGCTCACCCTGACAAGGGAGCGTGGCTCAGACAGTGGCAACCTCAGACTGAATCCACCAGTCTTGAGCCTGTGGTGCTGTGGCTTTTGCCACATATGCTGCCACATGACACTGAATGTCTTTATTTATAGATGCACAGAACAGGACAACACAAAGACAGAAAAAACAGTTCACATAAGTAGTGTTACTATGCCAAAGTCCCTCTTATGGCAAGGACTACACAATCCAAAAGGAGTTCAGGAGCCCCTTCAGGTTACGGAGTAATTAAGGGAAAAGTCAACAAGCCTCAGGGGAAATTAATGCGTTTCAATTATGAGCATATGAACTGAAAAGAGCCCTGAAAAATAGTAATATTTTAATGTAAGGGAAACAGAAATTGGGGTAAATTTGGGAAGCTCTTCTATTCACATGGAAAATGACGTGTATGAGGTTTGAAAATTAAATTGAAAGACCGTGTCAAAAAAAAATTATGATGCCAGAGGAGAACCCTGGACAGAGAGAGAACAAAGCAAAATTTCTTGACTTGGTAAACAACAAAGCAGCCAGATATCTTTCTGAATGGGAAACAAGTTTTTGAAGGTCATAAAATGAATGTTATAAAATTAATGTAACTGACCAACAGTGTTTATTTTTAGTATTTTTCCCCACTTTTCCTTTCGTGCAGGATTAAGAACTGGGGAGAAAGAAAGATGTATGTGTAAGAAAGACACATAATGAACAAGTGCTCTTTCTGTGAACTCTGCAAAATAGTGTGAATTGTGACATATAAAATAATCATAATACTGCCACTTTTGCACAGGCTGCGTTTTTGACAGTTAAAAAAACCAAACAATTGCAAATGAACAGCAATGTGATGAGAAATGTAGAGATCAGTTACATCAGCAAGTTCTAAGTGCTATGTGCATTATCCTGGTCAAATTTTGTAGCGTGAGGAAACTCAGGCAAATCTCCATTTACCAAATTGTTGGATTTAGAATCAGACAAAATTAAACAAAAGGAAAATAAGAGTTCACCTGAACTGATTCTTTAATTAGATTTTTTTTTCCCTTTCTATTTCTTCCAGGTACAGTGTCAGCTTCTTCTTAAAGAAATTAACACTCTGAGGTAAGCCTAGAACTGTACTCTTTTTTTGATGCTGGAGAGCTAAAAAACCTATTTCACTGGTTTGTATGAAGATACAAGCTATAGAAACAGGGAGGACATAATAAAAAGAAAAGGAAAAAGAAAGCCTGTTTTATTTTGCAACCAGATTTTAACATATAGGAAATTTAAAAGATCCATCACATCTTTCAATGGTGAATTTCTTTCTGTAATGGCATTAGTGGTCAGAGATTCCATTCTGCATCGGAAATAGGGAATTGCTCACTTTCTCCTTGCTTACTTAGAATTACATAGAATTTCTTGAAATATAAATATTAAAATCTCCATAACTAAGGGCCTGTGATTGCCTGTAACTTCCAAGAAGATATGTTTCATGGGACACCACTATTCCTCTTTCCATGGATGAAGGCCAGCAGTAGTCTTGCCGTTTAAAATGTTCTGGAACACTTCACACTTGTATCAATTGACATTAATCCTCTGTTTGTAGAAGAAATATCACAACCATGTGGGAAACATTTGCTAGCCCAAGCAGCAAAGAATTTGAAAATACCAAACCAAATGTGTCAGTGACTGATGAGATTTATGTTACTGGGAGGAAATACAGGCACTAAATCAAAAAATATTTATGCAAACTTCATTTTACTGAATATTTCACCTTGTTATGAAGTTATTTATAGGTACAATTTACTTAACCAGTGCTTCTGTGTTTGGCTTCTGTTTCAAAAATTCATCAAAAATTCATCATCTGGTCTGTTCAATAATATATACTTTAAAATGGAAAGCAACAAACTATAAATGACATAAGAAGGAAAGAAAACACATGCTGCTATATATTCATTTTTAATGGATATGAATCACGAAAGTGACTACATGTAAAATAAACAGGAACACTGGTATGCAAGACAGTAAATAGAAAGAGTTAAAAGATTTTTCTGTTTCATAATTTCTGAATTTCTCCATTACTGAAATTTAGTGGAGGGAGGTACTTTTACTACACTCATCACGAATCTTAACTTCACATCATTCTGTTACCCTGCAAATTGTACCGCATTGCACAGCTTCTCAGTTGGTATAAAGGGCCCTGATGTCTGACTCCATAAAAACTCCTGGGGAGGATCAGACCCTTGAAAGTCCTTGCTTCTGAATTGGTAGCTATAGCTTTGCTGTAGAGGACCAGTCCTGCATTTTCAACCTGGTCCTAGGCGACATCACAGAAATGGTGAATGGATTTGGACATGCTATTTAGTGTTGAGCTTTGTATACTCTCAGCACCTGAAAAAAAATCTGCACTGAAACCAGCACAAATGTTGCTGTGAGCAGTGAATGGAGTGGATTCTCAGACCTGTAGTTTTTGGGTATGTATCTAGCAAGTATTGAGAAAGAGAAGACAGCACCGGGCAAACGAGGAAATGGGATTTGGATAAAACCTTCTTGCGCAACCTTTGATTCATCCTTACAGTAAAACTGTGTTCATGTCATTGTTAGTGACAAGAAGATGAGTGTAATCCTTGTGGGATTTATCTATTGGTGAGTCTTAATCACTTCTCCCTGCAGGCTAGTGAAGGGCTCATGTCAGCAGTCAGAGTGCAGTGATGCTCAAACAAAAACTTCTTAAAGCCTTCCTGGCAAGAGTTCTTATTTTGATTCCAGTTACTGTCAAAAGCACCAGTGAAAACTGCAAAAGTCCCCAGGCATTTTTTGAAATAATGAAGTGGAAGATTTCCCCCAGAGGAAGATGGACAAAGTTAGAGAGACACCTATTACCTTGCATTAGCAGTGCCAGAGTCTCAGGAGAGCCCTGTGCAGAGCTTTCCGACCAGCCTCTGAAACTGCAGCAAGTAATTGCACGTCAGAGAGCCTTATAAAATGGTGGGCAGAAAGGCTCTTTGTGAAAGTAAGCAGCATTTGTAGGCTTGGAGGAATGCAGGTTATTTACAGATCAACAATCAAAAGATTTGCAGAACCCATACCTAAGCATTTCTCAAAACATTCAAGTTCGTTTGTGGTGTAGAATCAAGAGCCACATATCCTGCAAAGTATTTGTCTAAGCTATTTCATAGTAAGAAGCTTAAATGTGAGCTGTGATTTCTCTTGGTGAAATCCAAGTGTGTTCATCCTCCTTGGTGTTAAATACCAATACAAAGATATGAGCTCCATGATCTGAAGAAGTTCTAAGCTAACATGTGAACCTGGACCTCTCTCAGTTTTGGTTTCTTTCTTGCTTCTAGAGTCCAAGTCAGTATTTCTGCTGTTGCAGAGATATTTCTTTTATATGTTCCAAGTGGAAGAGCTTATCACCCTTCTCTCTTTTACCTCTTCTTTCAAATCTTTCTGAGGTGGGCACAGGCTCTGAGGAGCTGTGAAACCTCCTTTTGGCCAATCAGACAAATGGGTCTGATAATTTTATCAGCATTTCTAAGTCATAAGTTAGGAAAATATATATGCTTTTCCATGGACAATTTTGAGTTTAACATGGTCTGTTGTCACAAAAGGTTGAGATTTATCGAATTAGAGAACAGAAATAATCAGAACAGAAATAGTCAGAACTGCAATAAGAAATCTCATCTTGTAGGGGTTCAGCACAAAACTTCAGTATGACTTTTTCTACAGTCTCCTTTATATGCAATTGCATAAGTGAACTAGTTTAACTTGTCTACAGAACTGGAGTACAAAAAGTAGGGAGGTGATAGGAGAATGAAATATTTTAAGGTTTTACGTGATAAAGAGGAGAAGTTAGATATTTTAGATAGCTAAATATACCTGACATACCCTTGATGTAAAGTCAGTCCTCAAAGAGTTGTTTCTCCCCAGCATTATTAAGCAAGCTACTAGACTGACTTCAGGAAAAGTTATGAATACAGTCCTTAACAAGATTTCTTACCAGGAGCTTAAGAAACTTTAAATATTGGGCTCAGGAGTGTGGGGGCTTTTGCTATCTATAGCATTTCCGGGATGTTTGTTTTGTTCTCTTTCTCTTCCTGGACCTTCTCTTGGAGTACCAAGGGAGTACAGGCAGCAGTTTCAAAGTTCAGACAAGGAAGACAATGTTCCTCAAGGGAAAATTGAAAATTTTGCCTATGGAGGAAAATTTGCCTATGGAGGCAAAAATGTACATCAGTGTCCCCAACACTTGGAGGCTTCATGTTTCTCCTTCCCCATGCCCCTTATATGGGTGGATTTTGGTAAATACCAACAATGATGAAAAGGAGTTCATCAGGTCCTAAAGTTGGTTCCTACATGAATCAGTCATTTTCTCATCTAAAACCAATGAATCTTATGTCTTCCTTGGACACCTGAAAACGACAGTCTTTGTGTTTGTAATCATTATTGGTGTCTTATCCTATTGTTACCTTATTGTTGTTGCTATCTTACATGCTCTTTTTCACTGGTGTTTCATTCATAGTGGCTACTCACAATGTAAAATTTGCAATTAAACAATACCAAATGAGTCAGTGTCTTCTGAGTAAAATATAGCTGATAGCATGCTTCTTATTTCTCTCATAAGTACTTTTACTAGAATTAGTTTGCAGATTCCTCCTCTCCTCAATTCCCTTTAAAAAAACAGAATAATTATGGGTGAATATTACCGGGATGCCTGTTATTACGGCTTATCCCGGCTTATCAGCCGAAGACGCAGAAATAGATGTTTTCGGAGTCAGAGCTTGTTCAGAGCATGGGGCGGAAGGGGTGAAACCCACCTTCGTTTAATTCTTATATACACTTTTAGAAATCACAGATCATTGGAGAAAGTTAACACTTCCATCTTTAATTATATTGGTTAAAAGAAGTGTCCGTCAAAAGGATTTGTGTCCATGGGAAAGGAATGTAAAAAGATAATTTTTACAACAACATAGCTATGTTTACAGAAATCGTCCTTGAAACTGTCTAACAGAGAAAGCTGGCTATTTTACAGTGAAAAATAAGCAACAGGTGAATACAAGACAAAATATTTCTTTATGTTCCCTTGTAAATGAATTGATCATAACAGTAAAAAGAGATGTTTTGCATGTTAAATAATTAAGTACGGATGAAAGCAGACTGAGTGGAAAAGGAGAGCAACCACAGCAGTGCACAGGGCTCCACATGCACTTTAGGGTGGCTGGTGGACTTGCTAGGCTAAGCCAGAAAGCCGTGCAAATATCAGTGTGCCAGTGAGAGAGTCAAACTCCAGCTCTGCTCCAGTGATTATGATTACATTTTAAAAGGCATTTATTAGAGTATAAAAATGAAAATGCCCACAGATTGGCTGTACACAATTCATTGTAGGTGGAACAAAAATCCTTCTCTTTGGCTTTGTGTATTTAATTGGAATAATTAATGAGCCTGACAATTTAATTCTGTGTAATCATATTCTTATAAGCAACTCTACATCTACTCATTTATCAAATTCTGCAGGAGAAGCAGAAATCTTGCAAAAATAGGCACAAAAGAAAACCTAGGCTCCACTGGATGCTGACGCACCTGAACTTTCAAGAAAAAAAAAGACACATAAGTATGAAAAGTAGATTCTTCCATCTTTAAATTAAAGATTTTGTGCTGTACATGTGAAAGACTAGGAAGTAGATTGGACCCTTCCCATGGTTCAGATTACTGGTGAGCAAATATCATGAAGAATAACAGGAGTTAGGGGATGTAATTGGATGATGTGGCCAGTATCAGCCCCTAGGAAAAGTATATCTCTTTGCCCTTCCTGATGACACTTTTCCAGTTGAGAGAGACCAAACACTGACCAGATACAAAGTCTAGAGAGTCTCTCTAAGCATCATCCAGATCCATTTTCTAAAGTACCCTCAAATAATTACAATCACTGTTATAATTTTATAAAAGCCACTTAAGCACTTTGAAGGTTAATTGTTAGTGGAAGACAGTGGGACATGTAGTCTAAAGAGGATTGGTTAATGATCCTTTATTATATCAGGTTTTTAAAAACCTGCTTTATTTTGTACCTGACTATCCATAAGAACAAGTGCTGCACCCCACTTGGTAAACCAATTGTTCTTACCACATGGCATCCTGATGCTATGCATTTCCTTTGAAGGCACAATATTAATATTCAAGCCCAAAATGTATGAATTATTGATAGTTAATTTTAGTTCTTACGGAAATTATCTATACTATTCAGTTAACATCCGAGCAGTCAGGTATTAGGCATGCAGAGTTCACAAAAGCGATCTGGTCTGCTGTTAATTCCAACCTTACCAGGAGACGAAAAGTCACAGAATCATAGAATATCCTGAGTTGGAAGGAACCCATGAGGCTCAATAAATCCAACTCTTAGCCCTGCACAGGACACCTCAAGAATCACACCATGTGCCTTTTCCAAATGTATCGTGAATTTTCCAAATGCTTCTTGAACTCTGTCAGGATTGGTGCTGTGACCACTTCTCTGTGGAGCCCATTCCAGTGCTCAGCCACACTCTGGATAAAGAATCTTTTCTTAATATCCAACCTCAATTTCCCCTGTCACAGCTTAGGGCCATTCCCAAGTCCACTTATTTCTACTCAGACCTGGTATCTCTGCCAGTTGTTAGCAGTGACTCTCAAGTAAAATGGCAGTTTCTATGGCATTTCAGATTTGAGGGGGATGTCACAAATTTCTGGCAGCATTTTTTGGTAGGAGTGACAGCTCTATGGGACCCTGGGGCAACCTATTTTGACTCACTACTGTTTGCAAGTGTTAGATTTTTTCGGGGCTTTCTTTGGTGGTTTTTTCTTTGCTAGTTTGGTTTGGTTTTGTTTCCAAAACAAGCATAGCACTAGTTTCATGCCAAATAGCCTTTGTTTTGCCTCTTATGTCTTTTTAATCACTTTTATCCTTACTAACCAGGAGTGCAAATATTTTAACAGCCCAGAGGTTCTTATCCCGGATTTTTTTAACAAGAAGCAAATAAATGCTATTTAGTAATAAAATAATGCTAAATACAGATCATACTCTGACTCTGCATACTTTCTATTTAAGATTTCTATTCTCCTGTCATTTTTATTCTCTGCCAGAACATTGCCTACACATAGAAGGCGTGTTTATCCAAGCTATGCATATTTTGCACTGAGATTCTAGGACCCAGTTTATCCACTTGGTGAATGTCAATACATACCTGAACTTCACCCAGGGATTAATTGAACACCTCCTTTTCTGAAGAAGCCTGATAAAGGAGTTGTGCTTCTTGAGGTTCCATCCCTCTCTATTCTATGTCAGTACCAGAACTCTCAGGTTTGTATGGACTCCAGTGGTTTAATGCTTCTCTCCTGCTTAATGTAACACATCCTCTCCATAATCCTTATTTCACTGCACAAATTATTTTAATCTTGTAGGGACAGTGCTCAAACAGATATGTTCTTGCACTATGCTTATACACGTAGCTTTTGCTGCAGAAAGATTTACCATTGGACTTTTAGGACACAGTTAAAAAGGCAGGTACAGCCTGTTTTCTAGGAACCAGTGTATCATACTGGGTCAAATTTCAAAAGCTGAAAAGTATGAATTCTAGGACAAAAGCTTTTATTCAGAGGCAAGTGCATATAACTTCCAGAATCTGAGACATCTCTGAAATGATAATTCCTAAGCATCTGGCTGTCCTTTTCCACCTTCCTCAAAGTAAATACAGAACACTTGCTCCATCAGTGGCTGTCACAAGTGTCAGAGGACTAAGCACATTTGCCTCCCTCTGGGGTTTGGCTGCCTGGGCTCAGCATGAACAGAGGTAATGGTGCCAGTGTCGAGTCTTGAACGCTTTGAGAATGCTCTGCCAAGAAGCCTTGTGAGAGTTTTTCTCCCTGTTTTCACCCCCCGCCTCACTTTGTTCAGAATCTGCTTTTGAGCTATGGTGCATGTTCTGTGGATGTTCTTTTCTCTCCCTTGCTCTGATCCTTTGATGTGGTCTAAGCCCAGCTGGCAACTAAACATGCAGCTTTTTGCTCTCTGCCCCTCCAACAGGATGGGGAAGATAATCAGAAGGGTAAAAGTGAGAACACTTATGGGTTGAAATAAAGACAGTTTAATAGGCCAAGCAAAGCAAGCCATTACTTCACTGCTTCCAATAGGGAGGTATGTGTTCTGCCAATCCTAGGGAAGCAGGTTGTATTGGTTACCTGGGAAGACAAGTACTATGATTCCAAATGTTCCCCCTTCTTTCTTCTTCCCCCAGCCATATATGAGGACCATGACACAACATGGCATAGAATATTCCTCTGGTCAGCTGGAGTCAGCTGTACCAGCTGTGTCATAATAATTACTATGAAGAAAAATAACTATACCCCAGTCAAGAACAGCACAATGCCATGATTCACTGATGACTTTCTGGTTTTTCTCGGACCTGCCGCATCACTGTGCACTTGTTGGATGATGACTGGCCTATTGGATGATCTTGCTTATCATCCCTGACTGGCTCACTATGCTCAGACACTGTGGGCCTGTTCCTCAATCCCTGCTCACTCTGGTAATGGAGCAGAACCTGCCCTTGCTGCTCCTTGACTATTGGAAAGAAAGACTGTCCATATGTACCCAGAGGTGACACCTGGATTATGAAAGTTCATATGTTGTTTATTAACCTTTGTTGCCCAACATAGTCTCAATCATCTCCAATGACTGAGACCTGTAAGATCCAGATTTGCCATTCACACAACTGAGGGTTTGCTGTACCATGTAGCATATGGGGATCTACATCATTTCTACAGCAGTAAAATGCCTGTGAAGCAGACTGTCTGAAAGCCACACAGGTGCTGTTAACGAGTAGCATGAAATGATGGACAGTCGGCAAGATGGCATCATTTGCCTTCTTCATGACAAATCCAAGAGCAGATTTGCAACTCCAAACTGGTTCTATAGTGGTAGGGGATCCAGGCTTCATGCTGGTACTGCTCCTTCCCTGGAGGGTGAAACTGTGGGTGTGTGGTGTGAGCTCATGCTATAGTTCCTCACGAGGACTTCTAACACAGATTTTTTTGTCTTGAATTTCATTCTTTCTTTCTAAACATCCCATATAGGGAGGTTGGTACTAGGTGGTCTTTAAAGTCCCTTCCAACCCACACATGCTATGATTCTATGATTCTATGACTGGCTTCAGTGACCAGTATCCAAACTGGAAGAGACTCGTTCTTTCTGCAGTTGAAGACCTAGGGAGAGGACATTGGTGGAAAATTCAGAGATATTTTCAATTGGTTTATCATTGCCTAAGTCCTAAAAATGTGTAGCTTCTCATTGTGTTTCATTCCATGTGCATAAGGACAAGTTGTTACTTCCTCAATCCTCACACATGCACAAACACTCACACATGCACACACACACCCCCTGCCCCCCTGCCCCAATTCTTCAGGGAAGTCTACAATTAAAGTTCTGCCTGTGAGCAGTTGAACTAGGATGCAAAAGCAGAAATGTGTTGTTTAGAGGTAGCTGTGACAGACTTCTTTAAGATCTACTATTTGGTAATATAATCAATGTACCTTTTTGGAGGAAGGAGGTAGGCTTCATTAGCAAAGAAAATAAAAGAGTTATCAGCATTAAGTTTTGTTCTTGGGGTGTTGTGGCATCTATCACAAGTCCATCCCACGACTTAAGTTCCGTTCCCAAATAATTTTTGTCCTTCCTAGACTGGGTAGATATAATGAAATGCTTTCTGCCATCATCAGAACCTGTCATTCCTTGCATAGCTGTACATTCTAAAACGGAATATTTCTAGGAAAATGTTACAGCCTGTTATGGTTTGGAAGAATTACTGTGTACTCTAATTTTTTTTGGTGGTGTTTGCAAGTTAGAGGACAATGGCTTAGAGAATGAGAATTGGGAAATTATGTTGTGGAAACAGTTGGCACTAAAAAAGGCACAATAAATGAAGTAGGGAACAAACATAGCTGATTGTATCAAGAGCTGATGATAGACCTCAGTTCATCACATATTTTTGAAATTCTGTCATTACACTGAAATAGTGAAGCAGTACTAGCATCTAGCTAGATCAGAAAATATTATTTCTTTTTCTCCTTGCACATATGTTAAATTTAATTCAAAACATTTAAAAAGAAATCAAAATATTAGCAAAGACTTTGGGGAACCCTCATAATGGTTTTAACCAGTTAACAATGAAGACACATTTAATCAAAGTGCTATCTCAGGAAGACAAAAAATGCAGCCAGCAGGAGGACACAGTGTGTTCAGTTTCCATGGAAATTTACTCAAAGGAAAAGGAAGGTAAGCACTTCTTCCATAGATAAGGCAGTAAAATATTCTTTGAAACATCGTCAAGTCACCTACTCTGCTATTAAAAAATCAATGAAATGCAATAGCAATTTTTTAATTCTGTACCTGTAAAAATAAGCAGTATAAATTTCTAGAGGCAAAAGAAGCAAGGGAAGAATTCAAAACTATACCTGTTCATAAGTTTGCTTAGTAACAGGCACAGTCTGCTGAGTGAACCAAGGCTCTTTTACCAGAGCAAGTCTTATTTTTAGAATGATCGCTGTATTCTGCAAGCTCATCTATGACTTCACTTGTTAAATCAAAACATTATCTGGCCTGAAAAGAGTCAAAAACAGATGATGATTTTTGTAATTACATCTACCAGTATAAGTGAGGGGTTTGTGATATTTTTTATTGATCATCATTTTATACTGGTGATATATGTGTTTGTTTAAAAAATTCAGGAGTCCATGGTTGGAGAGTGGAAACAAGTGATCTTTAGTAAAGGACACAACTGCTGCTTGAATATATAAACAAAAGGGGCTTTGTATTATTTTATTGCAATCAGTGATATACGTATTGTTTGTACACTTAATATCATTATTCATTTATTGATTTGTTTTGACTGTCTGTTTGGGCTTTTTTGTTGCCTGTTTGGAGTCTGAAATACCCTAAGAGAGTCAGAATGAAATCTTTTAGAAATAAGGTCTGCATCAGCTTAGCTATTGGTCAGCATAATTCAGAAATATAAATATCTTCATAGCAAATTAAACAGTGTTAATCCAAATGCAAACGCTAAAATCCATAAGTACAAGAGGTGATTAACAAAACTCGGTTTAATTTCAGTGAATCACAGTCCTTTTGAAGTTACTTCTGCTGCCTGCTGGCTCTACATTAAATTGCACATCTAATAGAAATCTGCTGGTATTTTTTTGTGGCATTGTCACATTTTAAAGGTAAGTTCATCTTATGAATACCTTGTTGAATGAAGGCCTTATTATGAAATTTTGGCCCTTCGCTCATGTCTTCTTTTGTGAAGCAAACAGGGAACCTTAATTCCATGGTACAAGCAGTACTGCTATAAGCCTTCCTTCATTACTTCTTTCCATTAGTGAAGAAAAGCAATCTTTTAGGCTTTATTTTCAATTAAACCTACTGATTTCCAACAAGGCTTCCATCTGATAAGCATCATAATTTCAGCTGTAATACTACTTCATCAGCTAGAGGTTTGTTTGCCTCTCATTTTCTATCATATAAATGGTGAGTATTTCATATGGGGCAATGTTAACAAACGTCCATAGTAAATAATTATATCTCTAATATTCTTGCAGAGATTTTGCCATTTATGTTAGCTACACTGGAAGTACACAAAGTCCTGAGATTTATGTAGCAATTATCTTTTGCTTTTAGGGTCTGATCCAGATTCCACTGAAGTTAATGTACATTTTATCATGCCAAAAAAAGTTGGCTTAAACCTTAGGAGTGAACTTATTAAAAACAATAATAATAATAATAATAATAATAAATTTAAACATCATCTTGCTTTTGTATTAAAGTAATACCTTATTAAAGAGACAATTAGGCTTGATGAAACATTATGGGTTTGGCAGTCAAATACAAGAACTATTTCAGAATAAGAATTCTTTTTAAATGGTGCACAAGATCATTTTTAGTCAAAGTCAAAGACGGAGTTGAGAGTTGGCTAATTAATTGGTTTTTACCTTTTGGAAGGCACCGAGACTTGTGATAAAACAGATTTCTGTCTGTCTGAAAAAATGCTTTTGTACAAACCTTTATAATCACACTTTGTGACCAGACATTTTCTTTTAGTCATACAGCAATTACAATATTAAGTAGATAAAAATAATAAGTATAACATGTAGCATGTGTATCACATAGTAGATTTGGTGAAAGCATGGAGCAACCTTCACGCAATGACAAATAACCATTTTATTTCATATCTTCCCCAATTCTGAAATAAACTGCAGTGCAATTGCATGGCATTTGGCAAGCAATAAGTAAAATCTCTATAGTGAAGAGGATGTCTTAGTTATGATGTTACTATGTTCAATCATCCAGAATGTGTGTGTCAAATTTATTCCTGAAATGTTTCCTCTGAAGAACTAAACTGCTATTTTAATTACCTAATGCAAATTCCGCCCCCCCCAATCCAAAACAAAAACAAACTAACCTCTCAGATGCAGATAATGAGAACAAATCAATAACACCATTGTAAAATAGTACTAGCTTCGGGAGACAGCTGCAGGAGTAAATAGGTCCATTTGTTTTGAAATCCTTCCTGAACATCATGACTCATCTTCTGGTTCTATTTTGGGCTCTGTCGTATGTGTGTGTGGCTGAGGTCACACAAGCCAGTAATCCAAGCAACTGAAGCAGTGAGAGTTGTCAAAAAGAATAGTTTATTACGTGGATTTGCTGTATAGAAATGTCTTTTCACGCTCTGCCTGTTCATAAAAGGATATGAGCAATAATCTGCCTTGTCTGCAATGACTTAAATCTTCTTATTCAGAATTGGAACGAGCTTCAAAATCCTTCTCTAGGTAACATCAAATCTAACCCTTTCCAAAGAAATCAGGTACAAACAGTTTAAGATGGCTTTTAATTTTATCTGGAAAGCATGTTGGGAGGGGTCAGAGAAATAACATATATTTAAAATAGAAATAAATGTCTGGGTTTAGATAGTAGCTTTTTCTGTAATAATGTCCTCAGGAGACTGAAAAAGTCACTTTTTACCCACTCTAATTAGGAAAAGTCAGTACATATGCACTTGATGTTAAGCATGATTGTCAGTGCTTTTTTAGCTTGGGTGCCAAATTTGAGGTCTGCAAAGAGTGCAGAACACTAATGTTCACTGGCTGGGACATCTGCACAGAGATGTTGAGCTGGGGCTTATTCAGGGCACATGATGAGTCATCTGTGGCTGACAGAGAGTGCTGCTCAGCAGGGTGAGCAAACTGCCTGGGCCAGAGCCTTACCCACGTGGAGGGACCAGATGTGTCAGGAAAGGAGAGAGGGCAGACGCCCACCACTCACATAGAAAATGCTGCATTTTCTCCAGTTTTTGAGATTTTCATTTGTCCTTGTGGGAGCTGGGAATACTGGTATACTTTCATATAAGCCTCTGGATGAAATGATGATAGCTCTGAAAGTCAGTGAGAAGAATAAGGATCCACTAGTTTCAACAGAGTACTGTCACTGTGTACTCTTTGCTTCAAAGAAATCTTTGGTTTTAGATTTGACAGTTTTGGAATTCTAGGAACAGTATTGTGTTACAAACAAGAAGAAAATAAAACCTGTGAACTGTGCTGTGCAGTAAAAATTCTGACACAGCTTATGTCTGCCTCAGATCCTAACTTTCAAAGAAAACTTGGCAGTTTGCTTTGGGGATTTTGTTGCTACTGCTGTTGATTGCCTATTTAATTTTTGACTTTTTATTTTATTTTTTCCCACAGAACTCCAAAGCCTTTCACAGTAAGGAGAACTACTACATTTTCTAGCTAAATTAGGATGGGGAATGGTGTTTCTCAAAACACTAAGATTTTGAGATCCATTAGGGGGCTTCATTGAACCCTAACAAAAAACTTATGTCTAGATTTAATTCTTTTCACCAGTGTCCTGGGAATAATGTCCAATGGGAAGAAAGTCACATTTTGGCTAGAAACAGCAGGTCCAGCACTCTATCTGCTCTCTGACCTCACTCACCATTGCTTCCAGGACTTGCTGTGGTGAACGTCCTGATCCTACCACAGCAAAGCTTTGAAAAAACAGAAATTATTGGCAATCAATAGTAAAATAAACACTGTAAACTTTATGAAGAGTTATGAATACCAGGGCATCTGGACACCTTGGAGCCAGCAGATAATGTAGACAAAAATGTATTTATCAAACAATGGCATAAAGTTCCTTATGTTTCTTTTTCTCTCACTGCATATATCCAGTGTGCTTTAGGGTGAATGTCTTTAAAACCCTGCAAGACCTTTACAGACTAATAAAGCAAGGGAAGAAACAGTGATTATATTTTTCTAATCAACTGTCCAGAGAAGAGGTCTTGTCATTTCTTGAAGGAAAGCTGATGTTTGCCAAAGGTTTATGCTCTGCATAAGCTCCCATCTCTGCTACATACAAGTGAGTGTATCGGCGCTGTGTCTTCCAAGTTCTGTGTAATTTGTCTCATCTACTACTGTTACAAGGGACTCTATTATCTAGAATAGTTCTGGCAAGGAACTTATCATAATACTGAACAGACAGCAAAACTTAGTAAATCCTACTTAGAACAATATGTGTTGTTATCAAAGTAGAGGTAGTAAACACGCCCATGTTTATTCATCTGGAGCAAAATGACCTCACCAGCATACCCAGCAGCATTCTAAGAAGTGAAATGTGCAAAGTATCCAAATGATTATGAAGTTAACTTCATTTGGTGGAAGTAGTACCAGGATTATGTGCCAATGGCACAAGGACATTTCTCTAACATTGTCAGCTGGGTAACTCCTTTCACCTGTGGGAACTCGTTGGCTTGTTTCTAGCTGACATCAAGACTTACTCTAGCAAGAATTCTGCTAGAGTAATTCTGCTCTGATTCTCCAAGACGTAGAATCTTCATCTTCACAGCAAAATGACTGGCTGGTATCAGTATATCCTGCCATAAAATAAATAAATCATTTAATTAACTTACAAGATCACAGAGAATAGACTTTTTCCAAGGTACCAAAAAAAAAAAAATAAAATTACTGTGCCTAAATTCCATATTTACCAGGTCTAAGATGTATAGACTGACTTATGTCTGTGGCACACATATAAAAAGCTCTAATCAGGTAAGCCAATAGGAGCTTTTGCTTTGGCATTTGGTGAAGTTTTTTTTTTAATCCAACCATAGTGCTTGCCTACATCATGGCAAAGTTCTGGCATTTTAATTAATGTAAATCATAGATGAGTTGCAACAGATGACAACGTGCTATGGAAGCATAAACTGCTGTTGTTTGTTGTTGCCTTCTACTGTGGAAATTTGGATGCTGCAGTACAAAAGAATCTGCTGAATTCTATAAGAAAGGGGAACAGTAGAGATTTTTGCAGAAATATTGGATATCAGTTAATAGGCTTATTTTTGTCTTAAGGGAGAATAGATTTTTCTTCTGTAAAGATTTTTTTTTATTTCCTCACAGTGTGCAGAACTATGAATTGCATGCAAGGGACTTTGTTGGAATTTACAAATGACTATAGCCTTTTATTGTGTTTTATGCACTTGTCAAACTAGAATGGCTACTGTAACTGAAGCAATATAGTAGTCATTTTCTACACAATTTGATTTAGAGAAATCTAGTGTCTGATGAGAACTTATTACAGGATTGAGCACTAATATTATTTCCTGCTCTTTTCTGTTTTAGTACCTACCTTCAAACACAAAGTTCATTGACATTCTCCCAGTCATGCTCAAGGTTATTAATTACATGATCATTACTGCCTACCTTCAACTCATTCTTGGGGAATTTCCATTCTCAGACAGTTACAGTTTTTGAAAAGTCCTTCAACAATTTTAAAGTTTTACAAGTTATGCTTCTTCAGCATAACTGTGCAAAGCTCTGGGTGCTATAGGGTGAAACACCCCGTTGCTCCCACCACGGCCCCACACGAGGAGCTGCAGTGGTAACCCCCCCACAGCACAGCTGTACCTTTGTGCCATGTCACTGATGGCAAGTGTAGTGTCCAGGTTCACCATGGGCCCACACAGCACAACTGTACCTTTGTGCCATGTCACTGATGGCAAGTGTAGTGTCCAGGTTCACCATGGGCCTCCACACCACTCTTATCTTTTTGATATGTGACTTTTATCCCAATACATTTGAAGTGATTACCTGAGATGGATTTGTGCTAAAAATAAGGACCATTGATCCCAAATGTGCCAGAACTCTATAGGTTTGATTTGCAGGGAACATGCCTTTCTGCACTGCCAATTTTGTGATTTTAAGATGAAGTCTCCTGACATTTGCTGTTTAAGTAAATGACCTGTCTCTTGAAGATTGGTGATTGTAAGATTGTCTGCTTTCATTTAGGTGAAATCTCTAGGCCTTTAGTGGCATGGCAAAGTTTGAAAAGTTATTCTGCATTCACTTTATATTTTTGGAAACAAAGACAGAAGCCTTCAAATGAAAAAGTAACTTAGGCTTCTGGACTGTTATGGTTTTTTTTCTTAATAAGATTTCTTTTAGTCTAGTGGAGTTTAGGGGTCTCTTTTGAGACTATAAATTTCTTATTCTCATTTTGGGTTGTGGCATGTTTTCTAAACACAGATCTTTTGCAGTTGGCAAAAGAGCACATTGCCTCTACTGTCATTTTTGTCACCGTTGTCAGTGAAACAACAGTGACAACTGTTGAAAATTTCTTTAAAGGTCTTTTAGATTACTACTTCTTATTAAGTAGGCTGTAAATTATCAGACTTATCATAAAATATGGATTAACCCGCTCACACAGGGATCCCTTTGTGAAAATCAATGACATTAGATTTTTCAGAAACTGAAAGAAATGAAAATGCATTGGATTTGTGAGATGAGTTCTTTGCTCTTGACCAAAACTACCCTATCCATAATAAAGTAAGTAATTTTAAGCATGAAGAAACTAGGGTACAGCTGTCTGACAGGAGAAAACGGTAAAGTGTTGGAAAGAAAGGAAAACTGAGAAAATTGAAGTAGTTTTCCTCCGTGGTATCAATTTTAGAGGGCTGATTAGCACTGAGAAGTCAGAAGTCTTGGTGCTGACACAACACAAAGAGAGGCTGCCACGTTGTAATAAAATAATTTTCTGCTCCAAGGAAAATGGATTTTTTAGCTGGAGATGTTTTACTACTTCACAGAAATAAAGCAGTGGGAAGTGCAAGATGCTGCACTATATATACACCCTCCATCTATAGTAACTTTTGGCAGATTCCCTGTAACATTTTTTTACAACTTCACTAATCTTAATCACTAAAGTTTGAATGCCACAAATAGGTGGCTGATGCCTCCTGGATGCAGAACGGGGCAGAAAGAGCCCTGGCCTGCTTTAAAGAGGTAAAAGAGGGAAAAGTCCAAGTTTGGAGGGAATTTCTCTCTGAGAGTTATAAACCATCATGAAGTTAGTACTGAAGACTGCCTGTGTGTTTGACTCAGCAGGCTAAATCTTAGGGCACTTAATTGATAAAGAAGACCTTCTTTAAGACACATGCTTCGTGGGGATATGTGAATTTATTACACCATCCCTTAATTTTAAAAGTATTTGTTATATTTCTAAAACCACCAAATAAAACAGAAGTAGGTTTTCCCTTTTCATAAGAGTTCTTCACTTCCTAGGTTACAAGCCGGAATATTTCTTCTCTGATAACATTGTAGCCTTCTAATCATTAAGTTTCGGAATATAGCTCAGATTTTTTTGTGGGTCAGAATCTTACATTTCATTTGATAATATTCCTTCTGTTTGAAACCAACACTTAGGCTTATCTCCTCCAGTGCTTTGTCCCAGCTCTAGTCAGCATGTCATGGCAAAGCTTACCTTGTATTGGCAACAAGTCCACACTGCTAAAGGGTAGCAAGGGGACTATTCTGTTTCAACCACTGACATTCTAAGCTTTCCCCGAATTTCCTTGCCTTCCTGCAGACTCCAGGAACAGCAGGGTTTCTCAACCTCACCAGTAGCTGGCTGCCACTTCATAATACCAAGAAGAGTGTTCAAACAGTGTATTCAGCAAGTACAAACAGCCTCATTTCAGTATTAAATTACTGCTAGCTGGTAGCTGGACAGTAACCAAACCATGGCAATTCAGGAAAGACAGAGACTTAACACTTCATGATTTTCTCCTTCATCTTGCCAGATATTTTTCTTTTTTTTTAAAAAAAATCATTAAGCAAGTGTATGATGCAATACAATGTAATCTAAACATTTCTTCCTCACAAAGTTTCAGTCTTCACCAATGGCCCAATAACCACTCTTTTGAACTCAGCAGACTGTTTGCTGAAGCAGCCTAAGTACATGTAGATTTTAGAGTCTAACTGTAACAGTGTTTTTCATGTACTAGAAAATCACTCAGAAATGTTTTTTTCCAAAAAACCTCCTGTCTTGGAGTGCAGAGGGTTTAACATTTGGATAAGGTGTGTCAGTAGGCTTTGTAGGTCAAACCTATGTTAATATTCCAGTAAAAAATCACAATACCTTGGAGGGTTTCCTCCTTTCCACTTCATAATTATTTTCACCTTTTTATTTTGTAAGTTTTTGCCTCATGTTTCCTGTATGTTTTCCCCCTTCTCCTACTCATCTTCCTCTTTTTCACCTCCCTTTTCTGCATGGTTCAAGTTTTGATTATCTAGCAAGGCTTGTTCTTACAGTGGACTTAAGCTGAAATTGGAGAAAAATATTTGTTCACTTCTCAGAAATAGAAAATGGCCATGAAGCATGCACACCATCTGTGACCAGAAAATAATTGAAATGGTAAGAGATGTAAATCTGGAGATTTACATCCAGGATGTCCTCACA
This sequence comes from Climacteris rufus, assembly GCA_013398175.1. Taxonomy (NCBI): domain Eukaryota; kingdom Metazoa; phylum Chordata; class Aves; order Passeriformes; family Climacteridae; genus Climacteris; species Climacteris rufus. The sequence goes on from VZRZ01006593.1 coordinate 197,122, forward strand.
GGTGGTGCTAAAAGACCGGGTCTAAGGAAAACTCTCATTGCACCGCTGAGAAGAAAATATTGAAACATTAACTTTCAAAAAACTTTGACCATGGCAAATGAAATATTTTGTGGATGAAACAGTATACCTAAGGAGTGTATTGGTGGAAATGTAAAGAGAGGGAGAAGAAGGAGAATAATGTTATGCTTCATGAAAAAATCTCAACTATACCCCTGGAGGGGGTCTGTTCGTGGGGTGTCCCACCAGCACTGCACTTTCATCCTCTTTTCCCAGTCACTGTTTTCTTGCTCAGTCTGGATGCAATATTGTGGAGAAATAAAAAACAATTTGTGCTCACCATGCCAGAACAACATGTTCAGTAGAAATTCAAGCGAAAATTATGAGGGAGGAAAAGAAAGAAGGAGCTTGTGATATAAAAGGAACTGAGATACAAAGGGCCAAGTGGAATAGGAATATCAGCATTCCTTACTGTTAATGAACAGTGAGCAGCAAGCTGATTTAACACAACAATTTTTCTGATGTCACTTTTACAGCTAGAAGGTGACTGCTATATGTGAATCTACACCTACCTTTAAAATACACTGCTAATCCTGCAACACACATAGAGTGAAGCCTTGTTTCAGCACTTGAATAAAAAACTGGGTAGCTTTAGTAAACAAAGTGTCCCAATATCTTTGTCTCAGCTGATCCTTTTGCCATATCCAGAAAATAGTATTTTTAGTGTATTATGAACTTTTGGCTTATTTGCTCCTTAATTTTCAGAAAGAGTTCCTAGTGTACTCTACATGAATAGATGTGAGAGCTACAGAAAAATGAAGTGTTTTTCCAATAGAAGTCATAAATACTAAATTCTGCAGCAAGCAGACACAAATTCTAACATTTGGAAAAAAAAAAAAAGTAGTGAAAGGTACTAATTTTTTTCACAAAAGCAGGTGCGTGTTACTTACAGACCTGATACTGAATCGGTGTAAAACTTCATTAAGAGAGATTTTTTTTTAATTCCTGGAGGAACAGAGGAGCAAAGGTGACTAAAATACAAAGTTCCAGTTCAGAAGGACTGGAAAATGGAACAGCTCACAGAAGACCCTGTGGCAATACCAGCATTGCCTTTGTGACCCAGGAGAGACAGTGCCACTGGGGAGATCATTATGCAGGGGTTACTATTCAAAAGCTTCACAACACCTATAAAGAAGTAGCAAAACAAAACTATGGCATAGACATCTCTAGGACCTCAGCACAGCTGACATTGCCTCAGGAATAGGTAATCCTTGCTTTCCCAATCCCCTAAGGGATCAATTATGGAATTCTTTTGAATAATAAAACATAAGTCAAATTTTAGTCCCAGCTTCTACCTTACCTTATATTTAAGTTCAGTCCTCAGGAAGCCTAGCTTAAGGCAGAGACAGCAGGGCACAAAGGGCCAGAGAAGTTTATAGCTTATAGTTTATAATTTATATATAGTTTATAGCGCTCTAGCTTGGCATAAATAACATAGGTAACTTGCACAGAAATGCTTTAAAAATCTTCTGGCTACAGTGACTGCGGTGTTACTGGTTATGGGCACATAATTTCCATCCCATCACTTTTAGATGATCTAACTCTTCTGCAGCAGAGACATGAGCTCTGGAGGGTGGTTTGGCATAGGGAATCCCAGGCTGGCAATGGCTCTCGGGCTACTCCCCACCTCCCACCAGAGTGGTGGCTGCTGTTCCCCAGTGTCCACAGTCCACTGCTGCCAGGGCCACCTGGTATGGGCTACACCAGCACCACATCACCCATCCTGGAGCTCCCCTAGGAAAGCAACATTTCTGCATGAAATTCTGCTCCAGGACAGGCTTTTCATTAGTGCCATTTATTTGTAGCTGATACATTTGCTTATTTTTCACCTCACACAGTAAGAAGTCCTCTTACTGCAGGATTTCCAGATTCCTGGTTCTATCTCCAGAAGATTTCCCCATTGGTTAGTGCTGGGGCATGCTGGTTGTTCATTTAACAGTGAGGGAGCACCTGAGGAATGGGGCAGCACTTCCTGCATATCTTGACACAGGGTGCTTTTTACTCACTCAGTTATCCTAAGATATGAACATAGCATGCAGCCTTTCTATCTTTGCAAGCAACATTTACAAGCAATGTATGTAGAAGCAGCTCCTGCACCATGAAGAAAATTTAGAGTGAAAAAGTTGCAATATGAATACACAGCTAGTTTTCCAGAACATACCTCCTTCTTGCTGTGAAATCCTTTTGCAGAATGGCCAGGCTTGCACATAGCTCCTGGAAGAAAAATGTGTACCATTACATGTTTGCATACTCTTTTTTTTCTTTTTTTTTTTTTTTTTTAAGAGGGTTTTTCCNGGAAAAAAAATTGGTTCCATTTCTTTTTTGTATTCTTTTTTTTTTTTTTTTTTTTTTTAAAGAGGGTTTTTTCTTTGACGGAAGAGGTAATACTGTAGGTCACAAGCCCCATGGTCCTGCAGCAGCTGGGCTGTGAGGCCAGTGTGATGGCACAGCAAGGGCTCCCTGCCCCAACTCCATGAGTGCCTGGACTCCAGGTCAAGCCCAGGCAACTGGGAATCTCACAGCAATCCTTCAGAGCCAGGGCATGGGATTATGTTTTTTCTCTGAAATTCAAATTCCACTACTAAGTTAATTACCATAAATTTCATAGAGATTTGCAGAAATTTTCTAGGTGAAATATAGATGTATGTGGAGGTGTTGCATTAAAAAGCAAATTGAATATTTAGACCTCCTTGATTAGTAATGCTTAACTGAAATGCTGTTTAGAGAGTATGATAGTTAAAGCAAGTCAGATCATGCAGAATGCCTTGTTGGTATTGGAAAGGTTAACATTCAGTAGTGAGACTGTCAGAAACATCTCAGCCAGAACTGACGGTTTTATAGCATCCTAGAAAATATACCTTTACTTTGCTCAGCAGCACTTCAGAGCTGTCATATATCAATAGTCCCAGAAGGAAAATGTGAACATTATTGTTTTGTCTAAACAAAACAAGTCTGTTCCGATAAAACTTCTGTCCAAAATTAATTGGACTAAAATAAGATGTCAAAATCAACGTGTGATTAATATCAGTATGACCTTCACTTGCTTTTGTTTGGATCTATATGCTGGCAAACATTCATAGAATGTGGAGTCCTTTTGAATTTCCATGGTTTTGGGGCCTATAGGTAATTTCAGTAATATAAAAATACATTTGATTTATGAAATAATACTTCAGAATTATTGGTAAAGGTCAAATTCTTATATCCCCCTATTCCATCTTTTTTTTTCTATGGAAAATGTCAGTATATGTTACTGAAGTCCAGTGTGGTATATATGGGTCCACTTGTGTCATTGCACAGATCTTTCAAACTTGTCACTGACCAAATAAATTTTCTGGAGGTCACTGTGGTTTATGATGAAACTATGCCAATTCCAACCAACAGTTACTAAGCTCAACAGAGTGCAAGGCATTTTCTTTTGCATTACAGCTAAAATCTCATAACCACTTCTATCCAAAAGAAATATGAGCTTTTAACAGCTTTGAGGCAAAATCTCATAATAATAACTTTTTAATGTAGCATTTTTCATTTCAGGATTGCACAAAGCACTTTGATTCATGGAATTGCTTGTAAGCCAAGAGAAATCATGACTTTGGCCTCCTGCAAAACACAGACCTGTAGTTCTTCTACAGTGCCTTGTAACTTGGGACTGCTGTAGTAACCTTGAGAGACCCCCATCAGCCAGGTTATATCAGACTTATTTTGAAAAGAGGGAAATTGTGATATTCAGGTAACTGGCTGACTCTCAGAACACACAGCAAGAAATGGAAGTGCTCAAAATAAATTGAGATTAATGTAGGAATTACTTATTTTACCAGCTGCAAAATGCTCAGCTGTTTTCAGACATGCATTTCATAGGGGGAAAAACAAGCTTTGAACACAGTCCTTTCTTTAAGTCTCAAGGGCTTGTGTAAACAGAATTAACTGTCTTTGATTGAAAGTGTAAGAGCAGTGATAGATACATGTGCTATTAATAATTTTAGGGTTTCATTATGGTATTTGGAGTCACAATGTAACATACAGGAGGTCTAGTTTCTCTTTCTCACTTACCATTAACAAGCCTGGTGGTGATGCAAACAAACCATAAGGAGTGATTTAAGGAGATTTTGTTACATTTCTTTGCCATGAAAAAAATGATGAAATAGTAAAAAGAGAGGTGTAAATCAAGTCAGCAAAAGAAGGTGGAGATCCAAAGTTTTTTGTTTTCCATGCTAGTAAAGGGCATTTGCTGTTTTCATGATGCACTAATGAGCAGAGCTGTGTGGATAAATATGGAGCAATTCAAACAGAATAGCAAGTGCAAAGTGGTATTCCTTTAAAAAAAATCTAATGGGAATTAAACCATAAGATTTATTTTTATCTACAACAGTGACTTTCTGAGATGCAGTGTAAGACATGCTGTTCAAAGTTAGGATCAATGTAACAGCTAACAGATCCAATTTATGGCTAAACCAAATGAAGTTACTGGATTGTTCACTAGCTATAAGAAAAAATAATATTAACATCTACTCAAGTTGCATGTAAGGTTTTTAGACTTGGTTCTAGATGCTAGGGTCTAACACCTAAATAAAATGTACAATAACCCCAACTCTGCCAAATTCTTATTCCAAGCCTTTATTTATAAGTTTCCGTACAGTCTTTCTAAAATTGTTGCATGGATGGGTTTTTTAGGGGGATTTTTTAAAATTTACTTTCCTTTTCTAGATTTTATTTTTTATTTTGCTACTTTATCAAATAACAGAATTTTAAATACCTTTAGCCAGTGATAAATCTAGGGCTTGTAGGGAACATCATTCCCTATAGAAAAGTTTTCACTCTTTTGGAGAACTGTTGTTTAATAAATATGGATTTGCTTTTTTCTTTAAATCAGTACCAGAATGATCCACTTAATTATGAAAGATTTCTTTCTCTAGAAGTGTAATATAGCCTTATGTCTATTTAGAAATCTGAGAAGTGTTTGTTACACTTTGAGTCAGGTTCTGGATATTGACTGAAAGACTCTATCCTGTAAAAGGATGTCTTTCATTGTAGCACAATGAAAGAAGAAACAGCTGTTCATACAGGGTCACCTTATCCTCTAGCTGGTTTCTCCTCATTCCAGAAGAGAGAGAATTTTCCAACTTTACTGAAAAAGGGCCAAGGAAGCAAATAAAACTGCCCATTTCTTCACCTTTCAGACTTAGAGCCACTTGAGATCAGTCTCCTATCTTTTTCCCTGGCAATATATATTATTTCACACTCCACCACAGGAATTTGTTAGGATTTTTCATCTGAACGGTAGAAATAATTAACAGCTTTCTTTTTATATTAATGACATTTCTTTCAAGATGATACTATGCTATGTTCAAGCTAAAGTATCCACATATTTGATTTTTAAGCACGAAGAGGTTCCTAATTTCCCGTGGATTCTGTGATGTTAGAACGCTTGGGAAACGATAGTTTATTCTGACTTCTTTTTTTTTCAGAGTTTAGGTGTTCAAATTTTGCTTAGTTAGTGCTGTATTGATTTTAGCTGCTAAGTGACCTATGATTATGGGCTTATGTTCTAACACTGGAGAAGGGAATGACTTTCTCTGTATCAATTTTCTTTTTTACTCTAATGGCTAGGAAACCATGAACATTTGAGATAAGCTGTGTCAGTGAGATTCCGGGGACAAAATGTTGGCTTCAAAGCATTCAGTTTATTTTTAAGTATGAGATGTAACATAGAAGCATGACTTCAGACTACTGAAGTCTTTCGTCTAGAGTCTGCTAGTACTCTCAGAAACCAACAAATATGCTGAAAACAATGAAGATTTTAATTGCAGCACTGCATAAATGTACACTGGAAACTATCTACTCCAGATAACATGGTGAATTTTACATTGAGCACCTGAAAAAAGATAATAATTTGAAGCATGCTTTAGTGACTTACTGTGGCTATAAAAAGTCAAATTTAACAATGTAGAAATTGTCACAGAACAACCTCTATGCAGCTGAAGAGCTGTCATTAATATATGCTGAATCCATTAAAATAACTTGCTTTATGCAGTGCCTTTGATAATCTGACTGGAAAAATGATCTACCATAGGCAACAAACCTGAAGAACACAGAATAATTTGGCATTTTGCACAAAAACACAGGAGAATTGTTGTTATTATCTGGTGTGCCCAAGGCCATCACTTGGTCTGCAGCACACTGCAAATGCTGCAGTTGAGGTTTTCATTAAAAATTCTTGTCCAAGCTGTTCAGCATCACACAGTGGAGGGCAGGGACATCATGTGGATCTGAATTTTGTATTGCCAAGTTGTTCATTTTCCCACCTTTATTTTTCCTGCTGCTACTGGCATAATGCCTTATAGAATTACATGACAGTTCTAAAAAATTTACTGTTCAGCAACAGGATGAAAGCAAAACCTTCCTAAGGCCTCTGTCACATTTCTAAAGTACTGGATCATGAGATCTAATCCAGAATACCAAGGAGTTTGCTTGTAAGGAGACTGGGGTTGCACGTGGGTCATGAAAGCGTGGAACAGCCAACATGATGCAGATTTCCTGGTCTGAATTACAACACCTCTGGCTTTGAACCCAAAGTTTCTTGCTTCTCACCTGAATGTCCAAAGTACAAGAAAAATAGTAGCTGTGATAGCTCAGTTGTTTTGATTAAAAATAGTTTTCTGCAACTTCAGAAATCTTTTCTAATGAAAAGTGCACTGAGGTTGATACATAAAGTGTTTAATAGCAAGTAACACAATAACTGTAACTTGTTCTGCAGTTTCATTGTCTCTGCATAAGGCTTCAATAATATAGAGTAGGGATTTGACAGCTATTTTTTTCTGTACTTTTTCTAAGGGGATTGGGGGAGCAGTTTTGGTGGGTTTTTAGATTCAGGTTTTGTTTTGTTTTGTTTTGTTTTGTTTTATATTTTATTTTATTTTTAATTTTATTTTAATTTTTGTTTTTATCTTATTTTATTTGATTTTATTTTGTTTTGTTTTGTTTTGTTTTTGGTCTTATTATGCATAGACACTCTGGAAAAGGTAGAAGTATCACATAAATCTGTCTCTTGCAAAAATAGACTCTTCCATTCTTGTACAGGTGCCCATCATATTGGAGAAACAAGCTGTTTGTTGTGGTCCTCCAATCTCAGCTTTGATCTGTCTTCCAGAGCTCACTGCTAGTCTGTTCAGACCAGTACGGAGAATGAGTGTAACCTGTCAGGAATATGTCCCTGGGGAATGCAATGCAACTTTCTGTACTCATTTCATATTTGTGTGGGACATCCTAGAGCTAACTTACACATCTGTGATTGAGACTAGCTCACAATCTTCCAGTGATATGGAACCAAATAATTGAACAGAAATGGTTGGTAGCTATATATAAGAAATCTTACATGAGAGCAAAATATCAATAAGGCATGCAACAGAGCTTTTAAACATGCATGTGTTTGTTTGTCCACACAAGTTATAGTCACAAATTATCTCATAACTGTAGCATAACATGCAAGCACTAAAGGAGTTTCACTGTATAAAATTATCTGATCTATAAAAAAGATGAAGAAAGATGTATAATGCAAAGATCAAAGAAGATCCCAAATATGAAAATTAGGAAATTTGCTTAAAATGTGAAAAATTCACTTAATTATCAGGTGCATTACTGAAGAACTAGTCTTCCTTGTACCTTATTGTTGCTGTTCTTTGTGGCATCTACGAAGCCCAATTATGAATCCATCAAGGCAATCAAATACTATATCAGATATTTAATATCTATAACAGGAATATATTCTTGTCCTAGAGGAACTAAAAATGCAATAGTTAAACATCTAGGACATAGCAGAGTTATGGCTATAGAGAGAGTAGTCCAAGGAAATAGTTAGGTGTAACCTCTCACTCTTCAAAAATATCAGCCATTGTGCTAACAAAAAAAACATATTATGACACTTGATTCCTTTTTCTTAGTATCAAACCTGGAAAATCAGAAGAATAGCCTGCTCAACATTCTTTTAAAATTATGTTACAGAAACAATCTTTCCCCTTCCTTGCCTAAACTACAACTTCTCTTTTGAGTTAGCTGGGAAAGTGCTTTTGGGAAATATTTTCCTAACCACTCACATTGCCTGCTTATACAATCAGTAGAGTTTTGGAAAACAAAAATTTAGTTCTTGGATTAGAGACTAGTGGATGTTCACTCCAGAGTGTGTTTGTTCATCTTAAATAATCTAAAAGGCTGGTCAATACATTTTGTAGATTCAAATGTCGTGAAATCGTAGGGTTATAAAAAAACAGGATTGGAAGACATCATGAAAGGTCATCAACCTTTTTCTTTTGCTTGAGGGTGAGGTCATCCAGGTGTGTGGCATTTTAAAAGTGGAGATTGCACACCCTTCTCAACAGTGGATTCATCCTTACTGGTAGGTTACTCCTGATATTTAACCACCCACATTTTCTCCTGCAAGACAAGCTCATCCAGGTGTTCTGACTGCTCCTGCCTTAGTAATATATTCTGGCACACTAAAACTGAGCAATGATCAGTAGGAGATGCATCAACTTTTTAATGATGTTCTCATTCAATACAGTTCCTTTCTTTTTCTGGTAGGAAAACTGATGCAAATAGAAAGTGAGGAGACTGACAGTATCCTTTAAATTATTTTTTTTAATTGAGGTGCAATTGAAAAATAGGTCAGGGAAAAAGAAAATGTAAAACTTAATGGTTTCTGCTCATACTGTGATATTTCAGATAATTGCAGTATTCTAATTGTATTTTTCAAGTAATTAAGCAAATTTAAAATTTTCCAAAATAATTGTTATTGGCAACAGTCATATCTTCCGTAAAAACCGTACATTCAATATGTATGAATCCAATTAAAATCATATCAAATCAAACTAGACAGACTGTTTTTCATCGTTTTTGACAACCACTCTACAATTTTTTTTTGCAGATTGAAGGCTGCAAAGCTTAATGGAACATACTAGTTTGGCAACTAGTGATTTTTATCAGGCAAAATGGCTTTTATATAATTCCCAAATATTTAATCTGAATTCTTTTTCTGAAACCATTGCAAATATTTCTACAAGAATTGATTTTTTACTAATTCTTTTGGTGTTAAAAAATAATTTATATGAAATAAATTATTTAGAAACATGGCAATTGAAGGTCAATATACAGTACTATATAAATATTTTATACTAGTTAATACTATAGGTCTGATGGTAGTCAGTTTAGCAAATAATTTCAAGGGTGAGCACAAAAATGTTTGATTTCAGTGAAAGTTAAGCTTAACTGAATCTTCTTAACACACTTGTAATTTGGTTAATACCTATTTTGCAGTAAGACAATAAAATTTGCTCTTTAGCCTGAGTTTTTCGAGAGCAAAAGTAAATAGTTTACTTCCTGTGTCTTCCTACCAGTACTGTGCTACTTCTCTAGAATAAAGAATAAAGCTGCTGAAGGGGAAGAAACCCATGACATCCGAACTGTCAAACGCTTGGTATTCAGCCTGTATGTCTGGTAACTGTAGAGATAATGAAACAGACACTGCCGTCCTCTTGCCAGTACTGTAAGTGCAGAATGGGCAAACAATCACCTTAGTCTGACAGAAAAATGGGAGGGACAACTTTAATGCACTCCTCTGATCAGGCTTCCTATATTCCTTGAAGTGTTGTGAAAAGATGTCTTGTGTATCAGACGCTCAAGAAAGACTGTTTTGGTGATCTGAAAGGTTCCAAAAATGTTCAGTATGGTGCCTTCTAGAAAGTTAATACTGCATGATAATTTCACCTCTCAGAAAATATTTTTAAAATTTATTGTTGGTTGGATCTTTAAGGCAAAGAATATGCTAATTTTTGAAAGAACAGTAATTAGATTTTCATTGCATTTAACCCACTGAAGAACAGTAAATGACTTCATGTCACCAATATAATGTTATCAGAGTGGTCCATACCACTGATTCTGATCAAGCTTTCCGCAGACTAAAGATTTAAATTGCTAAATCTTAAAAGCACATTTTCTGAAACACAGTCCTTTAAATTTGTTTCAAATTGGTGATTCAAAAACAGACAGTTCAAGTCATTAGTACATCTAGAAAATCTCAGTCTTGACTTCAGAGTGGTTCACCACATTTTGATGAATCCATTTCATTAAAAGGGCTCTTTATAAACTCTCCTTCAGAAGTGTGGGACATGATAGTTAATGTAAGCAATTTCTGCAGCATAAGTCATGGGGATAGATTTCAGCTTACACGCAAGTTCTGGTACCGTTAAAGATCTGAAAAATGAGTAGAGAATAGAAGGGCTGGCTCAGTGTTAACCTTGTGCAAGTGAATCAATACTGTAATACAGACCCTCAAGCTGAGGCAGCATCACCCTTCCAGAGAGGCCCTACTTACAGCATGCTGCAATTCATTGTGTGAATCCTGCCTTTCCCACTACAGAAAATTATTTAAAAATAGAAATTAGGTGCAGTGATTACCTTGGGTCTGGCTTTAGGAAAGGGAGGATGTTACAGACATCAGAGAAAAATTTTATCCTTTCCTTCTAAACTCATTGGGTGAGAAAGAGATCTTGCACTAGCTATGCCAGCTGTGTTCTGACACTGTACTAGTAAAACTCTCATCTTTTTCAATTGTTTGGCAAGTTTAGAGGCCCAGAAGTAGGACCAGACCTGCATACTTGATGCAGAATGCAATAGACTGCCTTTTGGCTCTGTGATTCCAAAATTTCTCCAGGAAAGTTTCAAAAAGAAATCTGTGGTTTGGTTTATTGTGGTTCAGTGACTGATCAAACAAAATTATTAGGTGGACCCAAAAGACTTTTTTCTAGCTAAAACTAAAAACTTAAAAACAAAACGAAACAAAACAACATGCATGCCCTGTTTGTTTTGGGTTTTTTTCCATCCTTGAAAGCCATGTTTTTTTAATGACTGTCTAAATTAGCCAATTTGTTTCTGTTTAGAAAACATGAAAAAATATTCTGATACTTCAGGAGAGGAACTTTTTTTATTACCCCTCATTTTTGTTTTTCCTGAAGTCCTCATGACTTTTTCTTAATCTTATCGAAAAATTTTGAATAATTGGTAGAGGGGAAGGTTTCTCTGTCAAAGAGATTTTACTAAATAAATCATCCATTTCAAAGATGTGCCTGTCTGTATTCAATAGGCTACCTAAAATGTGTGTGTGTGTTTAGTCCAGTCTTTAGAATTATAATCAGCTTAACATCACTGTTAAGAAAAAACTGTCAAAACTTATTCCATTGTTGGCAGTCTTGCTGAGCAGCTCAAAATCTGAGCCGACTGTGGGGCTAATTAGGCATCCAGATTGGGATCATTTCTTATCTGTAAAGATTTGCTCATCAGAACAAGACTAGGAAGGATGATGGAAGAAGAGCTTTTTCTTTTGTCACATGAGCGTACCATGTTATTTTCCATTTCATTTCATTAAACACAGAGATGTATGGCATGACAACCTGATGATTTTAATTATCATAATTAAGCTATAACAAGATGATCCATGATTTTAAAGATTTGAATCAAAATTCAATTCGTATAAGTATGGAAATCATTATACTGATTTCCAATTTGCCCCATCAGAATTATTTTTCTAAAGGTAACTAAAAGCTCAGTATGCACTCAATGTACTCAAATATTTTAGATATCATTATGGAAATAGTAGTGATTTAATAAAACATCAATAAACATTAAGGAATCATAATAAATCACTGTAATTTATTATCACTTTTGATAATTCCACCAATAGGCACCTTTAATATGGATTTCGGATTCTAAAATTAAGTTTCTATTTTTGCCAAGAGATTCCCTCTTCTGTCTTTAATCTTATTAAAGAAAATTTGCCTGTTATTATAAGGATTAGTTTATTAAAACCCTTCATCTCTCTGCTTACACATTCACTGCTGCTGCTTGAGCTGATACACTCCAGTAAGCCAATGCTGAATTAAAATCTATCTTTCTGAATAACTGCCAAAGTGACTGGTTTTTCTGAGAAATAAATCTCTCACTTGCAATTATATTCTGATTTACCAGAGAGCATTCTTACAACTTTTTTTTTTTTTAATTGTGGGGATTAATAGTCTTCTCTTGAGAAATATTTTCAGTGGCTTCTAGGCAAATCTCACCTATTCTAAAAATGCAGCTGAAAGTTCACCAAAATTATTTAACAATTATGTGGCTTCTTCATTATCTTTTCTCAGCATGCAGCAGAAATATAAGATATTTAAGACGATATCAGAAGTTCAAAGTGTTTTCTATAAAAATATTTGTCTATCACAAGAGTTTCAAATTCTAAGACAAACTCTGGAAAAGATGAAGTTGTAAAATACATTTTGTATGCTTTATACTTGCCCTGTGGTTTTTACTTTTAGGTATACACGTCAGATATTTTTTTTTACCCCTTCCTTTGCAACCATTTTGTTCCTAAAAGAAAATGCAAACTGAGATATTTTGAAAAATAAACGTCTGGAATCTGGATGTTTAAAGAAGATTAAGACTGTAAGAGTTGATAACTGTGCCTTAGGGTTTCCCCAGTTAATATAGAAAGCAACTTTTACTGCCAAGATCTGACTATAACCCTGACTGGAGGCTGAAGAGGTAACAGATTTAGGTGGTTATGATGCTTATTAATTAACACACTGCCAAGAAACTATTAATTCTCTAAACTACTGTTTATCTAAAAAAAACACAACTAGAAGTATTAATTCACCATTGCACTGCCATGGAACATCCTTTCAAATCACACATAAATACTATTCTTTTCCTTTCCCCATTTAGTGTTAGCATACAAGTTTGTCCCTGCTTGCTTTGTCCTGTCATGCCATGGTATATACTTCATGGGGACCCCTGTGGGTTCTCTAGGGAGTTCTCCCTGGCAGTCCATGGGACTTGGATGGGCTGTTGATAGTTTTTTAGTCCCTCCGTCCTCGAAACAAGTTCATGATAATTTAGTTAGGATGACCTGCTTCATAAGGAAGGAAGTGCGGAAGTGCGGGAGGGAGGGAGGGAGGGAGGGAGGACGGAAGGAGGGAANNNAGGAAGGAAGGAAGGAAGGAAGGAAGGAAGGAAGGAAGGAAGGAGGGACTTGTTCATAGGAAAATGTATAGCACATGGTTCTTTATGAAAAAGCCAACATCAAGCTGAACCAAGTAGTTGTTACTGGAATTCTGAATTGTTTTAGCTGAATCTGCATCTCTTGACATGATTCTGCCTCCTCAGAGGCAGAAGTCTGAGGTATTCATCTTAATTATGCATTTTTTGTTGTGTGTTTTGAAGGTAAGTGTGAAGATCTTCCTGCCACAGGAGCCCTACTTATAGAACAAAGCAGAACTCTTTTTAGAAACAGGGGAGTGATAGAGACCTTCTAACATGCCAGGTTGAAGAGGTGAGGTTGGGCTGAGCTGGTACTCAAGGAGTACTTAAGAGGAGGTAGCTGGGAGGTTTAACCACCACAGGTAAAGCGGGTGTAGCTTAAGGTATCATAAAACTTTTCCAGTAGTCTCTGAGAATAAAACACTAATATTGAGAGCTTACAGCATTTTATATCTGTGTTGGTCAATTAACACTAGTAAATGCGAAGTCAGCACTCTAAGAGGTGGAATCTGTCTTGGTCATCTAACTTAGATAATTTGTGGTTTTCATTAAAAGATGTAGAAAAGACACTTGCCCAAGGGAGTGTTCATTGCAGATATGAACAGTGAAAACTCCAGTGAGGCCATTTGGCTTAGTTAAAACATAAAATAACATAGTCTGCAGTGATTTTAAAATATCTGATCTGTGTCTAAACAACTTTGCAAACCTATTTAGTATAAATAATATACAAACAAAATGTTGTCTCTTACTTTCCATTTGAATTAGGCTGGAAAGTCTTACAGGAACCACCTGTTATGAGCACAGCTAGGCATCCCACAGATGACTGAGAGTGAACAACTGTTACTGTTATGCTCTTTTATGATGTGAAACTAAACCACTATTCAAAGCCCTTAAAAAAGGATATTAAAATTATGCCAAACTGGACATGGCTGAAAATTGTTCTGTATTTCTTACTTTTTTTCTGTCAACAAAGGCACAAGTTTGAAGACAGAAAGAAGTATTTGTTCCTCTTATTTGGTACTTGTTAAATGCCATTAAAGAGAGTGAATTAAAGACCTAAAGATGGTGAGAATCCAAGGTATAAGACACCAGTGTGAAAAAGACTTAGTTTGAGACCCAGGTTTCAGAAGCACAAGTGGTACCATTATTTTCTACTCAGACTCCTTTTATCTTTCTTGAGAACTATACACTATATACTTCAGGCAGTTAAGTAAACACTAACATTTTTCATTCCTATATTAGACATGCTTTTTGCTAATTTTACAATATAGATGTAAGAGGAGTGAAAAAGATTCTGGCACTTGAAGTTTATGATCAGTGAATATTTTCAAAAGAAAAGAGCTTATGGTCAAGCAGCAGAATGTTACTGAAAAGTAATTAGTGTACTTTTCCCTTAGGGAGATTGCTTTTAAACCTTATCCAGTTTACCTTGCTCTTGGCATGCTGCTGCTGACATCAAATGGACAAATTTTACAGGTAGTTACCTAGGCTGCCTCATAGGTGTATATGTCCCAAGAGAAGCTAACCATATAAAAGCAGCTTAGCAAACCCATCAAACCATTTATAAAGTGTCTCCAAATGCTTACTGGCTTTTGCAGTAAAATTTCAACAGCAGTTGCCACAGGTCCCAAAGAGCTGCAGAGCCTCCTTCTGGTTTGGATGACAAAGAGGGTGGCTAACTCTTTTTTTGTCACTGTTGTAATTGAAACACACTTCCAACAGGACTTTAAAAATTCTCTTTAAAATTGTGTGTGTGTGCATTGTGTTATATAATTTCTATATATTTACTGCCAAATTTAAAAATTTTGGATCCTAGCCTCACTTGGTGTCTGCTTCCATTAGTGTTGCTGGATTGATATACACAGATGCTGTGCATCTGTTCTATAATTAATAATCATGTGAGTTTTATGTCTGTTTTATAGACAGAAAGTTTAAGTAAAAAATTTTGTAGGTAGCCTCTGATATTGAATGAAACACACACAAATATATAATGTATTCTAGAAGGGCTCTAACTCCTTCCTTACCATTCCAAATTCAGCATGCTCACTTTCTTTCCTGTGATGCTGAGATACCTGGTGAAATATTTCGTCTCCTGTTCTGTCTGGACAGCTCTACTTTAAACTCTGAAATTGTAGCTGGGTGATTACCTATAGGCAGCTCAGCTGAGGTTTTCCCATTGAGCACTTATAATTACATGCCACAATATCTATACTAGCATGCATTGTGTCATCCTTAAAAGAAAGAGTGTTGATCACCCTAGTCCCTTTTCTTTTCCTCTTTTCCATTGCCATTTTCTCCAAATGGCACCATGCTTATTTTAGTTCAGAATGGGAAGACATCTCCTGGTCATGAAACAAATTCAAGGCAGCACTTTGCAAGACAGCTGAGCCAAGTTCTGACATTGAAGGTAGGCAGTCCAACTTACTGAATGAGTAGGAAACTAATTTAGGAAAACAAGGGATTGGTTTTCTTTCAGGATAACAAATTTCACATATTTGTCAGAGAATTGCAAAGAGAGAAGGCATTTAGCCCTTTAAGGAGAAATTACTAATTTAGCTGGCCAGCAGGAAATCTTCTCCTTGAGTTTAAAAAAGTTAAACCTAACCAAATCCCTTCAAAAAGCATTGAAGAGGAGACTAGCTGTAAAAGTCAGCATGCCCCATTGACACAGTGTGCTCTCTGATGAGATCTATCTAATGATTGACTCTAACAGCAGGAATTTAGGGCACATAGCACCTTGGAAGGATGTGACAGCAGGCCATATTTATAAGATGTACAGAAAGAGTGAAACTTCTAATTTCTTAAGTGTGTTAAGCACATTGGGTTTCTTTTTCATTTTTTTTTAAATTTGCAGCTGTCTTGTATAAATAACTATGTTGTCTACTTTGGAGTTACATTAATGTGTGCTTTCATTTGAATTTGACCTTGAATTGCCTTGAATGAAGTGCAACTTCATGGTAAAAAAAAAACAGGAGGATGTCGCAGTAATGACACGAAAGAAGGAGACAGAAACCTCTGGAGAGTGAAGGAATAAGTTCTGGGCTTCCCCGCCCATCTTTATTAGCTATGTGTTTATAATTCACTGTGTATTGGAGGAGACAAAGGGCCTCCCCTCAATCACACTGGTCAAAGGAAATGTCCATCAAACTTCTGTGCCCAGGAGAATGTAAATAAAAATATACCGTTACAATAACATAACTATGTTTACAAAGAATGTCTGAGAGCCAGTTACAAAAGAATGATAACATCCAGAACTGCAGAAGTCAGGGCAACAGGAGGACATTCCTTATATAAAGGTGCTGGAGCGCCCTGGATCCCTCCAGGGGATCTGTAAAGTGAGAGCACTATTCCAGCTGCATAGGCCTGTTAAATATCTGGTACCACAGTGGTCTGAAATAAGTTACTTCTAATACAAGTTGGTGACAATGGAAAAAAAATGGAGCAAAAAAGATAGTGAGATGCATGTTTAAGCCAAAAAAAAAACACAGAAGTAACTCACAGCAGCCAGCAAAGTAGGCAGCTCTGGAAGCTGACCTAGTCAGGTGACTGAGCCAGACTGCTATTCCTGATAATTTATACTGCCAGTTATGTGAGCTCTGACAAGTGAATAATGGGAGCAGACACACTGATAGTGCCCAAAACAAGGTGTTTGGGTCAGTCTGAATCCTCAACTCAGGAAAACACGGACTGCTGTCTGTTCAACATCACAGGAGGAGCCAATGTAAGAAATGGCTGGTACAGTGACTGTGGCTAGGACATGTGACTTGCAGTTCTTTATTTCATGTCAATCACCTTCACTTGTCCTGTGCAGTCAATCATGAATATTCATATGTAAGTCCTTGTTTGCAAGAGAGCTAGGTCCATGGCTCTCAAACTTCTGTTGCAGAATCAGATGGCTAATGGTATTAAAATAACCATCATGATCAAAGGGCCTGTGACAGTTGTAAATTAGTGGCTATCTCTGACCTTTCAACATAGATGAAAAGCATCTCTGTGCCCTTTACAGCTGTATTCTGTGGTTGCTTCAAGGAGGTCTTGACAACTGCTTTTTGCTCTGACTTTATGCAATGCTTAGCATAACAGTACTGATGCTGCCTGTTTCTGGATCAGTTACTACAAATAGCACAGTAATAAAACCCTTTAAATACATTGGTCTAAATTACCTCCTGATCTTCAGCTGTGTCCTATCAGCTTCAGACTACAAATCTCCACAGTACAGCTTTTTCAATATTTACATCAATAGCCAAGATGTGTCAAAGACACTGTAAGAGCTGTAGATGTAGTAAAAGAGTAAAGAAACACAAAGACAGTGTTATAGTATTATATGTTGCCTTCAAAGTTAGCTTAATGAATCTTAATGTTAATGTGACAGTGAAGGGGGGGAAATTAAACCAGTCTGTAAACAAAATAGAACCAAACCAAACAAAAAACTAAAAGCCAAAAAAAAAAAAAAAAGGCACTCAACGATCAGAATAGAAAAAAAAGGACAGAATTCTGAAGATTAAGACTTTCAATGCCATGGTTTTCATTTCCATGAATATTTTGTAGTTACATAAACCTTTTAAATTTTCCTATGATCCTCTCCTTCATTAATTAAGCTAATTACAAATAGGCGCACAGGCAAAATTATGCAAGTTAGGATATTGTGCTCAGAAGTGACTGATTATTTTGAGGAGAGCACTAGCTATAGAGGAATATTTTCTGGAACTGTATATGAACCAAACAAGGATAGAAAAAGGAATCCATATTTTTCTATTATTGCATCCATATGTGGAAACTGTGAAGCTTTTCCACTAAATGAAACACAGGAAAGAGAAATAGCTCCAGAATGATGAAGAATGCCTCTGTTTTTTATTAGTCTGTGACTTGAGACAATGGTTCACATCAGTGTTTATTTCCTTTTAAGTCATGTTGTTTTGCAAAATTTTGGTGGGCTATAACTAGTAACATCATAAAGGAACTCTCCAACTAACCTCAGCAATTATTTTTCTGCCTGTTACTCTGTAGTGTGTTGGCTTCCTCTTAGCATTTGTGTGAGCATTTTTGTGCTCCTCATAATCTTACTCATCTGCTGCCAGCATTTAAATAAATACCTCCCCCAAAAATGTTTCTTTGCACTGTATATCAAGTGCTGCATCCTTGTGTACAGAAAAGGAGTGATAATGGGGAGAATGAAAATTTAGATTTTTAAGTAACTTTTCTAAAAAAAGAGAAAAATCCCTGATTATTTTGGGTATAGGCCACTTAATATAGGTAAGTACAGGGAAATAGTGTGGGTTTTGGATGGGTAATTTGTCAGCGTTTACAAGACTACAGTTCTAAAATTGTGATGCTTGGTGACATAAAGCCACCAGAATATGGGTGACTGTGGCTATACAGTTATTTTAACAAGTACAGTGAAGACTACTATTGCTGCACATAATCAAGGTCCAGGCCATCTTTAGCTTATAAACATCTTTTAATGTGTCCCTTATGCCTTAATTAGAAAAAGAGAGACCTAGCAACACTAGTCTAAGTTAATGGGTATCCCTGAGGACAAAAATAATTGGACTCGAGGGAAAAAAAATTATGCAAAGCCAGTACCTAATATGGAGCCTTGTAGGTGGGTCCAGATCCTCATTTACATTAAGCAGCCTGGGATGTTATATTCTTTTAATCAGTGATATTTATTTTGAAAGAACCAGAGTGCTAGAGAACGCTCATCTGAAAAATACTGTTACAAGAAAGCTGTTCACTTTGGGAATGGTGAAATATGAAATAATATTTCGATTAATAAAAAAGTACTCAAAAATCTCACCGTTGCCCATTCTGGAAGTGTATTGGGCATTACTTAGAAAAGATTCTTGGATTATTTAAATGTTGCATTTTCCCTTTGGGAATGATGAAATATAAAATAACATTTCAATTAATAAAAAGTGGTCAAAAATCTTACTGCTGCCCATTGTAGAGACGTACCTGACATTACATAGAAAAGACCCCTGGATTATTTAAGTGTTATCTTTTCTCAAGATAAGCTTCCTGATTTGATGTCATACAGTTTCTGGTGTTAGTCAGAGCTGGCTATTACACAGAGACAGAGGGACTCCTCTGTCAGTGTCTTTGTCTGATAAAGGTATTTCCCAGATTTGGTTTTTACTGGCCACACTTACACAGTTCAGGCTGAAATAAAAGATCTACAGCAGTCAGGGTTTCTACAAAAACATCCTGTCTTAGAGATCCACTGATATATGAATAAAAACATCTCTTACATAGCTCATCACACTTTATGGCATACATATCCCACATCTGCATATGGGGGGGTATCAACGACTCCTCCCAGGAGTGACCACCAGTCAGGCAGAGTGTATTTTCTCCAGTGATGTGAGATGCATAGATCCCAAGGGCAGAGGATGCCCACAGTCTGCCCAAGTAAAGAATAGGTATCTGGTTAAATGAAAAAACCATGCGCACTGTGAATGGCCTGCAAATGCTCCTGGAAGAACCCCAGCATTTTGCTGTGCAAAAGTACCAATATTTTTTTTAACATATAGCTTCATCATAATCCAGATAACTATAAAGGTAGCAATGCTCAATGGATAAGGCCTGAGTGAAGTTTAGAAAAGTCCTGGAGATATCTTTTGACTGACATTGAAAAAAGGCTCTTCTGGCTTCACTTTGCTTCTTGTGCTTTTTATCACTTTCCATTATTGGAGATCACTGCACTGTAGATCTTCAAACCAGTCTTTGATGTACTACAAATAGCCAACAATCATATTCATTCAAGTAACAATAACCTGTCTTTTTCTGCTCTGTCCTCTTTTCCCTTCCTCTCCTCTCCTCTCCTCTCCACTCCTCTCCTCTCCTC
>VZRZ01006593.1:221104-272647 GCA_013398175.1 Climacteris rufus
TTTTGTATCACTGCTTTATTAGATACATATATATATATATTAGTAAAAGAACTGTTATTCCTATTCCTCATATCTTTGCCTGAAACCCCCTTAATTTCAAATTTATAATAATTTGAAGGGAAGGGGGTTTCATTTTCCATTCCAAGGGGAGCTCCCGCTTTCCTTAGTAGACACCTGTCTTTCAAACCAAGACAATGATTCTCCAACAAAAAAAATTTGAGGCCATATTTTTGTGAGAAGGCCTGGCTTTCACTGCAAGGTCCACACACTGCCCTCTTCTCAAGAGTGAGATCATTCTGTTTCTGGAAGTAATAACAGCAAATTACTTTTGCTTATGAACACACTAAAGAGAGTATTCATCTTTTTAGCACACAGGATTTTTAAATGAAGAGAAATGTGTGTAAAGACATTGCTCATTTCCTGGTATTTACAGAACCATTATCTTTCACCTTGTGGCCTCTTCCTCCTCTCTTCTTGGTCCTACAAAACCAAATTAAAACTCACAAAAAATTCCAGTGGACAATATAATTATTTATTTTGTTTAAAAATATATACTGTAAGCTAAAAAAATAGATAAAATATATATATACACATTGTCAAGAAATAGAAAATGGTACTTTTTGTACTAAGAACAATCACAGGTTATTTGAATATCCCATAGTGTCTGTAGATATTTATTGGCAGCAAAACTATCAAGAACAATGATTATTGTTATACTCACACTAGACTAACATTTTCTTTACATATCTACAATTGTTCTGGGGCCTTGCCAGGGAATTTAATGGTTGGTGTCTCACACTGATGTGAAGAATATAATTTGCTACATTCTATTCGGGGAAGCAGTGTGAAATACCACCCTTTTACCCTCTATTTTATTATCTTTTTCACAGGAAGTCTTCATATCTATGACACAAACACAACAAAACAGTATAGCTTTATATTCCTGTTTGGTACAGCTGTCCATAGCCGAACAAGCTATTAGATGATGAAACAGCAGAATCACTGGATTTAGCTGGGAACACAGCATTGTGGTCTGCAGTTCTAAAGAATTGTCTTTATTATTTAGTGGGTCATTGTCAGCTGGATCACTTACTGAGCCCAGAGATACTTGTCTTTAAAGTCAGCTCAACACAACAAAATGGAGTTGCTCCTTTGCAGCTGTGCTTAATGTTTGGTTTCTCCACAATTTAGGTTTACAGAAAGAATTTGAGAAAAACAGTCTTTTTCAAAAAATATTACTTAATAAACACTTGTCCCCTTCTCCCCATTTTTCTGTTCTCAGAAGGAAGAAAGATGACTGATGCCTCCTCCCATTTTCTTCCCTAGACAATTCCACAAAGAACACTCCATAACATGCAGCTTGGTCTTGGCATCCAGCCTGCTGTCTGGAGCCTGGCTTGGGGAGTAGCCCTTTACTTACACTTTAAAAGAAACTTCCTTTTCCTTCCCTAAACCTCCACTTTCCAAAAAAAGCAAGTGAAACATAAAAATACCTGAACCTTTCCCCAAACCCAACTGAAGGGCTAAAACTTCTGGGGTGGAACAGATTGTTATTAATTCAGAAATATGTCACTGCACTGTGTCATTAAATGGCATGAAGCTGAGATACCTCTGCACTGTAACATGAATGTCTTCCAACTCCACTGAAGAACCAGCGTTTCTAGTATGAGTTACAGGTTTTCCTTGCCACTGCCCACTGTGGAAGGCATCTGCCCCACCTAGGTGTAGACTCAACCAAGGCAACCATTATTCCAGGTTTCATGGGTAGGTGGAATCATCAAGCAACAGAGGCTCTTGCAACTTTTTATTTGCTCATTTGCTTAAGAAACATGTATTCAGAGGATAGAAAGGTGGTGGAAGGTGGGGGTTTTTCTGTCTACACTTTCAAAGGGAAATGGAACTAGCTGACACAGCTGTTTTCTACACAGAGAAATTAGGAAACCTGGAAATAGAGGGTCATTTAAGGCAAGGACCAGCGCCTGGTATTTTTCCTTGTCTCCTCCAAGGAGTTGTTAATCTCATCTCGCTTAGAAGAAATCCAAGAAAGTATGTATGCAGGCTCATGGGAAAGCTGTTCTCTCTTGACAGGGTGGGAAGAAAAGAGAAAAGGGCAAGAACAGAGCATGTTTACCTAAGCCATGTGCTTCAAGCTGTGTGTTGCTGTTGAGTGCAGCTGCTTCCACTCTGAGCTGGCATTTTGTGGTTTTGAATACTAGACCACTACATAAAATATGGGGGTTTAATACCTTTTTTAAAAATAATATATCCAGTGTGGGCTGCTAAAGTAAACAAAATATTGCACGCGTGCACATTTCATTTATATGAGCAGAAGCTTAAAGCAAAAACAAGAGTGCCATTAGCAACCCAAACCAGCAGTCAAAGGCCCTGGAATATGGCACAACTACAGACAGATATAAATTTCCTTTTAAAGAAACATACTTGGAGGACCGGTTGCACAATTCTGCAAGCTAAGGAGAACACTGACTCACTGAGTCAATATTTGCTAAATTTACTGGGCCAAATTCAACTCTGGTTCAAGACAGAAAAACTTTCTGAGCAAGAAAGGACCTGGCCATGAGAGTCACAGGCAGAAGCCTCTGATCCCTGGGTCCTGCTCTTCCTGAGACCCTGATCACTGTCTACCTTCTCAGGGTGGATTTTCCTTCAGCCTCAAAGACTTTGAGCATCTTGTCCTTCATATTCAGTATTTGGTAGACTTGGATAGATTAGGAATTGGTTCTTCTGGTAGGTTTTTCCCATCTTTTGACTAGTATTCCTAACAGAAAAATACAGGACTGAATTTAGAAATTACAACATGTCCTGTTGGAAAAGAAAGTAAACACACATTTACTAAAGATAAGAAACTAAGATATGCAAAAAAAGGATGGAAGCAGAGACCCATCGGCAGAAACACATGTAAGTTCAGTTGCTTAGCTGTTGCAGTCAGGTTAACAAAAGAGGAAAAAAAAAGACATAAAAAAAGGTTTTGAGAAGTGACTTAACAGGGCTCTAAGCAAGGGAGCATCGCCTGCTGGGATGCATGAAAATCAGATGGTGAGAGATCATTCTGAAGCTGGAAGATTTACTTTGTGATCTCCTCTGGTATTTCAGCTCTGAGGGAACAAAAAATGTATTTCCATGAGGTTTTAAGTAGGTCTGATGTGTGACCTTTTACACCACTGCAAAATCCTGTTCAGGTTTCACAGTCTGCTATGAGCAGTGTCAAGGTGAAAGCAGTAGCAGTTTTGGAAACCTAAAACTTTCTCAGAGAGTTTGCACTGGTTTTTAATATTTTATATTTTAATATTTGAATGTGTAATTTTACCTTTAAAGAATCTATTAATATTTTAAAAGGAACCATTATGCATCTTTTCCTTACCTAGCAGCACAAAAGTGTAGGAAAACAGATATTTTCTCACCTTTTGGGGGCTTCACTACCCACAGGATAGAAGGACAAGCTGGCTCTGCACTAAAGTGCAGATCACAGGAGAAAGTTATATTTTCTCTACAGCTCTTAAAAAACTGTGTGGGGAAAGACACAAAATCAGTGCTGGCACCTGAAACAACAAGGAGCTTTGATAATCTGACTCCTTTTTCTCCATCTTTCCTTGATCAGCAATAACAGTTACTGCTCTGCAGACTGAATTCCTTATTCTCTTGCAAATCAAAGTCCAGTCCATAACTTGCACTCATGCTAATTCAGTAATGCTCTGATGCTAGAGGGCCTTCTGGTGAGTGAACTTAACTATAATTAGAGCATGTACTCTTTCCTCAGCCTCCTTCCTGAGCTATTGATGCTTTGGGAAAGCTTAATGAAAGCTGAAAAGAAAGCAGGTTAGAGGAAAGGAGAAGGGAAGAAAAATAGCTAAATGTACTCTTTTGTTTTAGAATAACAAAACCTCCCTTCTTAATAGAGATGAAATAAGACAACAGTGGAATCACAGATTCTGGACTGAAATGCTACTACTTTGTAGTACTCCTGAAAGTATTTCACTTTGTCTTGTCAACCTCAAGTAGTGTCAGAACACCAATTTTCTTTTCAACTGGTTGTCATGAGTATTTGCTGATGTTTCTGAATGAATGTTGATCAAAGGAGCTTAAAATGGCTTTAACCTTTTAGATCTACCACAACTTAAAATATATTTAGCATACTAAAAAAATTACATTAAAATGTATTTAACATAACTATTATTCAGTATTTTTGGTACTTATAATAAGCTACTCAGTAACTGAGAGATCTTTACTTATAGCTTCTAAGTAGGGTTCTTTTGAGAACATATGTCTAGTGATAATTAAATGCTCCATAAATAAATTAATCCAAAAAGCACCCCAGTGTTAACTTTTTTTTGAGACAATAACAGTCATCATCCATATTCTTCATCCAGTAAGGTAGAAGAAAATGATCAACAGATGTGGGGATGAATTGTTTCCAGCCCTTGTACTTACAGTCTCTCTTGCCTGTATGCTTATTTAAAAACAACAGAAAAGGACTAAACCAATGATCAGAGGGTTGAACAGTGTACACAAAGAAGGCGTCCTGAATTTTTCAGAATTTCCACTCAGCAGAATGTAGACAAAAATTGCTGAAATATAAACTAACAAACAAACAAACAGAGAGACACAACCCTGTTGAGTTACATCCACAGAGAAATCAAAACCAAACACTTTTGACCTTATATCTTCTGTCTCTTCAACATAGTCTTCAACATAGATCCCAGAAGCTGTTTTGGTAAAGTGCAGCACACACCAATTTTTTTGTGTGTGTGTGTGCAGTACACACCTATTTTTCCAGGAACAGTTGAATTCCTAATTTGTGAGACAATTAGGTTAGTTTTGTCTCGCTTGAGGATGAAAGAATCATAAAGATGAAAATCATAAAGAATCATAAAAGTTAAACTGCACCCACTGGCTTAGAGTTGAGGGGTTTGAGCACCAAATAAAACAATGTATTAAATATTTAGACTTTAATACTTCACTGAAAACAATGTAAACCTGGGCCCCACATGCTGAACTCATCCATGCATCGTTCTGTTTTTAAAACTAATCTCTGCCTAGAAGTCAGTGCAATCAGAGAGATCTCCTCTTAGAAAATAGCCCGTAGAATTCAAGTAATTTTTCTGACCTCATTAGTTTAATCCCCCATTCTTTTCTTATTTACTCAAAAGCCATTAGCAAGCTCTGGCAATCTGTAGTTGAGAACCACAGGGCTAGACCCAACATCATCTCAGCTAAAACAAACTTCATTCCATCAGCTGTACATTTTCCCAGCAGATTTTCCAAAAACATATCTTGGTTATCTACTTTCTTCCTCCATTTTGGAGAAAGCACTTGCTCTTAACACCTCCATGCAATTCACAAGAATGAGCGTTCCAGTTAACTCTCGCCACTGTTTTGTTACTGGGTTTTTCATTTTATCCAAGGCTGATTGCAGGTCTTGTAAGACATCCCTGTAACCGTCTCCATAATGGGCAGCCCATGTGTAGAGAAAGTCATATGCAGGTTTCCACATCATCTGAAAATAAGGGGGGGAAAAAGAAAGGGTTTAGTGGCAAAAAAGTCATTATTGAGGAAAAAAAATCTGAATAGTAGAAAAGTCATAGAAAAGAAAAGAGAAAATTAGTGTTTGGTCCCTAGGCATGCTGAAATGCTTTATAAAAAAAGGCATGTTGATATAAAAAATTCAATAATCTTATTTACTTTATTCCTATGAAGCTCTCAAATTCTCGGAGAGGTAATTAATAGATAAATTCTTCATTCAGATGATTATGATCAAGTCAAAATATATCCTTGTCTGAAAGTATATGTCTAAGAACAGGTGTGGAAGGAAAACCTTTTCCCCTTTAATCCCCACTTTGATAATTTTTTGCAGGGCATACACCCAGTAACACTTTCCCTATTTAGCTGTGCTTTTGATGGTTACTGCCTCATTAATCAACACCCTACTGTCCCTGTCCTTAGCCTGGAAATGTTAAACATGCTTTTTACCTCTCAGAAGTGTTTTCTGATAACTTAGCAGGAACTTAAATCACGCTACTGTCATAAAAGACAATAAAAAATGGTTCTATAAAGACATCAGCAACAAAAGGAGGGCTAAGGAGAATCTCCAGCCTTAATTAAGTACAGGGGGCAACATAGTGACAAAGAATGAGAGAAAGGTCGAGATACTTTAGGACTTGTTTGGCTTAGACTTTATGACTTGTTTGCCTTAGACTTTAATAGCAAGAACAGTTGTCTGGATATCCATTCCCCTAAGCTGGAAAATAAGGATGTGGAACAGAATGAAGTCCCCTTAATTAATTTAGATTGGATATTAGGAAAAACTTCACTGAACGGGTGGTCAGGCGGAATAAGTTGCCCAGGGAAATGGTTGAGTCACCATCCCTGGAGGTATTTAAAAGACATGTAGATGTGTTATTTAGAGACACGGTTTAGTGGTGTTTTTGGCAGTTTTGGCTGGATTAACAATTGATCTAGATAACCTGACTAGCCAATTTTAGAGGGCTTTTGCAACCTTGATGATTCTATGATTGTAACACGATTTAGCTATAAAATCTGTTTTTAAAAAAGAAGAAAAAAAGCACACAAACACTTCACAACAGGAAATTCAAAAGCTTTTATAATTTTTTTAAAATCAGGACATACAATTTAAAAATTGTCTTGCAAGAAACAAAGGAAATTAAAAGATAGGTTGTCAGTGCTTTTTGTGGTCTTTTTTTTTTTGTTGTTGTTGTTGTTGTTTTGGGTTTTTTTTTGTTTTTTTGTTTTTTTTTTTTTTGTTTTCCAAACTACAATTTATTTGATTTATGCCAAAAAAATGGAGCATAACTTCAGCAGGTGTAATTTGTCATTGGTCTAATAACGTTAATTAAGTTATAGCAGCATGATTCAGATACCAAGATGGACTTATAACTTTCAAAATGCTGAGTAAATTTGCTAAGCTAACAAACAAAATAATTGTTTTCCCAGCTGCTGCTTTTCCAAATTTTACTTGGGCAATCAACTTTCTGGTTTCCTACTACTCATTGGCAATAAAGGTTTTGCAAACAGCAATTGAATTAACAATTGCAGGGATGACACACAAATCCACAAAGAAACCCATCACTCTCCTAAAAGGTTCTGTCCTTCACAGTTTTAACAGGAACACACTTATGCATAGTAATAAATGCATATGGACTGATGAGTGCATATTTCTATATATGTACAAAAAAGTGATCAGGAAAGGGATTTTTTTTTAAAGTCTTTTTCCTCTTTTATTGGAAAAACATCTTTTATGGTTCTGAAGGATAATTCTGAAGGATGTTGTTTTTTTCCTCAATATAATCCTATTAATTTGCAAACAGTATACAACATAAAGCTTTACTTCCTTGATTTAAGCTTTATTTACTTGATCCCTGGAGGAACTGAGTAGGAGGAGAATTTCTTTGCTCTTAGTTGTGAAATTTTCTCCACATTTAGGCTAAGATCTTTCAACTTACCCAAAACTGCTTCTATCATATGTTCTGTCAACATTTCCCTCAACTTCAGCTGCCTTTCTTCCCCATACCCAAATGGGAAAAAAACATTAAACTTACTTCCCCAGCAGCATGTGTTGCAGTCTGACTAATCTAGCTTCTGTTCTTGAGTTTAAGCTATAAAAAAGTGCCTATGCTTTCAATGAAGTTTCTTGTTTTAAGTCTACAGGAGGGAAAGATATCACCATTTACCCAAATGAATGGTGCCTACTTCTTCCTTTAAGCAAGTCTATCTTAAGTCATAACCATGAGATTACAAAGGGAGAAAAGTACATTGGTGGTAGGTGGGAAGAAGGAGATTGGTGAATTCTTTCCTTTTTTTTAGAGAGGCTAAGTTGAAAACAATTTTTAGTGTACTACTGTAAATATTAGGTGTCATATTTTAGTGAACTAAAGCAGTTCTCCACTGGTGTATTTATGCTGAGACCAGAAAGTTTCTCTATTCCTGTCTTTAGCTTGACAGCCTAAGTAGCCAACAAGATAAGCTTATTTCCCAATATTCTGTTGCTGGCTATGCCTTTTCTGGATCTCTTTCTCCTTTTCCTTATATTCCTCTTAGAGACCAGCATGTTGAAAAAATTGGGATACAGTCCTCTGATGTGAAAAGACAGTGAACATGAAAAGATGATATGCTTTGACTTATGCTGAAAGTCCGTCTGACATTGTAATTGGCCGAAATACCCTTAAACATTAACCTTGGTTTCCTCTAATCTATCACAACTGATTTTTTTTTTTAATCTAAGACAAAAGAAAAAAAAGAAAGAAATAAGAAAAAGAAGAAAAGAAATGTAGGGATCAAAATCTTTACAAACTGGTCATTACTGATGCATAATTAACTCAGCAATAATGAGTGAACACAGTCATCACATTGAACTAATACTGAAAACCAGGCAGTGGTTCTAAGGCAGATTCTTCTCCACATCCACATACTCTAGTTCAATGAGTTAACTGAATTGCATTCAACATTCCTAAATTGTATCAAAGCAACTTTTCAGGTAAAATATTAAATCACTGCATCATCCTGGTCAAGTCTAGTCTCAGCTGTGTACATTAGTTTTCCCTCTACTCCCACTCTCTCTGCTGAGTAGGTAATAATGATACCTACATCCACTGTAAAGTGATTTGGAATTTATTGATGAAAAATGCTTCATAATCTGTGTACCAGTTATGTGTACCTCAAGTTGTCTCTGTGATCATCTGTGAGAAGATTTCTCGCATTAAGAAAAATATGAAGTACAAAAGCAGAAACATTTTTCAATCAATCTATCCTTCTGATGGTGGAACAGTCTTTGACGGGGAACAAACTAGTTAATGATTTCAAATAATCCTCAATAATTAGTCAAAATTTATTATCCTTCTCCAACTTTGTTTGGTTTCTGGTTTTAAGGCCAACAACTGCTGTCAATAGGAAAGTTTAGAGGCAGAAGAAAGCCCTGATATTTAGTAGAAAGTACTGAAATTTAAAGTTAGATTCACAGGACACTGAGAGTACTGAGTGATCATATAAGACACTGGTGCTAGAAACCTGGTGTGCTTTGAATTCATGCCCATATGGACAAGCACGATTACAAAGCTCACCCAAAGCCAATAAATTCTCCATAGGCCCAATCTAATCCTTGAGAAATGACACAGAAATACAGCAAAATTCTGATCTCTGATTGCTTATTGAATGTTAGCTTAAAAAATAGAACGTACTGTATTACTGGCTTTTTTATTATGAACTTGCCTGTACTATATTCTGACAGTAGACACTGTCACTGAAAGACAGAGAATTTTGTGGGTAGTTTGTCATACAAATAATGTAAAATGCTCCAGAAAACAAATGAGTAGCGTGTGTGAGGTAGAAGATAGGCTTAATGGAAAATCAAAACCTATCAAAGCAAAGTAAATATTTATTTATATATTTTCTTAGTATATAAAAATAAACAGGTATGGTGCTGAAAAAATAGTTATAAGATTGTTTTATTTCTGCTGTCTGTTAACAATGGAGAAACATTTAAAAATAACATGCAGACTAACAGAGTTTCACATTGCTCAGGTCTATAATTCCTCTGTAGATACCTGGAGGTTTGAGGACCTTTTTGTTTTTTCACTAAAAGAGAGAGTAGACATGGGATTGCAACAGTTGAGAATTTTATGAGTAAAAATTGGAGGAAAGTACATCCAGACTTAAGAATCCAGAATAACTAAAAAGCATACACAAAATAGTCCAAAGAGGAAAACTAGATTTGAGAAGGAGGTAGTGTTTGCAAACAACAGTTATGGAGAAAATTTTGTATAAAAGTGCTGAGCCACATGAGTAAACATGGAATTTTGATCAAATATGGATTGGGGAGGGAAGGCAGAGCATTAAAAAGGAATAAGAGGCAGTTCATGATTAGAGCAGAAATATCTTGATAGTTATCACCAAGAAGATAAAAATGAGATGACAGATTCACTGGGTTCAGACTGTGGAAAGGAGAATATTTTTGGCACAGAATAAGAAGAATCAGCTACAGGGGAAAAAAAAAAGGAAGAAAAAATTATCTTGAGTAGTTGTGAACCTATGAATGGGAAATTGCGATTGCTTCTGCACTTAGAGGTGCGAGAGAGAGAATGCAGTCTGGATAATGTACATTATCTACAATAATCAAGGGATGACAGCACAGGCAGAGGGAGAGTCAAGCCTGAATGTGAGCACTCAAGTCAGAAAAATCAGCTTGCACATCATTTAGCAATGCTCATAAAACAGGATTTTCACAGTAAAATGCGGTCTGGGACCTAGAAGTCATTGGCACATAATTCTGTGCGAAAGAGTGGACCTATTGCACTCTTTGGTGTTAGAGAAAGGCAGAAAGTAAGTTGATTGCCCAGGCAAAGATATGCCAGGAGCATAGGCTGACCCTTGGCTCAGCAGTGTGGACAAGGGTCCACCCCAAGTCTTGTGACAAATTTGACATTGCATGGATGCCATGAGTACCTCTGGGCTCCCCAAGTGTCACGAGAAATCTAATTGGGTACCTAAATTGCTCCTTAGATGTGTATGCACTAAAATCCATCTGAGAGGACAAACTGACTTCTATAAACAACTCAAACTTCTGCATAAGAAAAATACTTTATAAAGGAAAATAAATATCATGATCTACTTGACAAACTATGAACTCAAAACATAGATTTACCATATTCATACAACAGAACAGAAGTGGAATTGGTGTCAGAGCTTCCAACCTCTTCTCATGTTACTTAAGCTAAATGATAACAGCTATTACACTGGCACAGAACAGTATAAATAATGGAAGTCAGCTTCCTTTTTGTAGAAAGAGCAGAAGTGTCATTAGAAGTGGCTCCTGCAAGGACCGGATGATCTTCCTCACTGTGTCTGAAATGACAGCAGAGGAGCAATTAAGGTTAACAAGCGGACAGAAAAATAAGAGAGGATTGAATGTGGTCTTGAAGGTCAAGACAGGGACTGAGGCCTTCACTGGAAAATGCTAAAGGAAAGAAGTGTGCATAACAAGAAGTGTGGCTGTGTTTGTGCAGAGGAGCAAATGTGCATGCACTGTTACACCAGACACTTACCTCCAGAGCTACTGCTCCATTTTTCCCTTGGTGGGGCACTTCATAAGCCTCTATTTGCTGCTTGGTGAGTCGGGCTAGCTTCTCCGCAAGCTCCCGCCAGTTTTTGCCGAGTTTGACAGCTGATGTCAAAATGATGGTGTCCTGGGTAAGACGTGCCACTAATCCCTGGCAATCTATTTTCAAAAGTGCCTGCAACAATAATTTTCATTAGTGATCCTTCACCAGCAATTACAAGCACTTTAATTTTATTTTGTAGCACTATTCTGCACTTCTACGCCAACAGAAGTCTTTTTTTAAATTGTCTGTTCTTACAAATATGTAAACTTTTTTCCTACAAAATGGTGTTGCCAACAGTTTCAGAGGAAAACTGCCCATGAGATTAAGAAAAAAATCAAGCTGGCATTCAACTGCTTCAGCATTCCAGTGTTAAATGGATCCTGCCAAGCTTACAGACCCTGAAAGAAAAACATACTTCTACACCAAAAATATTTGGGGGGGAAAAAAACCTTAGCTTCTTAGAAGTATGACGTGAAACTTGAAAATGAAGTTAGAGCACTATTGTACTAAGATGTGGTCCTTCAGCTTTTTTGGAAAATCATTAATCACATTGGCCAGCACCTTTTGATTTACTCCTCCCACAGAACGAATAATTTGCTGCCCATTAAGCAGAAATGCAAACATAAAACTCTTCCCTCCTCCTTGTCAAATGAGCATTTAATGACCCTGAAATTAAAATGGTTGCAGGAGTAAAACCTTGACATGCAGGCATGTTGCATTCACCTTTCTTCATTTGTTTGAATAAGAACTAATGAGAAAACTAACTGTTGGGGTTTTTTCTTCCCCTCAAATTAACACCAAAATATTCCCCTGAAAATACTGATGCTTTTAGGGAAAGATCAAGAGGAAAATCCAGTTTTTCAGATACTGATTTTTACTGAAATATCAACCATTTATGCAGGAATGAGACATATGTGTGATTTAATTTAAAAAGATTTAACCATAAAAATCCTCATAGCAAACAATAGAACTTTGGTGGGCACAGTAGTGAGAAGCTGACTACAGTGTACTCTACCAAATTCCCCTAAAAGTGGAGACAAAATTGTTCAGTTTGCATTTGTTCTGATAAGCAAAAACCCTATAAAACACAAAAATAGAAGATTTCTTAGAAGAAGCAACTGCAAATTCTACCCCAAAATTGCACAGATTACATCTAGTTTTATGTCAAGCTCTCAAAGACAAGCACCTGCATTGACACTTCAAGCAAAAATACATAAATCTCACAAAACAGGACATTGAGCAGCCTGGTCTAGTGAAAGCTGTCCTGTCCATGACAGAATGGTTGGAATGAGATGATTTTTAAGGTCCCTTCCAACTAAAGCCATCCTATGATTCTATAATCTTAATCTTATTATATCCCACTTTTTGCCTTTTCTGTAATGAATTCTGTTTCACTGTATTCCATTAAAAGTGTGGATAATTTTCACCTTTAGGTGCCCCTCTCTTCTCTGTACAGAGACATGACAGACTTTGCTGTCCTTCATACTGGCTCATTTTTATTCCACATAGTTTGATGTGCTCTCAAGAATTGTAAGAGGCCCCTGCTACCAAAATTTTCTGAATCCTGCTGAAATTTCTGTCAACCATTCAAAGGGTTCTAGTTATGAGAAGTAAACTAACCTGAGGTTTACAGGTTAGGATAGTCAAAAGGCTTTAGATGAATAACTACAATGTTAATTTTTAAACATTAAACACTTAGTTTTGTAATACTTTCTTTTCATATCAGAAATGTAATTATCTTCTGTCCTTTAATAGGTTGGTCAACTTTCAGTGAGATCCAAGAAGAATACTAATTAATCATTAATTCCAAATTAATTTGCACACAGATAAGTAAGTAAATTAGGATTGCTAACAGTGCAATTTGTTACCTGGAAGTAATTAGAATAAACTTTTTAATTCACATATGAGAGTATTTAGTGTCATAGAAGTTGTCCAATGACTTACAAATGAGGCCCATGAAAATACATACTGAAATACTCTCAATATTGTCCTTGGGCTGCTACAACATTGACTATGAAATTGTAAGGTGTGGATAGAAAATCTTGCCCTCAATATATGGATCAGGGTGTTGTTTTTAAACATATGAAGTGAAGTGAGACACGCAACTTAGTATGGACATATATATGTATATATATACACACATGTATAATGGAGCTCCCACACTATAAGGTTACTTCACAATAGGAATGTGAATTGCTCAGGGAAACAATTTACCAAGACAAAAGACAAAACTATTTCAATCGTGGCTATTTAAAAACCAAAAAAGTCATCTCGGTTAACCTCCTCAATGAGCACAGTTACTGGAGCATTAACAGAAGGCTGCTAGAGTTAATTGATCAAAGTATTATTCTTTACTAGAGTTTGGATACCTTTTCCACCTATTGGTGTCTACAATTTCTGGTAATAGGTTCAGGTTTGTAAAAATGGTGCAAGGATGCAGAATAATGTTTTCTTGTTACTACATTACCACTGAGTAATTTCTTGGCAATACATTCCCAATAAGCCAGTTAGTTCATGCAATACTTACAACAATGAGTTCATAAAGAAATAGCCTTTTTTTTTTGTTAGCATGGCAATCTTGCTTCATCCTCTTCACAACATGTGCTACTCTTTCTGATTCTTTATCAGCATGTGCCTCATTAAAGTCATCCAAAGACATATGTGAGTATCCTAACACATCAGCTAAAGCTCTCCAGTCATAAACACTCTCTGATACTGTAGACAGAACTACTGAGTAGATATAAGTCAATTTTTTGAATGGCAGTGCAATTTGTTCAACAAGATTCCTGGTTGTTAGCTCACTATCAGCAGTGTCCATAACTTGTTCTCTGGAAATCACTTTTACGTTTTTGCAATGTACAAGACCAATCTTTCTTCTGAGAACTCCCACATACCACTCTTTCATTTTAGTTTGTCCAATGGCTTTAACTTTATCTTCACCAAGAAGTGCTATTGTGTCCCCTTTAAAATATTCCAGCAAATACTCAATCTTATTTTGACGTAACACAGTCTTCAAAGCCACTCCGTAAGTATTAACACTCAAAGTTTTGTCTTGAAACTTTGGATATTTTATTGTTGGTATCAAAAGCCAAGGTGCAGACTTGATTCCTTTGCGGTTTTGTAGGCACTTTGGCCTATTAACAATTCCACTTAATTTTGGAGCTGGATCAGGAGTTGTAACATGGAACTGTGTTACTTGGCTATTTTTTAAGATTTTAATCTGAACAAGGAAAACAAAGAAATGCATCTCCCGACATCCAAGCATGGAAAACAGGAATTGTTGGCGGACCATTTCACCAGTTCTCAACTCCTCCTTTTTAATATTTTTGCTTTGATCTTCTATCTTTACTTCAAAATCTGGATCACAGGATACCAAAGAAACATTTAGATCTTGTGGTTTTTCAAGCAGAAATGTATGTTTTCCCCACAGGTGAAACACTACAGGAGGCATACTCTTCCCCCCTTTTTTTATATCACAAACTGTGAGTTTTCCTGGAATGTAGTTATGACCAAAGATTGTAAAAACTGCTGTAAAAGATGGATGAATATATTTGGGACCATAAATTCCAACTGACACTGTTCTGTGAACATAGTCCCAGACATTGGTTGCTGGAAGCTGGATTTTGTTTGCTTGTATGGCAATCACTGCATACATCACATGACTTAGGTCCGTTAGCTTCACTTGTATGGTATCTTGATAAGTGTAGCAATTCTCCAGCTTCTTAAAAGGTCCTTCTTTGTTGAGACTAAAAAAACACACAATATCACTCATAACTTGGCTGAGTGGATCATTTTTCACTTTAGCTGCAACTTTCACTTCTAGGAAAATGGCTTCACTCGTGTTGAGGTTGCTCAACGTAAGTTCTATCAGAGGACTTACTGTGCTGGACAGCTCATTGTTGCATGACAATGGAGGGTTAAGGATCGCCTTTAAACCCACTTCTTGGAATTCACCTGGTAATACATGACCCACAGGGACATGAATGTTGATATCTGAGTCAGGTAGCTGTACTGAACCCCCTTCATGATTCAGTTTACAAACTACATGGATATCTGTAGCTTGCGTTTGTGCCCATCCAGGACTCTGGCTCATGGCTTCTAAATCTAGGCAGGATCGGGTCAGTTGCCGGTGACTCAACCAAGCCATCTTGTAGGCTTCACGGTCATTTTGAAGCCATGCCATGTCTGAAGCTGCAGTTTTTTGAGGTGCTGTCTTGTGCATGTTAAATCTTTGGTTATCAACAATATCCAGGAAGTCAGAGACACTCTTGGATCGCCCAGATCTTCTTGCTGAAGTCTTTCTTAGGAGACAATCAATATCTAGCTCATCACCCGAGGAGTCCAAAGAGTCCCTATTGCTAGATAGTTTAGACAACAAATAAGGTTTTTCCTTTAAGATAGAAAGGCATTTATTATTTTCATTTCTATTTGAAGCAGCTATGTCATGTACGAAAGGGTTGGAGCCTGACAGTTCATTCCAGAAAGGATTAGTCTTGGAAACAGCTTGACCATGTTTGAATACACCAGGCCAGTCAATATCCAAATCCAGTTTACTTTCATTTACGTCTGTTTAAAAGAAAAAAAAAGAAGCATTTCCTAAAGCACAGATACTTGAGACATTTCATTCATTTCCAAGTGATAACAATTCCAACTGATAGTCTGTTAAACTAAGAGGTGACAAAATTTTTCCCCTGAAATATATACAGATGGTTTCTATATTTCTCCTTCAGGTTTTTGAATAGTATCAATATTGATTTAATCAAGAATCTTTCTTAATAGAAAAGGTGCTAGCAAATTAGTGTTGAATAACAAACTAGTGTTGAAGAATGTAAAGCATCTTCTCCGAGGTGCTGATCATTATAAACTCCTACAATTATTAACTGGCATTGATTACGATAAAGTTCCATGAGGGTCAAACCTCTATATTGCAGTAATTTTGGCCTCTTACAAAATGCTGTGGATTTCTTTCCTTCGTGTCTATCTCTTTACAAAGATTAAACAACTACTGCTTCATTTTTCAAACATTGTAGACTGTACAGATAAATGCATAATTCAAGATTCCTTGCATTTAATTGATAACAGCACTCTTACAGCTTATCTCCTTATGTGTGTAATTTGTTATACTAGATTAGAAAAAACCCACTGATATAATTTATGAGGTCTTGTACAACTTGAAATTCAGAGAGAAATATTTGTGTGACTACTAAATTTTTTGAGACTGCATTTAAATAGACAAATAGAGGTGTATAAGTGATATTTACATGTATTCTAATAAAAATATTCATTATTAGCAGTAATATCTATCTTTCTGAAGAAGAGACATCTTTATATTTTATATAAAAAATTGTTCATAAAAGCTGGTTTACAGATGCTTGAGATTCATCCTTCTTGCAATTAATAGAATATCTACAACTTTTTATGCTAAAGGCTTCTATTACTTCAGTTTGCTATTATTTTTTATATAGAGAGAGTTTATACCACCCCTTCTTTATACATCCTTGCAAGGAGTTTAAATTTTAGAGGGAAAATTTATTATTCCTAGGTTTTCACTATATCTATAACTTTCTATATTACAGTTTCTGTAGTACCTTCCGTTTCGAAGATTATTCTGTATTGCTCAGTTGCAAGCATGACAGTGCATACAGCCACAAAAAAGAATTCTTTTGAAATGCTAATATTTCTCTTTTTGTTTTCTTTTTCAAATTGTGATGAAAAGCTAAAACCATGAAGCCTTTCCACAGTTTAGAAGAACCAAAGTGGAGATTACTTGTTTCCCAGCTGCCTATCTGCAAAGCTCTAAAATTGTCTTGACAGGAACGTTCCAGGTGAGTTGTCAGGAGGATTGTGCCCACAGGCAGCCTCCTTTTCCTCAAGCACCTTGTCTTGACCAGCATCACCAGAGGGGTGCTCAAGCACCCACTGAAGAGTTCTTTTTTATCTGCCCATAAGTCAAAAGCTTTCCTTGTGCTGTAATTCTATTACAGTCAGACCATTATTGTCTATTAAAACTATAAATTAATTAAGCCCAAAGTAAACAAAAGACTTTTGTTCGAATTTTTTTTCCCATCCTAAAGGGCATGTTTCTACAGGCAAAATATGAGTAGAAAACTTTGTCAAAGCCTGAGTCACTAGGATGGACTCTTTCTCATGCACAATTACTGGGGTGCAGTAATTTCCCACAAGCAAGGAAATAATTCCTGCTCCACGACTTACACAGCAACTGTCAGGCTTGCTGTTACATCTGCTACTGAACAAGAAGCTGAGAGAATACTACCTTGTGGAGACTGAAGTTTTCTCAGCTTTGGGGTTAAAATAGCAATCAGTTTTAAGACTCCAGTTCGTAAATTGGGCTAACTTCAAAATTACCCTGCCATCCTGGTTCTTAAAACCCTAAATTAATCTAGTTTGGCTAAGAATTCCCTCTTCTCTTTCTCTTGACCTCCAGCAAACATATTCTAAATATCATTTGTTAACGTGAGGTTAAAGATTTCAACTCTTCCTCCCCAACTGCCTGACCCAGAGTTTTGCAGAAATAAAGACTTTAGATGGAGAGGCTTAGTACAGAAAATAGCAGAAAAGACATACTGTAGCTGTCTGAAGGTGTCCGTTCATCTACATCAAGCAAAGTCCCCTCTGACCGGCTTCGTGGAATCTCTCCACTGCTTAGGGAATCTGTCCCGCTACTGGAAGAATTTTCCTCCTAGAAAAAAAGTTAAGCATATAAAGCATCAGCAAGCATGCAATTTGAAAAGGGAGAAACTGTTGAAGCATAATTGAGCTTTGTTCCTGTAGTGTGACATGAAAAAAACAAAGATTAATTTATGGCTTATGAGTAAATTTATAAACTCTGCCCAAGAGAATCACAGTCCTGAGTGAGTCTATCTAATGTGCATCAAACCCACTAGATGCTACAGCTGCAGTACAATATGGTACCCCACCCCATAGTGAAGTCAACTCACAAAATTAAGTATCTTGCAACTGGAACTGAGTTAATTATACAATAAATTCAATTCAGAAGGTCTTGATTTTTTTTTTTTATTAAATAGACATCCTAATTCCTGTTTTCAAGTAAGTTTGAGTAAAATTATTAAAGGGTAAGATCTAGATCTGTTACTTTCTTTGCCAACTAATATAAAGTATTTTCATCCCTTTTTGCTTTATTACTCTTCTTATGCTCCTCCCTGAAAGAAGATCAGGTCAGATTTTCCTTTTAATCTGTCTAAGAATAATTTCAAGTACCCTTCCTTAGGGACCACGTCAGCACAGCAACAGCCCAAGAGATGCTATTCAGGTGTCTCTTCTTCCTTGTTCTGGCTACAAGGTATTCTGATTCATTTTGATGTATTTTGCATGTATACTGGGCAGCACAAGAGCTGTAAACAAGATGCTGTGGTTCAAAGAGTGAGAGGCAACAGCAAACCTATTGCAAGGCAGGGCAGAAGGGACATCCCTTTGAAGCAGGCAACAGGAGAAACCTCTTAAGATACATTGCCTAATACTGAAGAAAGCTGGAGATGTCAGGTTTCCTGAAGTAAGAGGAGATGCAGGAGTTTCAATGGAGTGTTTGGTATCCAACATGCTGAAACTGCTTATCTGAGAAACAAAAGCTGAAGGAAATAAAATATTAGAGATTCTTTGTGCAGGAAAGTTCTTCAAGTTAGTGTTATAAACCAAGAGATCATTTAGTGACTTTCCCAGAATCCTCTCACAGATCCTGTATGTAGTGAGGTATAAATACTGATGACCAACAGATACATTAAGATACATGGGTAAAAAATGAGACAAAGAAACAAACAAACAAACAGGGGAGGAGGAGAAAGACGGAAGGTAAGAACCCAGAATATTTTTGGGTCCATACATGGGATACAACAGTCAGCTTTGTTCAGGAGTCTGAAGTATTGCAGCCTGTTATTTCTGCAGTGAACATTGCAGCCTAAGCAGATCTCATTTTATCATGTTACAAATGAAACAAACAAAAAAAAGATTGGGCCTGTTTTTGCTGTGATTGTAAGGAAAAGGAATTTTCAGTTCCAGTTCTAATAGGTGAGTTATGGGAAAAAGAAGCATACCTTGTATCCAAGAATTGCTGCACAGAAAGCAGAAGCCACCTCTGCTTTCATTGCACAATGCCATGGTTTAAGACATCTCCTTTTTTTCACTTCAAATATAAATTGGTACTTGTTGCTTTCCCCACAGGAGGTACCCTCAGCTAACACCAGTCTGTCCAGATGCTGTTTTGAACACAGGCAGGGTGCAAGGCTGAGATCAGGCTGAGCTTGATTGTCACCCAGCAGCTCAGAGGACTGCACAGACCTTCAGGTTCCTCTCTTGCCAGAAATGTCTGTTATTTGGCTTTTGGAGGCCATCCTGTTTTCAGCTAGTAAGTAAAGCTAGCCTCCAGGACCAATACTTTCTGGCTTCTTCTACTAATACCCCACCAGAATGAAACTGGAAACTAAAATGCCTCGTAACTCCCCACAGCATTAATTTCAAGATCTGACATTCCACACCTGTATAAAGATATCACTGTTCCTTCTGCCTCTCATAAGCAACATTATCTGTGATGCAGTTTCCTGTGATCCAAGGAAATAAGTTTTGGTTTGCTGCTGCATCTCAAAATGTTGAAAAACTGAACACATTTTATAAACAAGCAAGATTTTTATCTCTGGCTTCTACATAGACATTGGGAAGTTTAGTCACACCAGAATAAGGTATCCATAGTCTAAAATCTCAACAAATGTAAAAAAGTAAGTCTTCTTTTTACAATACTAGTGGACTTGTAGCCAACACTAATCTCTGACTGACAATTTACTGATAATTCACAAATGAATTTAAGAACAATTCTTTACATAGTTAAAACACCTACAATTATTTCAGTAGCTTCATAAAGTGGGAGTCAAGTAATTAGGATGAAGAAAGGGCACAAGAGTGCAAATAGATGTACAGATGCTAAAATAGGAAACCCATGGGGAAGAGAGAGGAAGAGAGAAAGATCAAGAAAAACAATCTCTTTACACAGTGGGACTATATTGACAGAGACATGACAACAAGATTGCATATGGAAGTTCTATAAATGCTAAGGACTTCTGCAAATAGAATAAACCATTTCCTAAAAGTTCCCTCAGGGAACTCCTCCAAATGTTCACCACTAGCCTGGCAAAGAGATAGAAAAGGCAGATACTGAAAAGGAAAACCACTTTCAAAAATAATCCTCCACCCTCTTGAAAGCATTCTTTGGTATGAGAGCAGGATGAGGGATCCCTGGTGATTGAGGTCTGCCTTCAGGCCAGCCAAGAAGAGGATGAGAGAAGGGGGAGATATATAAACATTCCTGGGCAAAAGATGACTGCATTTGGTCAGCATGTCAAGGGATGTGGGAAACACCGGGGACGAGCTGCACACACACCTCTGGGTACCAGGCAATGTGCCTCCCGCATGGGGTTACATGATCTGACACTGGAGTTGGGTCCCATCTCTTCTGTGTTCCAGCCTCAGTGCTGGGAATGTCTAAAGCCCCAGTGCATTTGTATGAGACCGAGAAAATAAGAAAACCAAATGCTCACCCTTTTCCATGGGTACATTCTGTGATAAAATAGCATCCCAAATTAAACTTCTGATAGGACAAACCTATTAATTAGAAACTTACCTGAACAAATTCTGCAGAATAATCATTCACAAGAGAAGAGAGAGTAATGCATGTGGGTTATACAGCCATACTGATCGGCATTGAAAGGGTAAGGTATAAAAACCTTTTGCTGCAAAAAGAGGGAATTATGTATAGGAAGAGCCAGAGACCAAGCTTTTAATTTGCTGTTGCTACTGAATAAGAAAGATGTAAACTGACAAGTGCTTAATGGCGCAGGGAATTACTTGACTGATGGCATGTCAGCTCGCAGTGGGAAGTAAGCAGGGAATGAAGGAGTGAAGAGGTTGGAAAGAGATCAGCTGTGGACGTGACCAGTGAGTGAACCTGAGTGATTCTTGGGAGATGTGGCATTTTTTTGTATGGGGCAAGAAACAGGTAGCCCCATGCACTCTGCTAGGGATTGCTTGACCCATAAGAGCAGTAACTCAGGACCTAGAGCACTGCTGGCAGACACATTGCAGTGCTATTACAGAGGAAGAAAAATGCACTAGATGAAGAAGAGAGTCTTGGTTAGAAATTTCAGTTTCACAGAAGTCAGGACTGACAGATTTGACAGACAGCATTTTTGCAGAAATGCAGAAATTTCCTCCTCCAGAAATTTCTTCCAGGTCTTTCAAAATACAAGTGCACCTTTTGTTTTTTTCTTTCCAGTCTCACTACCAAAAGAAACATACCCTGCTCTGTTTGAAACAGTGGTAATGAAGAAAATAAAAAAGCCCAAAGACAAACACTTTCCCACTGCCTTTGCCCTCAAAAATAAGAGAAAACACATTTCTTTGTGTTTTTAAAGTATCAGCATCCCTGAGCAAAACACTAGCAATTCATATTTCATTCTACCTTAATCCTTCTTCAAAAGCAGGTTTTGTTAAGAACAGAGGTCTCCTGTGGCTGTGTCTCCCCATGGACTCCTACATGTTCCCCACACAGAGAGTGCTACTTGGCCATACCCCTATTCATGGAGATTCATGGCTTTTTTATCCAGAGGATGAAGTTTATGCATTACCAGGGACAGGACAAGCAACAGAAACAGATGATAGAGAAATGTCTCATTCCTCAGGCTCATTTTTAAGTGATATGCGGGAAAATTACTTGCTACTTATATAGGTCAGATTGTAAGACTTTCAGTTTCTTCCTGAAAAAGGAGCAAGGTAAATGCAGCAGAATGTTAAATAAAATGTTCCTCATCTAACCAAATACTGAGTATATTGAATTATTTAAATTTTATTATATATAGAGAAGAAAAGGAATTCTAAGGAGACAGCCATACACAGAAGAGGGATTGTTTCAGAAAATCACTAATAAACCCAAAACACTGCCCATTGTCAGCAGACAGACATGTTTCTAAGTAAACATTAGCTACAATAATAGGCCATATTTTAACTGCCCCTTGGCACTTGTGGCCTAGAACATTTTTATGTAGCTCAGAGTTTGGTGAGAGGCACTTGGATCCAAGTTACTAATCTTTGATTACAGGGCTGAACTGTGGTGCCCTAGCCAATGGCAGTACAGCACAGCAAATGAAACATTTAGCTGAAGTGAGGAAGCCTTTGATTTATTTTAGTATGGTGCATGCAAGGCAGTCAAGGAAATGCATCTGTATCTCACTTCAAACAGAAACAAAACTGACTTTTAATGTTCAACCTTGAGAGTACTCAATCCTTAACTTGATAGTACTCGGCAGCAACCTTAATGCTTTAGCATGACCCTATGACTTGTCACTTTGACTATCGTTCTAGAAAGGAATTTTAATAGATATACCTACTAATTTACTCTGCTGTTAAATAGTTGTCAAGTTTGGTACCTACTTTTACAATGTTCTCAAAATTTATCACCCTGTGGGAACTGCAGAGCCATTCACACTGAACCCAGGGCTTAGACTTTCTGCAGACCCAACATATGTCTGCACAGCTGCTTGGAACTGACACAGTCACTGCTCGTAATACTTCCTCTGAGCCGGCGCTAAAGGGTAGAGCACAAGGGCAGAGTACTCCCAGAAAAACAAAACTGAGAATCAAAGTGGGTCATCCTCTCAGTAGATTTCCACTGTTCTGCAGGTGGGTTTTTATAGCCGCTGCTCAGCTCTGCACAACCCAGAACTGACTGCTTCATGGCCTGTTTGGGGATCACTGTGCAAGCAAAAATAACTATACCGTAAACATTCCCTCCACAAGGCAAGTATCCTTGTTCCATTCCACACATCCACACTTCTAAAACTGCTTGTTATAAGCATAAGTGGTAGAGTGTTTATTTTCAATTATAAATTTGACATTTGGGAATATCGTTTTCCAGAAGCCTCAAGAATGTGTAATTAAGTTTTGATGCTGTCTTTTGCGTTTTAGCTACCCCTCAAAGTACTCCATGGTTTCCCTTTGGCCTCAGGAAAAAAAAACCATGTTGCCTTCTACTTGCTTTACTAAGCAACTTAAAGAACAGGAAATGGACAGTAAGGATGTCACTAACAAATTAACTAAAGGATCCAACTTAGCCCTATGAAATTGCAATATTTCTTCTTTTTGATGAACAGAGAAAACGTTGCAAGCTTATTAAAAGTAATGCTTCTGTGGATTTATTTCCTTACACCTGTAAAAACAATAGTTACAAATCACACTAGATTCTCACTTACTTTGAATACTTGTAGATGCTTTAGAAGCACAGCTTGTTTCTTCAGTTTTGGAGGTTCTGTAAAAGCATTTTTAATTCCTTCACATAGGTTACTGTGCTACACGTTCCTACTGACTGATGCCAACAGCTATTCCTTCAAAGTGGATATTGAAAGCATTCTGTAAGGAACACCTTTCATTTAGAAGTTTCATTACAAAATGAAATTTCCATTTCCAGGTGCTGCAAGTATTTCAGTGTCACCACACTTAATGCATGCAACATTGCAGAGCAAGGCAAAGCCTGTATGTACCATGTTCTGCATATGAACTATAGCCCTGCTGCTTATCCTCAGGTACTTTTAATGTTTGCTAGGATGACACAGAAACCTCAGCTATCAACATTTTTAATCAACCTAGAAGAGTGGGAGCAACCGAAAATCTCAAAATCTCTGTTAGCTATTTATATCCTTGTGAACTACATCTGTGATCACAGGTTTTTAAGTATGATATCTCTAAAGTACTCTGTATATTATTTCGTTACCCTGATTTCTTCTCTTTCGACTAAGGTTTTTTTTTTTAAATCCAGGCTGCATGCAGGAATTACACTGAGTCTTTAACTGAGCAGCTTGCCTGTCAGTGGCAAGTGGAGATAAAAGCTGAGACATCTACCCACTGGCTTGGCTTAGAGAGCACTCCCAACTCTGCACAGTATTTATTATGTCCTTCCCTGGGAAAGGTTCGTGTCTGAGCCTGTTAATGCCACAAGTCAGCTTTGAGCAGAACAGATATGAGCTGTGGTCTTTGAGGGCAGGAAGCAGTGGTCAGGGGACAGAAGTAGTGGTGGCATAAACAGAAGTCCTTTGTATGCCTCAGAGTCACTGGGGCATGACCAAAGAGAGAGAGAAAAAAAAAAAAAAAGGTTACTTCTGTCCCAAAGACTTGATTCTGGCAACACTCTTCCAGCTTTTCCAGTTATATATAGAAAATAGCACATCTACTCTCCACCCAGAAAGCAAGCAAAGGATTCATTTTTCAGACAATCAAACCCAAGTCAAGTAGTGAAGTAGTTCTTCCACAGAAACTGGCAATCAGGCACTTCTGAGTTACATGTTTCATGGAAATAATTACTTTTAAATTCAAGGGCTGTGCACAGGCAGGGAAG
This sequence comes from Climacteris rufus, assembly GCA_013398175.1. Taxonomy (NCBI): domain Eukaryota; kingdom Metazoa; phylum Chordata; class Aves; order Passeriformes; family Climacteridae; genus Climacteris; species Climacteris rufus. The sequence goes on from VZRZ01006593.1 coordinate 245,639, forward strand.
AAATCCCTCTTGACTTTCAACATTTAAACGTCTCATCTGGCCCAGTGATGTGATTAAAAAAAATCCCACAAGGCTGTGCTCTCTTCACAGCATCAGGGTAAAGCAGAATACATCAAGGAAGCCACCTATAGAGTAAGACTGGTGTTTCAGTTGCTCAAAGCTCTTAAAGTTCTTGAAATTATTATGGTCATTAATATTAACAACAGATTTTGAGCATCCGAATCATCTGGATGTATTGCAAATATGTAGGCTGGTTTTTCTGCTATTTCAGGCTAAGAATGACATGACAAAGTGACATGGCTGACACTATGTCAGGATCCAGTCTTGAACATCCAAGTGTGGAACTAAATTGCCTGTCAGTGTGCTGTCTGGGTAGTGACATTTTATTTTGGACAGGTGTAGATTAAAGATGCATTAGAAAAATATACAATAAGAACCTTGAAGGAAATTGTATGTGATATCCAGGCACATAAAAGCTGCCTTTAGGCTTCTGGTGTTCTATTTCAGCAAACTGAGGTGTGTGCTAGAGAAGGATATGGGGGGACACTACAGTGTGCTGTGCCTTTGATGATATAAGGTACTAGAAAAGCTTCTTTCCATAAACATGACAGAATTCTGCTTCAACACTAAGGAAAAACATATCAGAAAGCCTGTACTGTCAGGTGGACCTTTTTATATGGAACCACTTGGTTTTGTGGTTGGTTAACTTGGAAGGGAGTCAAAAAAACCCCCAACAAACCTACCAACCACGAAAAATGAGCTAATACAGTAAAATATATGGAGAATTTGCTTTGCAAAAAAAAGTTTAAACTATCTCAGGCAAGTTTTCAAAATGTATAAACTAGCAAAGAAGGTTCCCCAGTAGCAGAGGGCAAGAATGGCGTGGTGAAGAGGGGGGAAACATGCCAGTCATTTGTTCCTTTTTTCTTGGGAAATATAAAGGGAGATCAGTACTGAGATGGCAGAAACAATGGAAGGTGGGTGACACAGGATCAACTCAACATGGAAAAAAATTAATAAAATAAGCAATTACCAGTTTGGGGAAAATAATTACATTAAATATAGTAGAAGAAAGTAAATCCATTTGTCAAGGATTCCTCTGGTTGTAATTACAGGTTAGTTCAGAGAGTTAATAACTGCAAGCATAATCATTCTTCAGTGCATCCACAAATTACATTTTGTTCTACTTGACTGACCACATAACAGACACAGGGAACATGCACCAGCACAAATAGTGTGTTTGATTGATTGCAATAATATTCACGAGGAAAGACTGTTACCTTTTTTTTTGTGTATTGATCTGTTTTGACTGAAGGACTTGTTTAATAATCCTTGACACTTAAGAAACATCACAAAAAGAGCATCAGAGAGGGAGTCTGAATCACAGAGACAATTTCCAAGATATACTGCAGAAAGTGAAATTTTCCTTTGTTGCTTTATATGGCAATTACAGTTCCCAAAGTTTGGTTGGATCTTTCCTCCAGAAGTGAGACATCATTGCATTTAAAACATTTGTGCCTGTGTTATTAATAATAGTCTGAGCTGTCCATTAAGCTACACCTGCCAATATTTTAAAGTTATTTTTGACAACATAATTTTGAAGAAAGGAAGGGAGGGGAGTTCATAAAAATGCATTTTGTTCTCTAAAAGCCAAAAACAGCACCTCTCACTTTACTGCAGACTTTCTCTTTACATAACAATCACACATGCTCTTGACAAGCAAAAAGCCCACTTCTTTCTATCAAATGGGATACATGTTTAAATGGATAGTTTCTCTACTAATGAAGGATATTTGAGTCTCTCAACTGTACTCTTAACTGCTGCTTTTTAATACTATTGTTAACTGAATACTTTCACTGAAATAATACGACTGTCAGATTGACTCTAAAAGGGTAAAGATCCAGCAACAAAAATGAAGTCAGAGGAAGAGAAAGTGCCGTGCAGTATCAGGTCCCATTTAATAATCCATCTCAAATTACAGAAGACTGCACATTTCAGAGGAAAAAGGAAGAAGTCCTAACTATGAAAATGAGGAACTGCTGCTTTTAGAACCAAAATGAGAGTGATTCTATCTAAAACAACCTAAAAATTAAATACAGCAGTCTACACTATCACTGTGGATCTTCTAAAGGAGCAATAAAGTTCAAGAAGAGTTGAGACAACAAGTCCCCAATAAATTGCATGCCCTTGTGTGTCTAACATTAGTTTTTAAATCTAGCTGCCTTACAGGTTCATTCATTGAACTATCTATTCCTACCTGTTTAGAGGGCATCTACACCTTTGGTCCTTAATGTCTGGTACAATAAGCAGAATAACGTTCAATCTCATCCACTTTTATACAGCAGTTAGATTCACTCTTCAACAATTTTATCTTTTCAGAAGTAAAAAGTGTATGAGATAATTGTTCCAGGTCTCCTCTTCCTCCAGTCCCCATATTCTTTGACTGCCTTCATTCTCTCCCCTGCACCACAGTGTCCAACTGTCTTTTCAGCAGCAGTTCTCCCTCTGGTGATGCATACCATTAGTCTAGATGCAGTACCTCAGTGGAAAACTAGTTTTCCATCCAGGAAAACCACACTAATATATTGCAATGGATAGTATTGCCCACTGGAAGCATCTTAAGGCTGTTTATTCTCTTGTCCTGGCTCCCTGAATAGCTCAGACACAGAAACTGTTCCTGAGGTTCTCACCAGATCATTGGCTGATCTCCAAAGTCGACCAGTGAAATGCTTTTATAACAAATATGAGAAGTTCCCCAAGTTAGCCCAGGCATTCCTATCCTGACTTTTAGCTACCATTGTCTCTATTCCCTGCAAAAGCAACAGCAGAGCTCCAGCTTGCTTTTCCTAACATCCCTGCCCATCAGGATGCTCCAGGCACCCTACCTTTCCACTGGTTCCTGCTCTTCTTTCTGAGCCAACATCACTGAGGGCAAAATTTGATGAAGCAGCTGAGAGAGCTGTAATTGCTCAGGAATAGCATGACCTGGCACTATACACTGATGGGTGCCTAACGATGCAAGAAATCTATCCCACGCAGCTCTATAACATCTTTCCATACCATTTGCCACGAAGAAAGCTTAATGTTAATAATAACTTAATGTTATTTCTTCTTTGCATTTAATATGTCAGTGGTGTGAAAAGAAGGAAAGCAGAAAGCTGTTTCTTCCTTCTTTCTTAATTCCTTCCCTATCTCCACACAGATTCACTGGCTATGACACTGTGTTAGAGGTTTTAAGGGAATGAGCATAGGAGAGAAAATGGGGATATCAATGGCTCAAGCTCTATAGTGGAGAAGACTCTCCATTCCAGCCACATGTAAAAGGCAAAAAATCCACCCCAAAACCAACCCCTAAATTATAATAAATTTCATCCTTTTACATACAAAAAAGAGTTCAGTTGCAGAAAATTTTTATTTGTCAAAAAAAATCTGGCTGATATCCTCAAATAAAAACAATGGTTGAAGTGATGCAGTTATAAATTATCAGAGAGTTGGACTGAAAGCAAATTCGAATTCCCAAAGAGTGTCTCTCAGAAATCCCTGCAGAAAATCTCCAGGAAAATAATTCAGAAATGCTGTTGATTATACTCCATCAAATCAAAATATCTGCCCAGATTTTTATTTCAGTTATCTGTCTCAGCAAGCTTTACAATTTTTCACCACAGCTGAAGCTATTGCCTTTCCAGCAGAAGTTCAGGGCTGCAGATCAGTAACTCTTAGATAGAACCACAGCACTTCAATATGTTATGTACAGCTTCTCCCCCGGTCTGTCCCTGTCCCCTTCCCCACTTCCAATAAAAAAAATTTTAAAATGCAAGCCCCAAACCAATAAAAATCCACAACGCCAATCACTCTTGCCCTCTTCCAAGAACTTTTACAAGCAGAAAATTAATTTTCACAAAGAAAACTGGTGAAAGGACTGACAACCCTCAAGCCTTGTGACAGTCCTAGTGTCAATCCTTTGTTTTGCCTCATCCTTCACAGACACTGAACATGCTCACCTTCCAATTTTATATAGACTAAACAAATTCAATATTTTATATTTTTAAGTCTCTGAAAAAGCTGAAGCTCCATGATCTCGTGGGCTTCCTACACACACAAAAATAACCCTGGGTGTGGTATCATTTATCATCCAAACCTACCTCTTCAGGCACGCGATGCTCTGTTCACTAGAAAATAATCACCTGGTACACAAAGTGAAACTGCTATAGAGACTATAGTCAGACAACAGAAATAACAGAAAATTGATTTGAGACCACTAGGATATATAAACATCATGCAAAACCACATTACTAAAGTAGCAAAATTACTACTTTGAAATGAAATTTTCATGTGATGTTCAGAGCTGAGGTTTTTTTTGTGATAGCCTGCCTTGCAGGAGGAGAGGATAGTCTCTCCCTGCAGGAGGAAACTACCAACAGTGTCCCATACATCGGCTACAGCAGATTGAAAGGAACAGACAACCATCTAAAATATCACTAAGATAAATATCACAGCCCAGGGCACAAATCTGTACAGGTACCAGCACAGCTCATTTCTTTTGGGATCACTCTGTGGAGTTTCTCTATCTGGCCTGTTTCACACTGATCAGTAACAGCAGAGCAGCCTTTGCTTCAGACAGAAATGAACCAAATACAAGGTTACAAGTGAAATAAACTAAACTCCAGACTTCACTTACAACAGCCTTTTAGTGCTTTGATTTTCCTAATTAGGAACCTGAAGGCACCTGCCATGTGTTAGTTCAGAGAATTCAGCCTATTCAGCAACACCTTCCAAATGCCAGTCCTAAAGAAAAACTTTCTGGTTTCACCTTCATAAGTTTACTATCCTTGCTCCATTTCAAACAAAATGTGGGAGGAAAAATTCACAGCCATTCCAAAAGGTCACTGACTTCGATGATCAAAGCATTGCCTTACCCATCTCACATCCTTGGCAGCAAGTCTTGAGTGTTACACCTTTAACTAGCTCCTACCCCTGAAGATAATAAGGTTGAAAATGTGTCTTTTGTTATGTGAAAAACTGCAGAATCATATATTCAAATTTCCACTCATTTTTGCTAAACAAATTTGTTATTTTATGGTTTTGGTTTTTTTCTTTATAGATCAACATACACAATACATTCATGGTGCAGTTGAAAGATTGTTTAGGTCAATCAGCTCACTTCTGCCATTACATGGTGTATCCTTGCCATCACTCTCAGAGGTGCCTTGCTTAAAGCATACAAGTGTCATGATGTCCTAAATATCACAAATATCCTTTTAACATTTAACTTACAAATAGCAAATCAAACACACCTTGATGTGCACCTTGGTGCATGACAGCAAGTAACTTTGCTTAAGGCACTTTTCCTTGGCTGTAATGAGACAGGAGACTCCTGTTATTTGTTTTATCTCTATCCTACAGACACATGTAATCCTTACTGTGCAATTTAATGAACATGATTTTCAGCCTCCATTTTATGGAAATTATTCTTCTATATTTCAGGTCCTTGATGATGACAAGAAGGTATTTGCAGAACACAGGTTTCTCCAACAAAGTGTTGTCTAGTACAAAAAGGGGGCAGGGGAATGCATGAAGTATGTCAATTGATACTCAAATTAAATATATTCTGCTTCCAAAACTTCATCTAAACCTTAATTTGGCAAGCATTCTTGGACGTACATGGTCCAAACATTGACCAGCATGAAGTTAGTTTAGGTCAGCTCCTAACAGATCACAGCCCAGGGTTATATTTTTACAGGTTGCTCTGTCTGTAAAAAATAGAAATGTGTACAACATTTTCAAAACTTGAATCATTATGATCTAAATACCTTCTATAATGTAGTGGTTTTCTATAGTTGTTCTATAGCTATGTCACTTCCACCAGAAGTGAAAAGTATCAGACAGAAAATAATCATCAAGAACATAAGACTATATTTGTCTAATATGGTGCAAATTTTAATCTTCAGAACTTAAGGAGGTTTCACTCAACTTCACACTGAGAAGAAATGATAGCATGCCCCAACAGTCTCTATAAATGTATCTAAACTGTTTGCTCTCTTGTGGAAACTGGTTCAGATCATTTTATTTTACAGTGCAAATTCATCTTAAATTGTTGATTTTAGCAAGATTTTACAATGGTGAGTCAATGTCTGTTGCCATCAGTCAGTATGTTGAACCACTAGCATCCACACAAGTAATTTAATTTTAAAGTTCTTTAGAGATTAGCATTAAAATAAATTAAGGCTTAACCTGTAATCTATAAGTGAACCTTTTGCCTACAGAGAAACAGAGCAAGCATTTGGTCCACTTTCTCTGCATTAGGAGAGATGTGATTTGCCACCTAGGAAATGTAGGTTTTTCAGCCTCCCAGGTCTATCTGTGCCAAGACACAGTTTTTGGCACCACAGCCATAAAAACCTGTCAAATCCTATAGTTGATTTTTTCAGAATCACTAAATTTGATTTATTCATAGATTTCAAAGTCAAAACCACCAACAAAACAATCATCTTTACTGTTTCTATGCAGAATGAAGGCTGTAGAATTTTACCTAACTGTTATTGTGACAAGTTGTGTCATTATGACACTTTTTATTGAGCTGAAAATACAAAGAAATCCAATTCTGAGCCTCAGAACTTATGTTTATTTTCTGCTGGGACCCAAACTAGGATTTTTCTTTTACTTTTTCATTGACATTCTGGTAGAAGTAGCTGGAATAGCATCCCTCTGCTAAGTTTTGTACAAATACATAAAAAGCAAACCCTTATAACAAGGCAGTAATTGTTTAATGCACAAGACAAGGAAGGGCAGGGATAGGGGAAAATGGAGATAGACAAGTTTACATATCATAAAATCATAGAATAGTTTGTGTTGGAAGAGTCCTTTGAAGGTTAATTAATCCAACCTCCAAACCAGGATGCAAAGACTAAACTGATAACCATATTCCAGTGTCTTCCACCCCTACTGTAAGAATTGTGTAAACGTGCTAACTCCTTACAAATCCAGCTCCAAGCAACTTGTCCAAAACCACTCAGGAAATCAGTGAATGGGAACAGGACATGAAAGTGCCATGGGAAGAAAACTGTCACCAAGACCAGAGGGATGAAAGTAGATGCATAAATATCACAAGAGCCCTTCTCTGCCCCAATGTGCTCACACCCTGAAAAGGCAATTAACTGGAGAGCAAGGCAGGTATTCATAACACCTCCTGACAGCCTTTGACACTGCTATGCTTGTCTTCCCTTTCCAGCTCTGAGCAGAAATCAGATACAAGTAAACTGTAGCTATGTATAACAGGTAGCAGAAAATTACTAAGGTATGCACACATCTTGCAGTGTTTTTCTCCCCCATGTTTTTTTTTATCTGGTAAAGCAATTTACTAATAGCCAAACTTAGAAGTCTGATATCATTTATTATTGAAAAAAAAATATTTGCAGTGATGGAAAATGCAACTTCCATTAAATTCAGACTTCAAGCAAATTGTCTTTCTATTTCTGCTACGATTTATTACAATGGATGAGGAAAAGTCAAGAGACATTCTTACTTATCTGTAGAGCACGTGAGTATTGCACACAATACCTTTTGATGTGTGTTGTGATTACAGCACAATCATTACTGGTTAAAATACACCAGGGAATTCCAAGGTGCAAACGGCTCTCCTTCATATTCCCTGATTAGTAGCACTTTTCTGCTGGCATGTAAGTATCCACAGAATAGGGGAAGGGAAGGGAAGGGAAGGGAAGGGAAGGGAAGGGAAGAGAAGAGAAGAGAAGAGAAGAGAAGAGAAGAGAAGAGAAGAGAAGAGAAGAGAAGAGAAGAAAAGAAAAGAAAAGAAAAGAAAAGAAAAGAAAAGAAAAGAAAAGAAAAGAAAAGAAAAGAAAAGAAAAGAAAAGAAAAGAAAAGAAAAGAAAAGAAAAGAAAAGAAAAGAAAAGAAAAGAAAAGAAAAGAAAAGAAAAGAAAAGAAAAGAAAAGAAAAGAAAAGAAAAGAAAAGAAAAGAAAAGAAAAGAAAAGAAAAGAAAAGAAAAGAAAAGAAAAGAAAAGAAAAGAAAAGAAAAGAAAAGAAAAGAAAAGAAAAGAAAAGAAAAGAAAAGAAAAGAAAAGAAAAGAAAAGAAAAGAAAAGAAAAGAAAAGAAAAGAAAAGAAAAGAAAAGAAAAGAAAAGAAAAGAAAAGAAAAGAAAAGAAAAGAAAAGAAAAGAAAAGAAAAGAAAAGAAAAGAAAAGAAAAGAAAAGAAAAGAAAAGAAAAGAAAAGAAAAGAAAAGAAAAGAAAAGAAAAGAAAAGAAAAGAAAAGAAAAGAAAAGAAAAGAAAAGAAAAGAAAAGAAAAGAAAAGAAAAGAAAAGAAAAGAAAAGAAAAGAAAAGAAAAGAAAAGAAAAGAAAAGAAAAGAAAAGAAAAGAAAAGAAAAGAAAAGAAAAGAAAAGAAAAGAAAAGAAAAGAAAAGAAAAGAAAAGAAAAGAAAAGAAAAGAAAAGAAAAGAAAAGAAAAGAAAAGAAAAGAAAAGAAAAGAAAAGAAAAGAAAAGATCACTGAGCAGAAGAAACTGGTATTACTCATGTTCAAGACACTATAATTTCACACAGTGCAACAGGTAATAATTAATGCTGCAGGAATTAGGACAGTACTATGAATAAATTGATATTTCTTGCCTCTCTGCTGTGTCTCACCCCTCCCACCTTTCCAGAGATCCTGTTAAGGCTAGTGGATCAGAGTGAACTCAAGAAGGTTATCATCACATCATAGTCTTTTCTTCAGGGCTCAGAGTAGGTATTGCATGAGACCATGTATGAATAAAAACAAACCACTTCAAAGTCTTGTCAGTTGTCCCTCCCCCAAGTTATTTCAGACAATGTCATTTCCTTTTAATTATGCAGCTTAGTGCATGTAGAAAAAGAGTTTATTCTCTATGTAAATACATATCCAAACTCTGGTCCATTTAGGATCATAGGACAAAAATTAGGCTAAGATTTGCCACGGATGGGTCATAAGCTTTGTGTCAACTCGTGACATTTTTGGGGTTTTTTTACAGAAGTAGGCTCAGGTGGGAACTTGAACAACTCCTTGTCAAGTTGCTACATGAACGTTTTGTGATACAGCTTATTCAGCCAGGGGGACAGGAGCTGCTTCCTTTGGCATGATCACAGGATGACTGGCACAATGGACATGCAAGGCTCTTGGCAGTTATTAGTAAGTAAAGATGAAGCCTGAAATAATATCATTATATCTAACTAGAGGTCAGTGCAGACTAAAGTATAAACCAATATGTTTTCAAATTGATTTAAATACTTGTGAAGACCTATTTAATGCAGGGAAATATTAAATGCCTCCATGGACAGAGAGAGAAAAAGAGATTAAAGAATTAGTTCAGAGCAAGCCTGGAATAGATGATGGGTCAAGTCTCCCAAGTGTTTAAAGTATTAGAAAAGAGATGAGATCATGTGGCATTGGCCTTGAGGCTAAAGCTGGTCTTGGGGATGCCATATGACTGGGTGGCTGTCTGGCTGCTCCAGAAAACAGCAGTCCTACATCTCCTTTGCATCAAAACTGGTGCTTATCTGGTCTCGCCAGAAGCTGGTCCAGGCACAATGACTCAGTGTTCTCCTGTGCTGGCCTGCAGGAAGTAATGGATAGGTATGAGAAAGGGGACTACCTCATTCTACAGCAGGCAGCCATTACAGAGCTTAAATGGAGTGCAAGGACTTACCCAAAGTGGCAGCACTCCATCTCACAGCTGTGCAGCAAAAAACACAAATATTTGTAAACACTCTGACTCTCCAGTGAAGGCAGACTTCCTCTAATCTTTCAAAAGATGGGGAAATGCTTTCCCCATTGAGAAAGCTGAAGAAAATGGCAAAACAGCCTATTCTTTGCATCTTGGACTCTAACAATTGTCATCTAGAGTCTTTTGTAAATATATACCCCAAACATAAGGCCTCAAAGACTCTCTACTGGGCTGCAGGATTCCAGAGAATTTCAGCCAGCAGTCACCCACACAGCGAGGGGGAGGCTGCACATAATGTAGCTTTCAGCTAATAATCAGCCATCCTCTTCTTGATCAGGCCGGCTTACAAGGTGAAGTTCAGCTGCACAAGGAAAGAACTCGTACTCTTACAGTAATTAATCAGTATATGCCTCCTATAAAATTGCAGATACATCCAAACCTAAAAACTTTTGCTCTTCACCACAAGGACACCAAACCAGAGCCCCAAACATTCCTTGCCACAAGCTATAAAATTATTTCAGTTTTCTGAGGTTTTCAGGGTTTCGAAGTCCTGATTCAGCTTCACCACTGCTCCTTGGTAGAGATGTACTGCAGTGACTCCACATATTGCAGTACACAATAGACACTTGGAGGAAATTCTGGAGGGTGGGAAAGGAGGGTCAGAGGAAAGTGATATGACTGTGTTTGCTCACAAACCAAAATTACTGAGATTATTAACACTAGAGCAGACTGTAAGGAACTTCAGAAAAGACTAATAAATCAGACAGTGTAAGATTAGGTTGTCTGTAGATAATGAGAGGTGCTTTCAAAGGAACAATTTGGAATTACTCATACACATTGATTTCTAAACTAGTTGAAATTTCTTAGGAAAAGTTTAAGCATGATCATCAGCAGTTTAAAAGATGTGCAGAAATGCAAATGGGATACTGATCTGTACTAAGAAGCAGATGAAAATATGGTAAAATATTGCAGACCTAATTGAGATACATGTTTTCCATTAGTATATGATGTCACCTTTACTATGGAATTTGGTTTCTGAAAAAACATACCTATTTTCTCCTGAAATTACAGAGTTGAAGGAGATAAACTGAAAATAATTCAAGAAAGAGGGAAAGAGATGAGAAGAAAAGGCTTGCATAAATGTTAAAAAGATCTAAGGTAAAATCAGAATATTTTGGTGGTAGCAGCAGAGTACGGGACATCAGGAGAGGGATGATATTGAAGTAACTTTTTTTATCTTTCCAAATCATGTTTCATTTCCCATTGTGGGATCTGTGAGGTAAATTACAATCCTATGCAGTAGGAGAAGCAATAGGAGAACCTATAGTTCCAGACAGAACTATGCTTATTCTTTTACAAATTTTGTTACAAGTATGCACCATGTTTGTGGTGTAGAAATATGGTGAACAACAGCTGCCACTACTGCAGAGCTCAGCCCTGCAGATGGGAGGACATACTTTAGAGTTCATCAGATTAGGTTGACTAACTGGCTGTTCTGTCCAGAATAAGCCAGTCTGTTGACTTTTACAGCAATGTTGTTTATATTTCTGCACTGTATGTATTTTTGGTGTTTGTTCCACATATTTTGTATCCATATTTCAAGGGTGGACTTCCCTGCAGGGGCTTATGCCAAAGTTTACAGTAGCATTAACACGTAGTTTCTCAAAGAGCTTGAGTTGATCTGTTGTGAAAAATAGAGAGGAATGGTATCTAACTTCAGAGATAGTGAGCATCAAAAGGTTTTTCCTTTAGATACCATTCATAGAAATCTCTCACAGATAGTCCACCAAACACAAATATTCCTGGGCCACAGGGGTGAAATCACTATGATAAAGAGTAAAAATAAGTTGAATAAAAAAGAAGTGTACAATTGATCCCAATTGTCCTTTCTCATAATAATGGGAGAAAGAGGGAAGAGAGAGAGCCCAAGGCTTTAAACCAAATGTTTAAATGCTCAATAAACCTGCTATTGCAACATATTGTTGTGGCAAGTCCAAAGAAGGGCAAAAACCTGGTGAAATGGGTACAAGACAGGTATTATGGGGAGCAGCTGAGGGAACTGGAGTTGTTTAGGATGGAGAAAAGGAAGCTTAAGGGGAACCTTATTACTCTCTACAACAACCTGAAAGGAGGTTGTAGCAAGGTGGGGGTCGGTCTCTTTTCCCAGGTAACAAGCAATAAGACAAAAGAAAATGGCCTCAAGTTGTGCCAGGGGAGGTTTAGATTGGATATTATGAAAAAGTTCTTCACCAAAAGAGATGTCAAGCCTTGGAACAGGCTGTCCATGGAACTGGTGGAGTCACCAGCCCTGGAGGTATTTAAAGGATGTGTAGGTGTGGCTCTCAGGGACATGGTTTAGTGGCAGACGTGGCAGTGCTGGTTTAATGGTTGGACTTTATGTTCTTAGGGGTCTTTTCCAACCTAAGCAATTCTTTGATTCTATGTCTCTATATAATTAGCTGTTGAACACATTCCCACAGGATATTGTTGTACTATGTAGTTTAGTGAATACAAATGTAGGTATTCCTTGTTTTTAATGTACCCAAGGTTCTCTGGCTTCTAACATGACAATAACCAGTTTGAACTTATGTTGTTAATCCTGTTGTATATGTCCAACCCAACACAGACACTGTGCAACTGTTTGCAGTATATACATTTAGTATTGGAGAATTTTATTCTAACTACTGTCAAATATATGGTTTTGGGCTAGGGAAAGTGCTGCCAGTGTGGCAATTTGTTCCTCCCAAGATCTACCCAGTATGAATGATTCCCTCATTTCTTCTTTCCTTGTATCAGTTACTCAGGAGGATGACTATTTCCCTTTCATAGTAAAGCCAGTTAAAAACTATTTCCAAGCTGTTAAAATTTTGATCTTTCTTCTTAAAAAAACAAATCCATATGAAAAAGAGAGGTATTATCTGAGTGGTAAAAACAGGTGGGAAAAGAATAAGAACTGTTTCTCTTTTTGTCTTTCATTTAAATACTTCTATTTTTAAGCAGACCAGCCAGCTCTGCTTGTTATTTTTTAGCTATAAAGGGAGTTGATTCAAGGTATGTCAGCATGATAGGTCTTGCCCCCATTAAGGGTGGAGATATTACCTTTCAAGGATTCTTTTAAAAGACAATGAATATTTTAAAGTTCAGAAGTATATGTGTTCTTTAAACTCTCTTTATCTGTTTTCTGATGGCTGCCTTGTTTGCAGGGAGGGTTGTTAGGAGGTGTTCAGCATCCTGATCCCCAAAGCCAGAGGCCAATCCAACAGCAGCATGCATGGAGTGTTGTAGTTCATGCAGTGCTTCAATAAAGCCAAACCAACCAATCAATCAGCAAAGAAACCAAACCCCACGGAGGTGCGTGCCTGCACACACACACACACGTATATCTACAGCAGCTCATTTCACAGAAGCAAAAAGACAGAGAAGGCCAGCTTAAGATTGGTTGATTAAAAATTTTAAGAGGTTCACCTTTATTTATGGTCTCAGGAAAGGCAACCACCAGCACTTAGCAAGTGCCTTTCTCCACATATCCCAAACCACCCTAGGGTACAATATCATGCAATTCAAAATGTAAATGAGTTCTGCACTTCTCCAGTAGAACCTGGAACTAGCAATGGCCAAAAGATAGCATTGAACTGATGCAATAGAACTAGGCAAAAAACTACACTGATATTTCAGATCATTCAGTGTATTTTAAACATAATCAGCAAAAGAAACAAAGAAAAGCAGACTCACCATTCTGGAAACTAAGAGCTTTTCCCTAGATCCAAATTATGGTTTTGCTCAAGACACCAGCATTGTTGAAGGACACTTATTCTTGCTCTGGCTTTGAAAAACTCTGGCGTGCTCAGGGTTCAGGTAGGTGCTGGAGCACACCTGGTGAGCCTCCCTCTTCGGGGTGCTGAGCAATGCCTGCTGGAATGTGCAGTCTAGCAGGAACCTGGCACCACTTGTTCAAACAGACAGGCGTGAGCCACGGGACTACATTACCCATAATTGCCTTCAACTGGTTTATGATTACACCTGAAACCAGGAGAGGGGGTGTGGGAGTTTCGCCTTAGGGAGGAGAGAGACATGAAGAGGAGAAGGAAGGAAGCATGTGCTCCTTGTGCGCCACTGGAAGAGTGTTAGGATTTTCTACTTTCACACACCATGTTGCAGATATATTGAATTGGTGGGAGGGCTACAAAGAGTGGCCTTCTGATTAAGGTTAAGTTAGAAATAATTAGCTTTACCGGCAGTGAATACAGTGACTGAAATTGCATGAACCTGTATGACCGGTTTAGGTATCTCTGTGTATGTGAGAGAATCAGACTGGGTACAAGGAAGCAAGTGAAGGAGGGGTGGCAGTGGCCTAGGATATCTACAGAGGAGGGAACACAGAGGCATTTGGAAGGGGGAGGAGGAAAAGATTCCCTTTTAACCCCGTGTCCTTGAGGAAATAGCAAATTTTCCCATATGTTACATTGCAGGTGTTTTTCTCAGTGATTTCAGAATTTCATATAATAAAGTTAAGAAGGACAAAGGTTACAGGCACGGAGAGATTAAAAAAATGGTCTCTGTACCTAGAATGTCACAGGGAGTTGGAGAAGGGATGATCTGCCTATCCCGTTGTTATTTGCTGCCTGTGGGTTTATGACCCTTAGGACTCACAGCTGAAAGCCTTCTTTCATGAAAAAAGGTTCACAGGCTTTCTAAGCCTGCATCCAAAAAAAAAAAAGTCGAAGTATAAATCAGACAGGATAAAAAAAGGGAGAATTCAAGTTGTTTATGGATGAGATACTGTCAACTGGTGGGCAATTTCCACCTAATAAGCAACTTGCAAAAATAAGTGGTCCTATTTGATCGGGTCTGACAACAAAGTGGGGTGAAACTCAGCAAATAATTTCATCCTGAAAAAAATGAAGCTGAAATGGCCAACACTTTCAACTAAATGATCAATCCATTACACCTACACCACCATTCAGAGAATTGAACAGTTTCCCTCCCCCCACCCAGTCCATAAAACAGCCTTTCCCACCTCACCATATATGACAAAGATGAAAAAAGAGATGCCGCATCTCCAAATGCTTTAAGCAACCGCATAGATTGTTGAGAGAGCTTTAACCTGCTGTCAGAAGCAGGGTGTTAGAGTAGCACAGCAGGGTTATTGGCTTTGTGCTAGAACTACTTGTTAGAGAAAAAATAGGTGATTACTACTACCACTGCTTCTCTAAAGATGTAGTTTGGAAAATCAAGATCTGGAAATAGAAAATGTAGGACACCTGTCAGACACCTCCTGTCAGACACCAGGAGGAGAAGGGAAATATTTCCAGTGACATTTAGTGGCTTACTCAGAGCTATTAAGAATGCAAGTATTTAATTTTTGTTATATGTTTCATTTTCTGTTCTTTTGAGGGTTTTTTTAGGTAGGTACTGTCTATCATGTATGTCTAATACTAACGACAGTGACATCTCAAACCAGTTGAAACTCACTATAATACTAATGTAATCTAATAATAAATTAAGATCTTGGTATCCTAAAGTCTAAATTTCAATCCTTTTTCTGTTGTCTCAGACAAATCCTTAAATTTTCTGTTTAGATAACATACTCTTTCATTTATCTGAGTGGACCATTACTTCATAACAGAAATGTTGGTTAAAAGTAGAAGTATTTTCAGAACCAGATGTTTTTGACAATCCATTCTTTTGATTAAAAGAATTATTTAAAAAATATTATACTTTACCATAAACAGAAAGGTTTTAAGTTTAGGTTGATGATTTTTGACATCCCTTTTTATAGGGATAAATCAAAACTTAATTAAAATAATATACCTCTCAGCTGTTTCTAAGGTAGAAAATGAGTTTAGAACGTATATGTACTCATAAAGTTGCATGTGGGACCCTGGTGACCTACATAAAGCATGTACAGGATTTCTCTTCATCTCTGGGCCTCATAAAACCATAGAATCATAAAATGGTTTGGGCTGGACATCTTGCACTAGATTAGGTTGCTCAAAGTCCTATCCAGCCTGGCCTTAAACACTTCCAGGGTTGGTGCATCCACAACTTCTCTGGGCAGCTTGTTCCAGTGCCTCAACAGCTTCTCAGTAAGGAATTTCATTCTAATATCTAATCTAAACTTATCCTTTCAGTCTAAAGCCATTTTCTCTTGTCCTATCCCTACACACTCCTTTAAAATGTCCTTCTCCACCTTTCTTGTAGCCTCTCTTTAGGTACTGGAAGGCTCCTACCTACAAAAGGGCCCAAGTATTAACATAGTCTATCTGGGTTTTCCCTGTAAGGGTGACCACTTAGTAGTTCCCATATATTTATTAAAGTCTGCCACTTCTGTCTTGTTGCATAATGACCTTTACCTCGAAGGCATGTAGAACAGATATTTAAAAGACAGCACTGCATAGTGTGCTACCACTCCAGAAACACTTCTGACCGGTCAGCTTACATTTCCAGACTCCTCTGAAACCCAGACTCTGCAACAGCTCTTTTTTGAACATCATTTGATGAGACACTGCAGTTTTCTGCAGTTTTGACTCATTTTCAGAGTCCTCCAGAAAGAGGTTTAGCCTCTTAGGCCTCAGGAATACTAAATAATATATGGACAGTTAATAAGTACTTTCATGGGTTTAATTAACTGCACTGGTTGTACATGCATGCTATACACACAGACAAAAGCAATAGCAGATGCTGACAGGCTCACTTGGCAATATATTTTTCACTTTTTTTTTTTTTTGTTTGCTAAGCTTAATCCACTTCTCAGATATATTTCTGTCACTGAGATCTGTGGAATTTAGGGAGAAATCTTTTGGAACAGAGGAGGGACCAATGAGGATAATTCCCAGATGGAAAGTTTGGAAACTAGGAGCACGTGTATATACATCCAGGGTAAGCCCTGGATGAAAGCCAGACGTGTTGAGTCAGTCCACGTGAGCCCAGCCACCAGTGTAGCAATAGCAGAAGAGCTGGTCTCCAGCAACTGCCAACTCCAGGGCACAAGCAACACCACAGGATACTTAACCTCACTTTGGAAGTGGGTGAATGCCACCAAGCCACATCCTTTAGATTTTGCAACCTTACTGGTAGTGGTGGCAGAATCCTGGAAAGTTTGGGAGCATAAACAGTCACATGCTGCCTTGAAGTAACATAACATGCATGGGAAGTGACAGCCTTCACTTCTTGTCTGATTACATGCGTATGTGCTTTACCCTTCACTGGTTTTGTATCCTTTTGCTTGTTTGCAACAATACATATTTTTGCAACAATACATATTTTGCAACTACATATTTTGATGACTAAAGCTAGCAATGACTGCAGGGTCAAAGGGCACACAGGTTCTGTGTGTAAACATATCTTATTTGCTTGCAACAGATGGGACAGCTGGGGCAGAAACTACCATATAGACTTGGACCTGCATATCTGTTTGCTGCAGTTCCCATTAGAAGAATGGAAAACACCAAGGCCTCACTGTCTGTTACATATCGTTCTCATCCTGTTTGTTTCAGTTGTTCCTAAAGCTTGTGAGAAAAAAAATAGGAACCCCTTGCCCATCCCACCATTAGAAGAGGGGTACTATTGACTTTACGTGACAGTTACCATGTAATTATTTCCAACACAAATTAGCTGTGGTCACTACACTATGATTTATGAATGCATCTGGGAGAGGAAACAAAGGTACAATGTCAGAACATTCTGGATATAAAGAATCCAATCAGACATGGTCAAATATATCATTCTCCCCTGCCCCTGCCTGCCAATGGTAGAAAAATTTCCATGGCAGAAAATATTCAGGCTACAGATATTTACACATGAGGTGGCAGCTTGGATATACCTCCCAATGAAATAACAATTAATAACCAAGAGAGGTGTAGGGTGAAAACTGGTCTTCTGACAGGTCTATGCTAGAAAATGCTTAATAGTGTAGTAATTCTGGCTAAAGCAGTTCTGGCTGCTTTTACTGATTCCAGGACCCTGAGTATATTCTATACCAGCAAAAGCAGTTCTGTATCACATTAGGGCTGTTGCCAGTATCACACGTTGCCAAAAATCACATTCTTAAGAGATATGACTTACACTAACACACATATCTAAAACAAAGCAGGCTTTACAAACTCTAATGAATACTCCACCCAGGCAGGCAAACCCACTTTTCCTGATAAGTACTGAACCAAACTAATCAGAAAGCTTTTACCTGGTTTCTGAAGGGCAGAATACAGTCCTGGCCAATGTTAAACATCAGAAAAACAGCTCTTAAAGTATGTTGTATCCTCATCAGGATATATCTTAGATTTTAGTCAAGGTGAAGATTTGGTTTAAAAAAATCTGTGACATCACATTTTAATGAATACATAACTTGTGGCAAGAGTACCATAGTATGGGAAACTACAGCCAAAGCACAAGTGTGTACTGAAACTTCTGAAGGCAGCAGATCAAACTGAAACAACACTATCCAGCAATGAAGTTTGTAAGGAAGCTGCAATATTGAGCAGCAGAATCTGTATCTGTAGTTACTATATCTGCTTGTAATCTGAAAGAAAAAAAAATTTGAATGATTTCTCCATAGTAAACTGAACCAAGGACTGAAATGTGGTTTTGGTTTTTGTGGGGGTTTGGGGTTTAGTTTGTTTATTTGTTTGTTTGATTTTGGGAGGGTGTTGCTTGTTTGTTAGGTTTGGTTTGTTTATTAAAAAAGAGCACACAGAAAGTCCTACAGAAAAGAGAGTTATTCTGCTTTTCATGTATCAACAACTCAAGGAAAATCATTGTTTTCCTCTAGTATTTATCTTAATGAAAGAATGAGTATACCGTGCCTTTATGTTGATGGAACCTGAAATTATATTAAAAAGATAACTTTTTTTAATAATGAAGAGAAAACTTTAAAGAGGATCATTCAATCAAAACATTAAAATGATAAGTTAGCTGGCAAACTGGACTGAAGAATATCACAGCAGGAACATTCCTGAATGGTGAGCATATGGTTGCCAAAAGGGACTTGGAGGAAGAGCTCTGAAAGCGTTAGAGAAAGATCTTTTTCTCTCTTGAAATAGCAGGTGGGTTGGAACTTGCGCTCTAGGGAAAGACTCACAAGATGTCTTTTGTACCATGAAACATTTGTTTCCTTTCTGTAACTAAAGCTGTTTAGTTTGGTTAGTTGCTAGATTACTTTATGCAAAGTGTGTTCATTAAACAAACAATGCATTTTTGTATTTATACCACTTTCATTCTGTCACTGGCAAACTTCTCTCTCCCACAGCCTAAACTGCTGCACTCTTCAAGGAAGGTTCATTTGCTCCATTCCCACAGAGAAAATGTACAAGAAGACCTCAAAAGAAAGAAAACAAATTTGACTTGAGCTTACAAGCTTACAACCTTGGTCAGTAAGACACAGGCAAAGACCTCCATGGCCTAAGCAGTGTTTTGCAGAGACCAATCCTGAAGTCCTGGCAGTGATATCTCTGGATCCAAAGCAGAAGCAGCAATAGAGAGAAGAGTCACATGTCACTTTCTCCTGTAGCATTAGACTGGGTGAAAGAATAACATCTTTCAGGTTAGGAAAGCCCTATTTTGGTCCTAGTTCCTCATTAAATCCCTCTTCACTTGTATTGCATGTCACCAAGGCAAATATTCCATGTGACAGTAAAAAGAAATCTGCAGGCAAAAGAATGGGGTCAGGGCCAAAAAGTTCATGTCTTAAAGAGCAAGTGAGCAGTGAGAAAAGGAAAATACTGCTCCATCTCAGATTTTCTTGTATCATATTTCTAGAAATTATTAGCATACTGTACTCAGCCACACTTGAGTAGAATATAACTGATTACTAGAGAAGGAGAAAACAAGATTTTTCTAGTTGTTACTTTTAGCCTGGTTTCCTCAGGAAATATGGTCTAAATGATCATGCCATGTCTGTATAAGACTCCAACTGATCCTCACCACTAGTTTGTGAATTTATGAGCCGGTTCAGTCTAATGCAGGGACAAAATTCTCAGACTGGGTAGCACACATGAAAAGGCTCAACCAAGTGAAAAAGACAGCTGAGGATATCTGTGGAGGAAAAGTTACTATATTATCAGACCTCAGAGGATTATAGAAAACAACAAATGAAAGAGGGACTGATATCAAAGCACAAAATCCAGAGAAGGTTTCCTTTTTCAACAGGCAAAAATCCAGTTCAAAACAGAAATTCATAAGAAATTTGAATCCTAAAACTCCTCTTGCTCATAGGAACACACAGACATCAAGAGCCGGAATCTGATCTCATTGTAGATCCCAAGCAGCTCTGCTGAATTAAGTAGTAGGTGGCTAGCTTTCACCGTATAGATTGTCAACACAGACCTGTTTTTCAGCAATGAGTATGCTAAGAACTTGAAAATACGGCCATGTGTGCCTCACTGGGAGTCAGGATATACCAGATGCTCTTGAAAGACAAGCCTTTGTTTAGGTGCATGTATGGAAAGCAGCTGCTTCTGAAAATCGGATTTGAGACACCAGGGTAAGAACGGAAAAATGCATTGTAGCAACATTAAAAACTTAAAACTGATTTTCTTCATGTTAGATAGGGGTTGAAAACGGACATAAATAATTAGAATTTCATATTCTTTATGCCATTTAAAGTTGAAAGTACTTACTAGCTTGGGTTTCTTCTTTCTACTTCAGATTGATAAAAATGCAATTTTGGAAAGGCTCAAAGACATTCAATTTTTTGTGTTATACCTTCTTACCAACTTGAAAAATCATTTGTTAAATATCTATCAATTACAATGTAATTCTAACTTTTACCTGTAAACCAGCTATTCATCCCTTTAAGACAAATTGTATCTCCGCTAATATAGGAGCTAATAAGCCCTGAAAACCCACAACCACAAATTCATTGTTTCCTTTGTCGTAAAGTGAGAGTTAGGTTTTGGGATTTATTCCTGCATTGAGAACATTTCCTCAGTTCAGTAGAAATAATTTCTTCTGTTTTACATTTAGCAATGCTTTAGCCTGTATAAATAATAAATCCAAATGTGACTGTTTTTCTGAACTGTGCTCTAAAGAGCAGATAAATAAGTCAGCTGTGAAGTTGTGAATGGAGGTAAAGGCCAGTTTCTTGTCCCTTCTCACAATTACCTGGCTTCCTTAATCCAACAGTATGGTGCTGCTCACTGTGACATACCCTTGAAATGTGGTCTTCTAGAATAAGCCAGGTGACCGCATATATCTGCAACAACTGAACCAATAGTCTGAGGGTACTACATTTTTGACCTATCATATCCGGTACTTTATGTCTAATACCTTAAGTATTCATTAGTCATATTTACTGTGTCATATAGTAGATAAAGAAGTGTAAAGGTTACCTTTCCAATGTTGTGTACAACTTGAAATAGGAGCCAGGGTTCCAACAATGTCTGTAGTATAAAAAACAATTTATCTTTACAACTATCATAGAATTGTATGAGATACCTGGATTGATCACGTTTTATTTATCCATTACTGACACATAATTTTTGAAGATTAAAAAGGTACTGGTTTTGGTTGCATTTTCCTTAGATAAACTTATTTTTATAGTGACTCTAATCAGTTAAGTTCTACTATGCTTTTGTCACATAAATGTGATACAGAACTGTGCATCTGAGCTCTTACTTTTTGTGTATTCATTTCCTGGGAAAAAGCACTCTGTTTCTCACCATTAGGTACACCAAACAAAAGAAAAATCTTATAACAATGCATAGAAAAAAACCCCACACTGCTGATAGAGAAACTATTCAGTTGTGTAATCACTCGGGTGTTCAATCGGGTTTCTGAGTCAGCAGTTAACCTTGTTGTTGTTGATGCATATTTAACCATGTATTTTGGTGTTTCACTCTTTAGGAATAGTATCACACTTACATTGCATATGTATATGGCTTTTTCTGAGCCAGAATCTAAGCTCTGGAATATGGATCTCTCAGCTCCACAAGCAACCAGTGCTAAACCAGCGTGATGGTTCTGTCTCATCTTTTAATAACTGAAATGCAGTTTTCCAAAAGCTCTACACACACCTACTTGACCTGAAAATACTATTTCTGTAACTGAAACTTTACTCCTACAACAAGAAATTTCTGGTGCACTATGAACACATCACAATTACTCCTAACTCAGTGACCTTGTTCCTTTCAGAAAAGGCCTGGCATTATCATCCTTACAACTTAAAAACAGGACCTGGCTTTAATTCCCAATTGACCCCACATGGCTAATCTGAAGCACACATAAAGGTCAAAAAATGGTCTTTAATGTTGCCTACCAAAAGGGAGTATCATTTCTGGCTGCCTTGGGAATAATAGGGCTGGAACCCAAGAACATTTCAGCTGAAAAGTCACTCTGAGACCTTGCCAGCTTTGGGCAGAGCTGCTGTTACCTCTGGGCCCATGGTACTTAAAAGAGAACTTCTTATTCTGTAATGCCTACAGTTGCCTCTGATTACCATAATGACTGTAATTAATGCCTACAGCACCAGAGCAGTGTGTGCTGGTCCAGCAGCCCTCCACCCACTGCTGGCACCCACAGCCATTTCCTGCACAAGGTGGTGGCTGCTGAGTATTCCCTGCCTGTACTGACACTTTTTGCACTCAGGCTGCTGATATGGGAGTAATGGTAATGCAAGAAGATGATATTCTGACTTCATCTTCCAGTGGTATCATATTTCTCTTTGTTTCTCTTCTCAGGCTTTCAAAGTTTCTGATTAAAAATGATTTGCAAGTTTTGAGAAAACCCACAATGTGCAATAAACAGTATGATTTAAGTACAGCATATGCTGAAAATGCAGTTATGAAAAAATGAATAATGCCAGATCTGCTAGTAATCATGACAACTCTGCTGAAGTGGAGTAATTCCAGTTTACATCTTCTGAGGATCTGATCCCTACCAAAGCTATTAAACATGGAACATCTCTTCAGTAGACTAGGAGCCTGTTAACTGAAAGATGTGGAAATAGGAGCATATTTAGTTTAGAGGTCTTTATGGGACCTGTTCTTGAAGACAGGCCCCTGCAAATCACTGAATATTTTCAGCACTGACTAGCTCAAGGGAGTGCTTGCTCAAAAATCTTGCAAGATGCATTCCTCTTGCCTTCATTTTGAATGCAATGATTTATCTTTGTTGACACCTACAGGAGCAGATAAGATCAAATAATGAACTGCTTTAAACTTCTTTAAATGACATGGGCGGTTTCTGTAAACATTTTCCAGCAAAATAATACAACCAATACTTAACCTGGCATCTTCCAGTGTCACACACAATTCTTTTTGATTTTTAAATCCAATGCAATGAGGAAGCTGTGATTATTCAGAGACAATGAAATTGTAGTTCTGCTGATTGTGGTGTTAACAGCTGAAACTTCGACTTCAGACAACTTTGAGTTTAGACCAGCAGTGGTGCTGCCTTGTGGCTGGAAGTTCAGATAAGAACAGGGAACAAAAAGGATAGTCAAGCTATCTCAAAATCATAATAAAAATAACAGTTGTATTTCCACATGCACCAAAGTTAATCAGTCTAAGATAGTTTGGAGTAACTGGATCACAGAGGATCCAAGAGGATTCCCTTTGCATGCATTTCTTGCTGAAGGCGAAGTTCAAACACTTATGTAAATTGGACAGTGATGCTGCCACACTTTACAAAGCCTCCAGAATACAGTAATGCAAACACAAAAACATATAAGAAATACTTATATTCATAAATACTTGCACATATAAAACCCTACATTTTTGCTTTTATATTACTAGCTACTCTTTTCACTTGGTTGGTTTACTGGCATTTTGGACTTAATTTCTAAATATAAAAATACTTTTTTGGAATAGAGGATCATTATCTCACTTTATTTATAGTGAATATATTTAGTCATAGCCAAATATAATTTAAATATTAATCTTTTAAATATGAGTGAAAAGAACAACTTAAAAATCTGAAAAAAATTCAGAGACTACCCAATGGGTGTCTTGAAATGGATCCTTCAACATCCACAAGCTGTAAGTCGTAATGTTTTTCCCCTCATAAACATGTAAAATCATATACAAGTTCAGTCATGATTGTTAAATTGTGGATCAAAGACACAGTTCATTATAATGAGGAGAGTATTTAAATACGCCCACAAAGAGTGTTCATTACCAGTGCCACCAGGCCCGTTGTTATTGCCTTCGCAGCTCCTGATCACAGACACTGTTGCTGTTTGGGTGAACAAATATACATATATCTGAGCTGACATTAACAATCTGGTTGTGAGCTGGCACTGTCTTGCAACAGGTACGGCCTGTCAAGCCTCACACACCAAGAGACTGAGGCTCGTGTGTGACTTCAGGCTCCTGCTCCTCTGTAGCTTAGGCCACATCTCCTGCACTCGCCATGCATATCCTTCACTCTGATCCCTTCACCGATGTTTATTTGCTGCCCAGCTGCACATAGAGCATTTGGTTGCAGAATACAGGAGCGTCCTGGGTTGCCTGACATGAAATAACTTAATCCAGGACTCATTTCTCTGGTGAAAACAGTGCTATAAACATGCCAGCCCCTTCAACTCAGTCTCAATCCCACTTTCCCCTTTCCATTATCCAGAATCTTCCTCATTCACTTAAGCACAGAGGCAAAATACTAATGAAGTTATAAAATATTAAAGAAGTTATAAAATCTGGCAATCCCAGTTGTGTTTAAAGCCATTTATCCAAAGCGTGCCGGCATGCATATTTCCATTAAGGTTATATTGGTGCCCTTTCTGTTCAAAGTTTGACTGAGTGCTGAATATTGGGAAATGTATTTATGAGCCAATGAAAAATGTCATTAAATACTTTGATGAAATTGAGTGTCTAATTTTGTTACACACAGTTTCCTTGGAACTTTCCGCAGAACTTTCCTCTTCCTTGGAATCTCAGACACCTTCGAAAATTCCTAACTTGATAACTTTATGGTGGATTTGCCCTTGTCAAATCATTCCTGCCAAAATGTCTGTGGCAGTTCAGAAATTACACCCTTCACAGATTTTTATACCTGTTTCTTTGCCAAGGATTCTGTAGCTAGAGCTCTTCTAGCATAACATATCAAGTGAGTGCTCCTCATTGCATACATAATCTGAAACTGTACTTTGAAAAACCTCCTACTGCAGGCCCATTCTGCCATTTGAATTACAAGGTGCTAGGGTTGTTTGATATCTTAGTTCTAGATTTCAGCAGTGTGAGTGGAGACAAATAAGATTTGTCTTCTTTTGCTGCAACTTGACTGGAAAGAAAATCTACCATCTTTGGAATTTTGTCCATATAACTAAGTATGAAAGAGGGTGATTTTTAAAACTCATAACACTTTGCAATCAGTTCAAACAATCATTTAAAATTCTTTCTTTGCATGTCTCCAAGTTTTCCTATTGTAACTTGTTCTAGTCAGTCCAGAAATTAAAACCAGTGCTCCTCCACACATATGCTATCCTCTTGGTTAAATTCCTTATATCATTGTCATGACTTTTTCTTCTTTTTTTTTTTTTTATTTGGCCTGAAGAATAGCATCTCATTTATGTAATTTGAATTAAATTTGATAGTTTGCTAAACCACTATAGGGTTATCACGTACGGTGATAACTGTAGTATTATTACAGTCTGAAGCTATGCCAAATTCCAAGTATGGGCATTGCAATGAGCAAACAGAGCCTTTGCCATCTCCATTTTGCTACTTATGGTACTAAGATCTCTATAAGATTGGAATACTTACAGAAGTTTCCAGAACAAGTGCTGAGCCTCAGGGCTGAATAAAATATTATAACTTTATCACTACAACTTCTCCGCATTGAGTAATCTTGTGGACTCTGTATGAACCTTTTGCCATTATCCATGTGTGCTCCAAGAAACTCAGTTGCTTTTTCTCAGGGAAGTTTGCTCTGTCATCCACCATAACCAGATATCATTTGCAAGAAACAAATATGAGAACAGCCCTCACAGACTTAAGATCCATGATTTATGTAATCTTGTTTTTAGTAACTGGAACTGTACATTTGTTTGGACCCTTTTGCAGTTGTTGTAAAGCACCAGGATCTGCTTGCAAAAAGGAGTTGAATCAAGTTGTATTCGGCTTCTGAGAGACAGGCACGTCTTCAGGTTATTCAATACAGTGATCTTGTGATGAATATATTTTTCTTACAAGATTAATACCACTTAGAATTTTGTAATGATTTTCCTTTTTCATTCTTTCTTCTCTGAATACTGAAAACTTATCAAGTCACAAGTGTTGCCCATTTTTCACTGTAAAATAGCTAATTTTCTCTGTTAGACAGTTTCAAGGACGATTTCTGTAAACATAGCTATGTTGTTGTAAAAATTATCTTTTTACATTCCTTTCCCATGGACACAGATCCTTTTGATGGACACTTCTTTTAACCACTCTAGTTAGAGACGGAAGTGTTAACTTTCTCCAATGATCTGTGATTTCTAAAAGTGTATATAAGAATTAAACGAAGGTGGGTTCTCCCCCTTCCGCCCTTTGCTCTGAACAGCTCAGACTCCGGCTCTCATTAATTCTGCGTCTTCGGCTGATAAGCCAGGATAAGCCGTAATAACAGGCATCCCGGTAATACACAAGTATTCCTTGTGGTTGTCGGGAAAGTAAGAGCTTTGGTGCCTCAAATTTTTTTCTGATTAGGGCACCCTTGTTAAGTAAATGCATTTAATCAGAAGTTATTCTCAATTAAAAGCTATGTGACCACAGACATGGAGCACATGGTCACAGATGTCGAAATAAAACCCCTGAAAGCATTAAAATTACAGAGAGCAGAGAAAGGTTTTCATCTCCCCGAGCTGCATGCAAAGAAAGGCTTTAGTGACCTCTGATGAAATATTTAAACTATTTTCCTGGGATCAAGCACTGTTTTTACTTGTTTCAGGTGTTTATAAGTACAGGCCATTACCACACTAAGAAAAAAAATTCACATTTTGTTAGAAATGTAATTCCACTTTTTAATTAAAGCATTTAAAATACATTCAATTTTAAATATGTTTCATTTTATCTTCAGGAAAACACGACAGTTTTTTTTTTTAATCTCTACTTATAGCATTTCTCAAAATATATAAGCCTCCTGATAAAAAAACTGTCTAGCTGAATTTGGATTTATTTGTTAATTGTTCTTTATAGAGTAATCTGAGATTCAGCAGAATGTTGAAGGGAAAGTCAGAAAGTTAGGCTTGTATTTGTCTACAGAAGAAGTATCTTTTCCTGGTTCTGAGATAACTACTTGTAACCATTTTAGAGAGGAAAATAAAATAAAAAAGAAAAAAAGATAATAAAATATTTCCAGAAAACCTTTCTTGTCCTTTAAAAAAAAAAAAAAGTTCTGTGAA
>VZRZ01006593.1:272700-301303 GCA_013398175.1 Climacteris rufus
TTTTTATTTAAAATATTTCAAATAGAAAAAAAGTAATTAAGCAGAGATTTTGACTAAAAATTTTGGTCTCTTCTTCTATTTAATAATCATCTTAAAATCACTCACAGATTTTGGGAAAGTGGTGCAGATTTTTCCTTCATAGTCTAAGCTCACCACAAGATCCACCCTTACCTCAGTGCCTCATGCGAAGTTCCCAAATTATAGAGGCCAAACTTTCACTAAGTACCAGCCTTCCTGTAAATACCTCTTTACTTTTTATTGGATTTCTGAAAAGCAGGAAACCAGCAAAAAAAGCTATGTCTAGTAAAAAAAAAAAAAAAAAACAAAACAAAACCCCATACTATTTATTTACTTTTGGATATATCCTGCCAAATGCTTCAGGTTCATTTTCATGACCAAGAGCAATATTACCATAAGTGAAATATGTCTGCAGCTCTAAACATCAGCAAAACACAGAGGAATCAGAGAGATAGAAGTGACATAGAAGTATGCTGCCAAGTCATAATCTCAACTTATTAATTTTTGTTTCTTGAACTGAATACTTTCTTAGAGATAAAACACTATTTAACATATCAGAAGACTAAGAAAAATATTTCCATTAAACAAACAGAAATGAACTGTCCTTTCCTCATTCCAACAGCAGAAACACAGTGGTTCTATGAAGTAAAAAAGCCAGGTTTAAGTAAAAAATCTGATTACATCCATAAAATATGAAAGGTATATTTTACCCCCGTCCCTTTCCTTCACCTTCTGATTTTTTTGAAAGTATCCTTTCTTCAGTCAATGTTCACCATGGAAACCAACAGTAGTCTACTTATAAAAAATAAAATATTTACATTGTTCTGTAAATTCAGAAATTAATAGAGGTTTAGGTTTTGATATTTTGTATTTGGATGTTACTGTCGTGTTTAGGAATGAATTATCATTTCAACATGCATAATGACTTCATGTATACCTTAATAGCGTTCTTAATATTATGATCCTTTTTGTTGTTACTTTTTCTATGAAGACTTTATTCCAATTAGTCATTAGTCATTGAGTTCACAGTGGTACTGATAGCTTTATTATTAATTTACCCTTTGGGGGAAAAAAGGTTTTTAATTAGATATTTAACTTGAAATGTTAACTTGAAGTGGGCATTTACATTTTTTTAATGTCAGATATTTAAACAAAAAAACCCCTGTTTTAATTAATTTTCTACAATAAAACACACTATTTTTAAAAGTGGACTCTCTTCTATAGTAAATATCATATGGAAAGTTGAACTAAAAAATATGATGAAGTGATTTTTATTCACACCAACTGACATTCAGATGATCTGAATCAAGAGATTATTGAACGTGATCTGAATAAAAACATTTGAAATCAGAGTGAACAGACAATTTGAAAACAAATAATGCTCTCATATCCTTTACAAATATTTCCACTGACGAAACGCCCATGAGTCATATTTTTAAAGCTTTTCAATAAAAAAGCTGCTATAACAGGGCTCTATTCCACACGCGCACACACAAAAATGGTTGGAAACTCACATTAGTTTGATAGTGGAATAACTCTATTCCAGAACATGTTTTATTGCCAGCTTCCCTTTTTTTTTTCCTGTGGAAACAGCAGAGTTCTCCCGATGAAATACAAGGCTGGAAACACAGTGTACTCAATCACCAGAAAAGTATGTGCATTTTCACAGAGCCTCCTCATAACAGCATAATGAAATTAGAAATAAAATTCTATTTTGCTTTTATTTATATTTCAATCAATGAACTCATACTTTAAATTAAAATTTTATGTTTGTTTTTACATGCATACTCTTGAAGAAAAAAACGGAAGTAAAAGAGAAGTTTATAAAGCATTTTCTAAAAAATTTAGGATTTCCAAAATCTAGTGAAGTTTTGACTTTGCTTACATAAAATAAAAACATAACCAATCTATCTCTGGTTTATATATTCCAAGGTATTTGTAGACACAAGAGTAAGCAAGCAAATGTAAATCAGGCATCTTTGTGCCTTCCAGCTTTTGCTCCAGTATCAGAGCTTTTTAACAGTGCAACAGAGAGATGCTGCACACTACAATTGCTTGCAGGTGATGACCTTCAGAGCACCCAGCAGTCCTGGCACCCTGCCACCTTTGATAAACCCTGCAATTTGCTACACAGATCTGTACTACTGAGGTTCTATCAGAAATAGTGCCAACAGAAAAGAAAGAGTCCAGAAAGTGAGGAAAGTATTCTATCAAAATATTTGCCCAGCATTTCTGGACAGGAAGCCTACCCAGAGCTGTAAGATAGGCCTGGGGCAGGTCCATCCAAGTGCAATCTGTTTCACAGAAATTATGTGGAATGTTTTATCTGGGAGAACAAAACAGATACCTTAACAGTTCATTCTAACTTTATGATCCATGAAAAATGAGGGATCCCATAAACTTCAGAGAAGTATTTGAGACAAAGATATGGCCAAGCCTGTGAAGAAAATTTATAGAGCCAAGACTGGTTTAATATACTGCAGCAACAGAGAGTAGGCCAGGGATGGTTTGTAGCACTGTGCTAACACAGCTGTAGCGTTTGGGAAAAAGAGCTGAAAGAAATTTTAGCATTATGAAAGATGTAAAAAAGCTTGTCAGGGCCATGTGGCAACTAACTGAGTGAGATGCATCAAGAAAAGACTTGTTACAGAGGCTTCTCTTGATAACACAATTTTCATGCAGTGATTAATAATAAGGCAGCTTTTAATTTTTTTCTTATTTAAAAAGACCTGAGAACCTGCTTAAAATCCCATTGGACTGCAGACAACAATATGCAGCTCTAACATATATGTGAAGGCTGATTTTTTTGCATCACTACTGTGCTGAACATAATTTATCTCTAGCTCCCATATATATCATTCTTTACCAAACAGGGTGAACAGAGAAGGCACATAGGAAGGTTTTTGTGGAAGTCATCACATTGCCATTGGCAAAGAAGTGTGGTTTAGAGGTTTGTGGCTGAAGTAACCTCACCAGCTTCAGGAGCCAAGGATGACATGAGCTGAGGCTCCATTGCCACAATATGCTCTTCCCATTAAATGGAAATGATCTGTGGGTTTTGTTAATGACGCCACCAATTATCCAAGCAAAATGTTGCTAAACATCTTTAAGTTAGCAGAGTTTATGCATCCTTTTGCTCCTTTTTCAGTCATTGTCTTTGATGTTAAAACTGCGTATGTTGTCTTAAGGGAGAAAGAAAACCTTTCTTCTTGTTCCAGAGCAGCTTTTCTGTGTTTTCCTTTCATAATACTGACTGAAGACAAAACTCACGGGTTCACACTTGATCACTGCCAGATACACCACAAAATGCTGCAAGTGTTGTTTCAGAAAGCCTACAAATGCTTGGGAGTTACCTGTTTCAGTTCTGCGTCTGCTGACTTATGTATTAATGGCTATACTCCAGAAGAAACCCACAGAGAAGAGGAGGAGAGTGAGGACAGTTCTGGGGTTGTCTGAAAAGTCCCTCACTAGAGGACTTGTAACAGAACCTTAAGGGAATTTGAGACCCACTAGCCCATGGGTCATCAAGATCTGGAAAGAAAGTGCCTACTAGAACAGAGGTAACATTTTTTTTGAAATCATGTAACATATGAACCTAAAGAAACTTGGCTGCAGTATTTCCTAAATTCTGAGCCCTTGATTTTGGAACATAAATTTTCAATGGAGCAGAGAATGGCAGAGTAGTGAGCACACAGACCACCTCTCTGTGGTCTTAATTAAGTGGAGGAAACACAGTGTTAATAAGGTATTTGCCAGGCCTCTGTGGAATGGGAATTATAGCACCTTTTCCTTGTGCTAATGACCCTGGAGAGGAAATTATCATTTTCAGGCTACAAGTAAATGCTCAGGAAAATAGTTAACGTGGCCTTAATACGTGTGATTCTTGGTTATTCTCTTTATCCTCCACCACTCTGTGTTGAATAGAGCTTTCTAGTGCAGTTCAGGATGAGTGACTGCTATCAATCTTCAAATTTCACATGGAAAATCAGCACTCAGCACAAAAATATGACTTGTGTATGTATTTCAACAGTCAGTATGGATGGCTTCTAGCCATCAGTAGTCTACAGCCACAGTTCTGGAATCTGTGTTTTGAAATGCTTGCAAATTTAAACAGGACTGCAAAGCTTTGCAGTGTCTCATCATTTTTGGCAGTAAAAAAAATAGGTTTTCTCTTTATTAAAAAATAAGTGTTGCATTGTGCTTTGTGGGGACAGTTTGTCACTTAGAAATAGGAAGTTTTGCTCTTGAGAGTTGATGGTAGCAAGTTAGGAGTACAATGAAAATGTTCTATTTTCAGTATGATTAACCCTTGGAAATTTTTATAGGAAAATTATTCCACTTCTAGTCTTCTTTTGCAGTTTCTCATTCTGCTATCTCCTTTTTTCCCTAGGGATCTCAGTGCCAAAAAAGTTAGAGTTGACAGTTAGAGCTACTAAAGGTTCTGAAGGCAGATCTCTCACTGAAGTGTAATAGTACTGTTTTGCATGAAGACAACTCTGTGTTACTCTCTTTACTGTTTAGAATCAGAACATGGATAAAACTAAACTTACTATAAACCCACTTTGACTAAGATTCTTACTTTCCCTTTCAAGACTTCATCAAAGGAAGTAATATATAAAAGGGGTTTTCAAAAATAAATTGGATTCCAGGTTACTTTTGTCTTTGGAGTGCAAAATAATGCAGAGTGGCTTTACCTAGGAGAGAAGCTTTTGCTGCTCAGGCTCGCCAGCATACAAAGGAGGAGCAGCCATTCCCAGGCGCCTGGATGGCTACTCAGCCTGCTACATGAGGCAGGCAGAAAAGTGCATAATATAGAAATAAGTATTAGGAATAGTTTACAGTCATGGTGTCCATCAAAGCAATATCCAATTCATAAGATATCCCTCCAAAACACAGACCAGATATAAAATGAAAGTGAAAGAGGCCCCAGTCTTTTTTACACTGCAGTGCATATTATCTCTTGTGTAATTTTTAACCCTAGAAATAGTAACAACCAAGGCCCTACAGATTCTCTGCTTTGTGCCTTGGCATATCACCAGTATATCAGCACCACGTACAAAAAAAAAATGAACTGAACTTCTGAATAGTCCGTAAGATTACTGTAAAAATTCTTATAGTTTTATGTCAAAGCTTTTACATTTGCAAAGTCTTCAATTCAGAATTTGTGTTTACTCTTTCCCGTGTTTAATTTGAATTTAAGAAAAAAAAAATGCAAAGTCAGTTTTTCTTTGTTGCTAACAGACTCAAACCAATACAATATGAAAAAACAGTGTGTCTAAGACCTGAGGAGGGTTTGAAAGGGGGATGTTCTGAAAAACTGATCTTTAATCAAGTGACTTTTCCATTTCTCATGAAGGAGAAGAAACCTGGGTGGAGATTCCTTAGTTCACTTGGAGAAAAATGTGCAATTCAAATACATGAGTGGCAACCTACAACAAAGAATGCTTCAAACACTGATTGCACACTATAGTATGCATTTATCCGGCTTAATGAAAAGCACTCATACATTTCTAAGGACCAGCATGTAGGTGAACTGCCCTGCAACATGCTTTCAATTCTCAACAAAATTAGTGGAAAATGAATGCAGGTTCAGACTTTTGTACATGTAACCTCTTTTTTCCTGAAGGGTATGAATACTTTTTTCTTTTTTTTTTCTTTTTCCCTAAAGGGATTTCAGTAATTTCTTCTAGCAGTATTATACCTAGCATATTATACAATGTACAGGGCATTAGTCTGGAATTTGAGACCCTACTTTGCTCCAGTTTTCCAATATGACCTTGAAAAGTCAGATTTTTTTTTAAGAAACTAAAACCTTTTGAATGTCAGACCTTATTCTCTCTTCTCTATTTTCTGTGCTGGTTTTTGGCACATGAAGTAGAGATAGAAAGATTTTTCCATCTTACCGATCATAACAAAAACTAAATTAAAAAAATTAATGCAGTCAGATATTGAAGAGCTTTTTTAATAAGACTGTTAATGAAGCATTACAGATGTAGTCTGCATATTTCTTCTTGGGAAAAAATTATGAAATTATATGAACTATAATTACAGACTTGTCAGTCTCTGTCTTTGAAAGCAAGACACTGCCCATAAATTTAAATACTAACTTAGAATTTAATATATAATAGCCAGCAAAAAACTAGGCTACTTTTAATTGTCATGACAAGCCTGTTTAATCAGAACATTTTGAGAGATCTAAGATACAATATAGGTTGTTGTAAATGGAAGATTGAGAATATGCATGTGGACATAAAAGTGTTCATATAGCTCCTTGTTATCATGGGCTCAACAGAACAAAGTATTTTCTGCCAGACAGGCTATGAAAAACAGACATTTTGTGTGTGTACAACTGGAATTTATATTTCTCTGGAATTAATATATATATGGAAAAGTAAGAACTATGCACAGACTTTCACATACTTACACATGAATGTAAAAAAGAACACATAGGTATATGTATCAAATTTCTACAGATTGAGAATAGCTAAGTAAAAATCCCCAAAACCAAGATTTAAAAATGACAGGCAAATTAAAAAGATCTAATTTCAAAGTTCTGGGAAAATGAGCTATTGCTTATTATTTTGAGGGCTTGAGTATGACACTAATGACTCTGTAATAGAAATAACATCAGTAGTTCTCTATGTCTTGGAATATTGCCTAGGACAAAATAATTATGGAATCCACAGTTTGTGGCAGCATTTTCTCATTTTTATGTAGCATAAATTTAGAATTCAATTAGAGCCTACATAGTGAAAGAACAGGACTATATACACATGCACAAACATATATCTATGTATGCAATATTTAGCAAGTGGAAGACATGCTGCAATTGATCCCCCATTTCATAGCTGTGATCCATAATGCAGACTGTTTATTGCCCTAAAACCCCATCCCTGAATGGGGATAAATAAGGAATCCCTGAGGGGTAAAAGTAGGGATTTCTGATTATAGTAACACAACATGCATTCTCTTACATATAAACACAGCACTTCAGCACCTCACCAGTACCATACAAGAAAATAAACTCCAACTGTACCCCTCAAATTGTCAACCATTTAACTCTGGGCAGTGATTTTAAGTCTCTGATACAGCAATCTCTGATGTATCTTTTTAACATAGAGGGTTTCTGTATCTCATAAGCCTGGTTTCGTAAACTGCAAAAGATTATAGCAGGAGCCAATTTATTGAACAGACACAGGTGAGAAATAAGAACATCTGTAACAATCAACAGAATAAAACCAGTAGTAGAATGACCTATTATGATAGGAACATTCAGATCATATCAGCTTCATAATTAATCATTAGGGCTTAAAATACATATTCATAATGAAGAATAATACCCCTTTACTCTGAAGTATATCTCCAATTAGGAAAACAAAATGCTATATCTATTTAGACTGTAAAGAATATTCCCTCCAGCACAGCAAAGAGAACTTCCTCTAATGTGTTTGGATGTAGAAAACAAATATATAAAAACCTTGCTTAATTTGAGGACTCCTATATGATTTGTCCAGGGGTGATTTAATTTGCAAGCTACTATGGAAGAGTACAAAGTGGTAGGATGTAGGGCAGAAAAATTAATCAAGAAAAGACATCATGACAATTTCTTTGGCAACATGGGAATAGCAAAGGTATTGGAGATGCAGAGAGAACAGAGAGTAGTGAGAGGCAGAACGTAAAACACATTTGAGGTGTTTCCCAAAGGGAAAAATGAAAGGTGGGAGGATGAAAGCCACCAAAATACAGAGAAACTCTGGAGTTAGGCAGAAGCCACCTCAGAGTCAACTCTTCTACATGCTTGACATTTTGTTTCATATTTGATGCTTTTCTTACTGTTTCATATTTTCCATTAATTATAATTTTAGTTTGTGTCAGACTGGCTTTTTAATCTGTTGACTCAAAGGAGATATCCGTTTATCTCTAATTTCAACCTTTCTAACCTTTCGGCATCTCTAACCAGAAGACATATGTTAATTATGTGAAACTTGAAATATTGAAAAGGTCACAAAAACCTACAGAAGAGTGAGATGTAAATTATACGTCTTGGGACAAATGTGTATGCATGTCAATCTATCTGTATTCACTCTGATGCCAAGCTTATTTTAGCCTTCTTCAGGCATGCACTTTACAGACTTCCATGTCACCCTTCAGCTCAGTACTCCAGCTTTTTTCTGGTCATTGCTACTTGCAGTTTCCTTTGCACCGGAGTGACTTTTCAGCCTTTTTCTAGGCTATGCAGCAGGCTGTGCAATGGGGAAGAAAACACAACATAAACATGTTAGAGAAGAATGTGAAACCTGGAAAGGTTCCTCTGCAAGTGGGTCAACAGAAAAGACAGAAAAGATGCCCCCATGCTGTGTTGTGTGGGAAAGCAGGGATGGAGATGAAGGCACGGGTCTACCACCCAGGATGTGAGGTTTGGCAGGTCTGTCCTGTCTTGTGAGTGCCAACGGTTCTCTCTCTTCTTTGCTCCCAGATCAGTTTTAAGCCAGATGGGGAGTGCCACCTGCTGGGTGACCTTCTGAAACTGAGTCATGGGCTTATGATTAGGATAATTGTAACAGGAATTCTATATGAGGAAAAACACAGCAAGGGCCTAAAATCAAAGAATTCACTAATCAGACTCAGTGAGGACAAATTGGTCTTAAGTAGCTCTCCTACAGTTTCATGACCAGCTTGCTGCCACTTTTAGTATCCTTTTCTTGCATGCTGGTCAAAGACCTGTAGGGCTTGCCCTCTTTAAGTGTAATGAAGCTTTTCAACAGGCAGCATACAGACCCTACCTGCCTGCTAAATCTCACAGATCTTAGCGTTTGACTCTAAGGTGTGAAACCATTGTCTTTATAAATAAAGGAAAAAGAACTGTCCATCAGCTCTTAACAAGACCTTTACATACACATATCAAAGTCAAGAATAAAATATTCTGAATCCTCCTAGAGATCCTGAAGGGATTTTCTACAGTTCACTCAGTATAACCATGAACAACCAATGAATGAGATGGGTCAAAATTTTCTGAGCCGTGTGTTTTGTGTATACACACCACTCTGCTCATCCTGACTCCAGGATTCTAAAAGTGCAGCACAGGCCAAGAAAGGCAGACAGAAGTCTCGGCTGGGGACATCATAAAACACTAATTTTATAAATCACTTTCATTTTTCCCATCTACTCAGCCTCTTCAATATGCCTCAGAAAGCTGGCCTAAGGAAGTTTAAGGAATAATTTGATGTCTAGAAAATATTGCAAGTGGCATATAGAAGATGTGCTTCTATCATTTTCCCTATAATGGGAGGTGTTCTAAACTAAGGTGACGGTATAAAAATGTGGCACTCTATAACCAGATTTGGGCAGCTGTGAGACATCAGCTGTGAGCCCAACCTCTGCCTAAGAACAACTATGATTTCCAGACAAAAGTATTCTAGTTGGTTAGTTGATGATGCTGACATTACACATTAAATCTCAATCTTTATCTGTAGATATTTGGGGGGGGGGGATGTCAAAACAAAATGCCAAAAAAAAAGTAATATTGAAAAGAAAAAGGGAAAACTGAAGACAGAACTGAATCAAAAGGGTGGTAAAATCCCAGAAGTTCCATTCCTGATGACAGACCTTAATAGACTGTCCAGGGAAGCATAGCAAGGTCTGCAGTGAATGTCTTGGCTTCAGAATCAGAAAGGAGGCTGCTCAGAGAGTCAGTCAGGGTTGAGGACCCAACTGTTGCCAAAATACACATTGGAAAGTGGGAGGTTATCACTTAATTAAATTAACAACAGTGCCACCATTTTACAATCTGGCTAGCTCCTAACAAGAGAAAATTATCTAAAACATGGCAAAGTAGTCCTGGGAGAAGTCAATGGAGTAAATTAATTGACTTCTGTCTGAAGCACAGGACAAAATGTGACTGCAGCAAAGGGTAAAGCAGTAGAAAAATCACACATACTGGCATTAGTTTAGATTTTTAAGATGATGGTCAATGACCAAACAACAAAAACATTTTGGTTGTGTGGCCAAACAAAAAGGAGACTATGCTGCTGAGAGGATTTCAAAGGAGCTACCTACAAAATGATGGAATGTAATTGAGAAGGTGGAGCCAGGCTGTCCACAGCAATGGGATAGTGGTGGGAATATGAGAGACAATGGGCATAAACTGAAAAAGGAAAAGTGTGGACTAGATAGAAGGAAAAGCTTTCACCAGCTGAACCAGTTTGCCTGCTTATGAGGAGGGTGTGCTCTCTCCACCCTTTGTTTTCAAGGCCACAATAAATGGTTGGTCTACCCTCACAGCTGATGTGAGCAGGAAGTTGAACTAGATGCTTCCAGAGGTTTCTTTCCATCAGAATTTTGTGTAACTTTAAGATTATATTATACTGTGAAAGCAAATAGCTGAAAAAATATTTAGACTCTAAGTAATCTTCATGAGAAGAAAAATGCTTTAAAAATTGATTGGCAGAAGAAGAATAAGATGTTATGACGAGAAAACCAAAAAGAAAACAGTAAAATTCCATTATATAAGGATTATACAAGCATTCAAATACCTCTGCTGATGTGCAAAGATTAGAAAAGTATTGAAATACTCAGCCAATGGGTAATGATTGTGAATAGCAATATTAGTTTAAATGTTAGTGGTCAGGATAAATAGAACAATAAGATGCAAAATCACCACAACAGAAACATGCCAAATAATCTGCAATGTTGAGTTAATCATTGAACTAGGTGATTAAGCAAGTCATAAAGTACATGTCAAATTGGTGGCCAGCAAGGAGGGCAAAAGAACAACTATTGTATAGAATGAAAATGAGATTTCTTGGAAGAATTCTGCATAAGAGGGCAGACATGCAGAGAAATGATGATCATGGTCTAGGGAGCCCCTCTCACAGAAAAGCTGTGTGAAATGAAAGATTGCATAAAGGCCAAAAAAACACCCAATTTAAAAAAGTTTAAAGAAATCACAGGAAAGAGCAGAAAGAAATTTTAGTCAACTTGAAAGCAATGAATGAGATCTGCTGACTCCAACACCAGGATAATAAGACTACTTAATTTCATATATCTGCATAATACTCGAAAAAAGAAAACAGTATGCAATAATAGTCTCATTAAAAATAATAGCCATGGTTGTAAATCAAGCCAAAATTTCACCCCTGGATTTTGTTCCAAAATGCTGATGATCTTGAGATACACCCTAGGAGGTCAATATTTTTGTGAGTAGTCCTGCCCTTTGGTGTGGTACTAATAAATGCTATGGGAACATGTAGCTCTAGGCTGAATACAACAGATGATGATGAAAAGGGAAAAGACCAAAGAAAACATAAATATGAAGATGCTATTTTTATCTGAAGTTGTTAATATTTTAAAAGGGTCCCATTGACATACTATACTGATACATTTTCTTGCATTTAATATCCAGCTGATCAATTTCAATAATAATAATTTCCAGCTTGTCCATCTCAACTTTCCCATCTTTTGTCTTTGCTATTGCTTCATGTATTTGGGCTTCTTTTTTCTTTCATTTTCTTGTCCCATCATTCTTCTCTGGTCATTTTTAAGGCAACATTTATTATTTTTTAAGTATCACAAATAAAAATTAAATTTTGAATGTTGATTTCTGTTTCAAAAGAGAATCTAGAAGCTATAATTACTTAAAAAGCAAAACTTTCTAAGGACTGAGTCCATGTTTCTCAGCTATTTCTGCTATGTTGCTCTTTAGTGGGTGGGTATTTGGGCAATGACCTCCCAGGGACTCTGAACTTCCCAGTCCTTTTACATGATGAATTGCAGTGTCCTGGAAGGAGAGAGCACTTGGTAGTCAGGGAGCAGCAAGTATCTGAAGGGCCAGTTGATGAAAACTCTGGAATCCTCTGTCTAAATCAGCTGCCAAGGTATAAAACCCTCTTTGTGAAAAAGCTGAGCAAATGTCTACAGACAAAGAGATCAGCATTCCCCAGGATACTTCCATTTTCGGCAAATTAGTTTTCTCCGACAGTAAAACTCCACACCAGAAAATACCCAGCTGTCATTCTCACCTTATTTTCATTTCTGCACAATGGGCCCATACATACAAAATACATCATTTTATTGTGGCTCCTGCTTCCAGCTTTGCAGATCATACACCTCTTCCCAACACGATCTTTGCATTTACCTTTTTAGACAGTTTGGAAGTCTAGTTTTTTAAAGCATGCATGAATCCTTCTGATTTCTGCAATAATCCTTGATCTAGATGCTTTGGGTTTTGTGCTAATATGGGTTTTCCTTGTCACAACATTGTGAAGCAGGCATTCAGTAATCACACTGATATCTTGATCTTCCCAAGAAATTCTTTGGCCAGGACATCAATAGTTCATGTTAAATACCACAGCAAAGGGTACCATGCCCAGTGGTGCTTGGTGGCAGCTTTGCATTATTAAAATGAAAGATAAATAAAAGCCAACAATGTCATCCCCCCACCAAAAAAAAAAAGTGGCAGCTTAAGAACTAGAAAAAAGCTGTTCAACTTTTTTGTGTGGTTACAGTATGTTTATTCCTTAACAGTAAAGCAATGAGCCTACACTTGGAACAGAGAAGTTATGGCCTCATATTAAAGAACTGTGCTTTTCCCCTTGGTTTAGCAAAAAGAAAAAAGAAAGATTTTTATTGGTGTCAAAGTTTTGGGATGGTACTGAACCTGATTGATAAAGAATCCATAACATATCAAACAGTTAAAACCCAAAAGAGACAAGATGAAAAGGTTAT
This sequence comes from Climacteris rufus, assembly GCA_013398175.1. Classification (NCBI taxonomy): domain Eukaryota; kingdom Metazoa; phylum Chordata; class Aves; order Passeriformes; family Climacteridae; genus Climacteris; species Climacteris rufus. The sequence goes on from VZRZ01006593.1 coordinate 285,442, forward strand.
AACTGAGGTAGACAAGGAACAGAAAAGCTGAATGCAAAAGTGGGAGAGATTTTTGGGGAGATATAAAAGTTCTGGGGAGACTGTCTGATTCTTTATCAGTGGTCATCTGCTGTTGGAAATATGCATAATGTGAAGAAAGTCTACTTCATTGCTTCTGATTTTAATATTTTTACACTCTAATCTGACATTTGCACATAGGACATCTGATTTTGAAGTACCTCGATACATTTATGGTCTTATGTTTGATTCGCTGTGGTGTGTCTGGAACAATGTTCTCAGTGGCTTCAGGCTCATGCCCCTCTTATGACAAAGGAAGTTACACTGCTTGACTTGAGTCAAATCTGTTCTAACACTGGACCACTGCCTTGAAATAATACTTCATTATATGGCTTCAGATATTTTACAGTGGGACTTTTTTTGTTTATTTGTTTTTTAATTAATGTTCCCATGCAAGTGAAAGTGCAGCTGTAGGAAAATTAACCAAAGCTCAGTCTTAAAGAAAAGTTATATCACTTAATTTTTTCAGCATTTTCATTATAGACTCTACTCCTTGGGGCTTGGAGACAGAGAATAAAAATACAGTCATTTCATTATTGTGTTGCTAACATAAAAATGTGCCATAGTCATTTCAGAGTTACAGTACATACATCTAGAAAATAGAGTGCATGTGTATTTTCCATTGTAAAATTTATGAACATCTAAACTAATAAAATTTCAACAACTTGAAGAGTAGAAGGTCTCCCATGGGTTTTCTTTTCATGGTAAAATCATGCTCCAGTTACATTTTCAATTGTTTACTTGCCTATATTTTGCTTTGCTAATGTGTATTCAATTCCATTTTTCCAGGCTGAACCAAAGGCTTGTAGTTCACTTTTAATTTTAAGTGAATTTTAAACTGTTGAATCCCCAAATTATATGTGTAATTTGGATTTCCCCAGCAAAAATCTGAACATCTGCACAAAACACATTTTTCTTTAGAGTGCAATATGGATTCCCCCAAACCATTATTTGATGTTATATTTCGATGGAAATATCTAGACAAGCATTTGTATCACTAGGTGTCACTAAGCTGTCATTTCCTTTTCAAGATTCTACGTAATAGTTTTCCATTTGGTAAGACATTTGTATTTCATTGCTTTAGTTTTCATCTCCAGATATGACCTTGTCTCCTACGATTGCTTTGCTTATCACCTACGTTGTGTGCAAACCATTGTGCTCTACGCTTCGGTTTTGGAGAGATTTTCTGGTCATTGCGCATAACTGTGTGTGGGGGCAGGTAAAACCTTCTTGTGGGTTGGTTTTTATAAAGTGCTCAGTTTTCACATACTCTGAGTAACACAAGAACTTCCATTTGTGGTACTTTGATGTGCTTTTTTAAACTAATATACTAAAAATTTTCTCCCTGTTGAGAACATGTAAAGAGACTATTCACATCTGGGTTTCTGGGAAACTTCTTTTGTTTTCATATGTACCAAACTACATATTTTTCTGAAACTTTTTAGCGGAGGCAGAAAATGAATATGCAAGAGCAGAAATGCAGCCATCGCTCTGGGTCTCATGTTCTGCTTTTCAATAAAAGCCACATTGGCTCCAAAAGTCTGCTTTGAAAGGGATACACCAGCTGACAGTTGTCTGTACACATCTGCCTAAGAGGGACAGAGGGCTGTATATTCCAAAAAGCCTCTGGGTTGAGATAACCCAGGGAAGGTAAGGAATTATTCAGACCCTGCCGAAACAGTCGAAGAATTCCAGCTGTGCCACTGTGCCAGACTCCTCATGAGGAGAGCTCACACTGTGCAATGCAAGAGGGATTCCAGCATTGCCTCTTACCTGCCCATTCCTGATTCCTGGACTCCCAGTTATTATGTTCTACATTATCCATACCCAAATATCTCATTCTCTCGCCATTCTCAACAACCACCAAAAAAATTGACATAGTCTAGAATGCATGGAGGTTCCCCGCCTTATTTAGAAACAATCATCTGGGTTTATGTCTGTTGCGGTGACCCGGGCCACCTTGGGGCTGAGTGACATCCAGTCAGTGGATTTCCCTGCCCAGAACTCCGACCCTGAGGGTGGATCCGAGGGCGAGACCAAGGTTTAAGGCTACTCTCCACTGGGTGTCCCTCTAGCAGCATCTCCTCCTCTCCTTCTAGAAACCTCTCTGTTCCCGTAATGCTATTGGTTTAGACTCCTATGTTTACTCATGTGTTTCATTGCTTATGTATTGAGTTTTGGAAAGTTCTGTTCAGTTCAGTTCCCCATTGGTTGATTCAAATATGTTCCTCCCCTAACCCTTTGTGATTTGCTCCCTGTCACCCCTCGTCATTCCCTTATTGGTTTGTCCCTTCATTCCTCCCCTTCTCCACCCCATTTAAAAAGTGGCTGTAACAGCTCCCCAGTGCCTTTCTCCTCTGCCTCTCCTTTCAACTTGAACTCTGCCCCTCGGGGCTGGAATAAAAGTTGGGATTGCAGGCAAAGAGAAGGTCCCTCTTTCTCCTTTACCCTCGCCTGTTGCTTAGCAACAACCTTGCTGCAGACAGCCTTTTCTCCAAGCCTCCTGCAGGCAGCACTGACAGCTGCTAAACAGGACACTGGTTTGCCCCGCTGCTGGGACACCAGACTTGTTGCCTGCCCAGGCCACCGGGCGGCTAGCAGTCAGCACAACATATGTCTTGCTTGCTAACACTGAAAGTGCATTTATTCTGAATGCAGGAGCTCAGCTTGCCCAAGTGTAATCATTCTAATGCCTTGCCTCTGCCTGAAGAACCTTCCACCAGCCTCTGATTTGTTGTCTTTGTAGCATGGAGCATGCATTCTTAGCTTGATGGGATTGTAATATAGCTGTGACTCTTGCTAGTTACAGAGGTTACATTTGCCATGTTTCTTTTTGATCCATGTTTTTCCTGTCTGTTGGTGGCATATATATACCTTTTTCAATAAAAGCAAAACTTTCAAAATCATTATCTTTTACAGAACACTAGCATTTTGTCTTCCTGTTTAAACTTTTAGTTACGCCTTGGTTACAGATACTTACTTACCCTTGGATCTTCATCAAAACTTCAGTCAATTCCTCCTCTGTTTTCAAGACCCAAACCATTTCTGTCACACACACATAAATTAGCCTGGTTCAGACGGCAGTGGGAATATTTGTGGATCTTGGAAATTAAGCTTTCCCTCTTATAAACCTCCACAGGCATACATAAATTTATTTTAAACTTGACATTACTAGTGAGAGAATTATTAAGAGTAAGCCCCTAAGAGCCCAGCTAGTGTTTAGGAAAAGAATAAGTACAAATAATATTTCTGAACTTCTAAGGGCATTATTTTGACAATCTACCTCCAGAACTGAATGAGGAGGTGACAGTACTTTTTAATCAACATTAGTGATCCTCTTTGGAAAATGAAATCAATGTGCTGCAAAAATATATTTTTAGAAATGAAAAAGCAATAGAAACAGAGAACTCACATTCAAGCAACTTTAAGGAACTTAAACGCATTAAAGAAGAGGTATTTGTGCATATGTAGAAGCACTCTGGAGGAAGGAATCTGGTGCCTACTTCCCATTTGATCTAGCAGTTATTTGGAAGGGCTTCCAAGGGTTTTAGTTCTCTACCGAGATTAATTCTGAGCACAGATACACATCTATATAAGGTAACACATATGGTATAGAGGACTTATAAACAAAACAAAGTAATTTGCACTCAAAAATTCAGCTGGTGGTCACAGCTGTAAAGAAATACTTAAAAATCTGTGCAAATTATTGTCTATGTAACAACCCTGAAGAGAAGTCCACTTTCTTTAATAGCTTCCAGATGCAGTGTTGAGAATCGGGTGTCCATGAAGATGGTCTATCTGATTTATAGTTTGAATATTTTCTTCTTCCTGTTCACAGAATCACAGAATGGATGAGGTAGGAAGGGACCACAGTGGTTAGCTGGTCCAATCTCCCTGCTCAAGCAGAGTCATCCCAGAGCACAGGGCTCAGGATTGTGTCTAGATGGTTCTTGAATATCTCCAGTGAGGAAGATTCCACAACCTCTCTGGGCAACCTGTTCCAGTGCACAGTCACTCGCACAGTAAGGAAGTTCTTCCTTATGTTCAGGTGGAACTTCCTGTGCATCAGTTTCTGCCCGTTGACTCCTGTCCTATTGCTGGGCACCACCGAGAACCTGTCTCCATCATCTTGACACCCTTCCTTTCAGATATTTATAGACATCCCCTCTCAGTAGTCTCCTGTTGTGGTACTACAAGAGACTACTACATGCTGTAAAAGGCCATGTATACTGAAGTCCACAAGTTACTTGCTAAAAATTAGAGACCTATGAAAATAATGTTTATAAGAAAAAAATACAGCAGCTGTTGCACTTTCATAAGTGCAGTACTGACCCTGGCAGGAGTTTTCCCTTTGGTGAATTACTATTAAGAGAAACCTAACAAAAATTTTTGCTTATGCCATGTAGCAGATGCATGGGTTTCAGAGCAGAAGCACTCATCTTTTCTCCCTCAGAAGTTCCACATGGGCTCAGCATATTTTACAGCAGTGAAGAAAAATAAATACATTTTTACACATTTGTTATGAGTACTAAACTCACAGCAAGATCTCTTTGCATCAGCAAAGTCTTCCCCACTTCTTTTTCTGTGAAGTTTTATCCAATTTATTGCTGATTTACCCTTTTTTTTTAAGGGCACTTAGGCAATATCAAAAAAGTTTCTTTATTGTCTTTTATTAAAAAAAAAAATTAAAATGCTATAAGAACGGCTAATCTTTTAAAAGCCGTTCCTGAAACAACATCAGATCATTTGGGATTAGGAATATTTTATTGTGCTTTTGATGGAGAAAACAAGGCATACCAGGACACTGTTTATACTGTTTAAGCAGTGTACTTATGCCTCAAATTACATTCCTCTGGGGAATCTATGTGCATCTATATTTTGTCTTTGCTCTAGTCCATCTCCATAGCAACATGTTTGTTCCTATGGAGAATCTGAGTGAATAATTTCAAATTGAGCCTGAAAGTTTTGAAACAAGGTTTCAGTTCCCTATAAAATAATTATGGACAAAAGCAATTTTAAAACACCAAAAAAATAAACATAATTTTGCCATTGTTTCTTTTAGCCTACTGTAGGCATGATTAGCTCTGAACAATTCTTTGATCTCTCCTTCTCGTGATGTTCAGGCTGGGAGCAGGCTTATCCACATGACTTCAGCAGCTGTTATAAAATCTGGTGGGGAATTTTTCATTCCAATTTCAACAGCTCACTGTATTCACTAATTATGTTCTTATATACACACATTCCAAGGTTTTACTCAGAAGCTGGGATCTACACTTTAAAAAACCCCTAATAAACAAAAATCCCAAGAGGAGAGGGAGGAAGAGAACAGGGCAAGATGACTTTAAAATTACTTTCAAAATAATAAAGTTCATTTTAGAGGATCTCTTTAAACTCCAGCCAGTACCACTTCCTGTTCATATTTGTCACTGTTCACTCTTTCATCTCAGGGAAAAATTTCATGGCTGAAAACCATTTATTTCTACAAGATAACAGGGTTAAAACCAGGTTTGTTTAAAAAAGATAACTGCTCTTTTGCATTAATACTAATGAAACAATTGTTTCTTCATTTCTTCAAAAGCATGCACTCAGAGAAATGAAAAAAAAAAAAAAGAGGGAGGATATTTCCATCAGAAACTGCTGAAAAATAAAATAAATTTTAAAAATCAGAAGAAAAAAACTAAGAAAAAATTATCCCTAATTATATATTTTGATAGACCAGTAGGTCTTTCAAGTCTAGTAGTAAAAAGATCAAGCTAGTTTTTCAGTCAAATAATTTCAGGAATTCTCTAGGAATCGCCAAATTTGTCTGACAGTTAGGTTTCCTGCAATGCACAAAATAACAAGACTGAAAATCTTGTGTGTAAACCGGCATAAAAGAAAGGACCCTTCTTTTATTTGATTGCTCAGGTGGTGTCAGCCTATTGAATCCAGCTCAGATAATGTCATTCATCCAATTTAGCAGAATTACTGCTGCAAAGATTAAACAAATTTTTAATATTTTAAGGCAGATCCAACATCTGCATCATCTGGAGATAATGATGATTTCGTTCTTTACGCCAGCTATTCAAGTCTTATATCTGATACTCAGAAAGTTTTCACAGATGGTCGATTCCAACATGCTCTTTTTCTGCTTCCCCTGGGTTTGTACTTTTTTAGGCATTTCCCATCTGCCTGCTTTAAAATCTTTAAATAGGTGGAATTTCTGGTGAAAGGAATGAATACTTTTATTCTGCTTCCAAATTCTTTCCCAATGATGCCACATTGGGAGCTGGCACACCCATACTTTGAAAAGAAGCACAAAGTTAAAAAGCAAAATATGGACCTGTTTTATATAATAGTGAGTCACTGCTGCACTTCAGTCTCAGGCTACAGACAATAAAAGAGAAATGAAGTGTCAATGATTTAATTGGCAGTAATAGGCAAAAGCTGTATAGAGACAGCATCATCTCTTTTGAACTGCAAAAAAAGTTCATTTACAGGAGAGATGCCCTGCCATCAGCCAGTGAAGACAACTTTAAAAACGTACATGGCCTAAGTAAACAGGACATACAATTATGGAAGTGGTTTCTGAATATCACTCAGAACAGTATGTTTGAATCATACAAAAATAACTGAGCAATAGCTACCAATTAAAGATAGATGGTATCATTAATTTTTAATAAAAATGTTGAAAGAAATAAATTCCTATTCTATGGTGTGTATGGGGTGGGAAGGGGGAAGAAATGTAACAGTATCTGTAACAATTAATTGTTAATAATTTAAGCACACTTTTCCTAGTTCAGATGGGTAAAAAAAAAAAAAAAACACACAGAAAAGGGTGGCATTTTGTTTGGAACTAAGATTGGCTTTCTGTAAGAAAAAATCCCATGTGGCATGTGTGGCTTTTACTGTTTCAATGTGTGCTACTATCTTCAGATTTCAGATTGCAATCCACTTGGTTTCAGTAAGAACTAGAAGAAAAATCAGCTCCTGCCTAAGTCAGATATCCAAAATTATGTTGCTTGGTTCCAAGGTACTTTGAATCCCAGGCCATTTTTGAAAATCTGGATTTAGTATTTCACAGTCCACTCATATTTGCAATTCAATACTTCTGTTGGAAAATTATATGAACACCTGCAGAAAGTAAGAGGAGCATATTCACCAGAATTAAAGGTACTGAAAAATTATTAGTCAGGTTTGTGCAGTTTTAGTGTTTTCTGTCCTAAAATTCAAGCTGATAAATATATCCTCTAGTGCAACATCTGTGTACCATGCTGCAGTGAAAACCACTGGCATTCATCAACTCTGTGGAAAACAAATTTAAAAAACAAGACAGTGAAGTACTGAAGGATATCACATGAAGACAGGAGAATTAACAAGCAAGTCAGGAATAGAACACTGAAATGTGAGAAGAGAAAACATCAGATTAATTTCAATAAATTCCAGCCTTGCAGGAAGTTTTTTAAAAGCTGATGGATAGATACTTCAATGAGATGTTACTAAAAGGCCAAAAGCCTTTTCCCAACAAAGGAATATTTGGAGACTCTCCATCTAATAACAAACAGTCATGGATAAATAAGTTCTACTCTCCAAATCCATGAACTGTCTCTAAATGTGTGGAGACATCATAAGGAGCCCCTGGGAATACTGTATGGGCTTTGGATCATATAATAACAAAGTGACTTTTAAGTGTGGTTACACTGGAATCTGTGGAATACTGGAGGTTGTAGGAGGCTACATAGGACAAGAGTTAAACAGCTAGTGAATTGAACAAAATGAACCAGATTGCTGTTTATCAGCATATACTTTGTATAGTCTCATCTCACTCTAAATAAACACTACACTGTCCTCATGAAGGACACAGTGGCATGTCATGTTAGAACAGGTTATTTCCAGAAACATCTTCCTATGTATCTGTTAAAGAAAGACAAGCTAGAGAAAAGTGCTTTGCACTTGGAAGATAATATGAAAATAATTAAAGTGTTTTAAAACCAGTACAAGCCAATTCCACTTATCTTTTCCATACATAAGTTTTACTTTAGAAAAATAAAAAGAGTTTTATAGAACCAGAATAAGGGCACAACATACCCACCATTTGTGTAAAAGGCAAGTTGACATTCCCACTCACCAAAATGGTAAGCTAGAAGTTGGGGCAATTTTATAGAATTTGGAACTTGTTAATCCAGGATATGCCTTAACTAGTACATTAGCTTTTCCACCTTGGTTTGGATAACTTTTACCCAGAATGAATTATCCAAGCCTATTTATTAGCAGAAAATATCCTGGTTTGAAAAGAGGAAAAAATTACAGTCAACTTCTTGATGGCTCTATGATAGGAATTAAGAGCATGTTATTGACTGCTAGGATAGGACCTAGCTAACTGCGGATAATATTAACAATCAGAAATGCTGCTTTCAGTGGAGCACCCATAAGGATTTGAAAACAACTGAGACGCTAGAGTATGAATCAGCCAAATGTAAATTTGCATCAATTAGTCAAAAAGATTAACTTTTTAGACTGCTTAACACTCCTTCAACTCTTCTTGGTTGACTTTATCACAGTCTTCTTTCAGGAAATATTCACCATTCAAAATCATCTAGTTGACATCATGGTCTTAAGTGATGAACATTAGTTGCAACATTTATATTTCACACTAAACATAGATACACTCATTCACATAAAGTAAAATCCTTTCTGTGCACCCTTATATACACACAGGTAGATTTTACATGGCAAACATATAAAAAGACAGAACAAAATGTGCCTAATTACAAATTATGTCCCTGTCAACATTCCCTAAAGCCTACCCACTGCATTGAGTATGTCGTGGATCATGCCTTTCTCCATAAAAGTTCTTCCTAAGCAGTTGTTCCTGAAAAGGCTTACCTAGAAATGTAGATGTAATTTCTGCTTTTTCTATTTCATCACCTCCTCTGTGGCTCTGGCCCTCTGTTGTGTTTTGTTTACAGAGTAGGAACATTTGTGCTTTAGTGTTTCCCTCCATTTAATACTGCTGTATAGCAGGCTGAGGGTGTTGTCTAATTTGAAAGCCTTAGCCACTTAAAACGCGGCTGTCAGCAGCAGTTGCTAAGAAACTACAACTTAACTGCTTTCAAACACAGTTTTGCTAAAGTGCAATTACCCACACCTGCTATTATTATTTATATGAGCTAATGTATAATTCCTGCTTCACCATACTGGACACGTCCTCTCTTACCTCCTGTTTCAATAAGCCCCTTCTTTATTGCAACTTGTGAGATCATTCCTCATCTCATCCAAACAAACATTTCAAACCACCTCCATACCCCAAATATTCCCCAAGCAGAAAAATGTGCCACTAAATATCTTAGTGTAGCTCAGAACAAAAGCACATAAATGCCCAGCTGGTCACTGTCACTTATAAAACCATTATTATGGGACAGATCCTCCAAGTAAATTTTCCCCCAAGAGACACTGTATGGTTGAATATGAGTTGGATGGGCACTTTTTACTTGAAGAAAATATTTATGAAGTAATAAATAATTTAACTAAAAAGTGAACCATTTAGTAATTCTGCTTCTACTAAGTCTACTTCCAATATCTTGTTATATGAACAAACAAAATGCCAGTAATAAGGAATTTATATGCAAGAGGAGTGGGTGTCTTGTGGATGGAAAATTTTGTCCTTACCTTATTTTTCTTGTAAACCTCTATTGGTGCCTCTTGAATAACAATGGCATCTTTTATAGTATTTTGGCTGTATTCCACATCAGCTCAGCCCATTCTGTTTACAAAGTAATTGCAACCATGTGAATTCTTCTTTGCTTTCTGTAGGTGAACACAAACCTCTTGGAACCAGTCAAGCAGGGACCTGAATGAGAGGAAGTTTGGGCCAGAAAATGGGAATGAACAGTTAAAACACAAAGAATTTATAAAGCTTGATGCTTGCCCTCTTTCTGCAAGCCAAGGTGAACTAGTATGGAGCAATGCATGTGAGTTAGGGGGAACAGCCTTAGCAAAAGCATGGTACCTCTCCACAGGTGGGAACAGACAGCCTTGCTCACTCTTTTCCTTCCACTCTGTTTCCACTCAGAGCTAACTAGACAGAAATCAGCAAACAAGCTCTGCAGGGAGATAAGTGTATTAGCCCTAGTCCAGCTATGTTTTATTACAGCTGTATATCTTCTGAAGAGACCCTTGCCTGCACCTGAAGATTCAACAATACTGGAAATGGGGTTTACATATGTCTTCAGTCATTCACATGGGCTCACACAAAATTGAGAACATGAAAATAAAGAAAAAAAAATAAAAAAGAGAGAAGGGAAGGGGAAGGAAAAAAAATCTTCTTAGCTGACAAATACTTACACAATCAGGCAGACCTTACACATTCCCAAGCTTCTTAAAATAAAGCAATTTATTCTAATACAAATCTTGGTAGTAACTGAACCACTAGTCATATAAGTTAAAATACTTGATTTTTAACATCTGGTTCATAATCAGAATACAATTCTTTGTCTCAATTCTGTATTTGTGTGTTTGTTCTGCACATATGTAGGTTTTTGGCACTGTAGTTTTGAACATTTGAGCCTCTCTGTGGGATAGTGAGTTGATGCATCCTGCTTTAGACTGCAGAGGTAAACAACATAATTTATAGCTGCATGTGATTGTTAATTATGTAAAGAAAAACTTTAGGATCAGTACAGTAAACAAATGAGGTTATTCATAAATCTCTCATTTTCTAGTTTTAATTTCCAAACTACATAATACAAACGCTATAATATTTTCTTGTATGAAAATGACAGTAATTTAAAGAAAAAAAAAAGCAAGTTCTGAATCAAAAGATATCATTGTGCAGTTATTTGGAAAAACAAAGATGCTTTTTTTTCCCCTATGAGAGTCCCTTGAGCCTACAGTTTCTTTCAAAGAGTTTTATTTTCACTAACATTTTGATCTCTCTAGATAACTTAAGATCACATTGTTAGAATATTTCAACACATCTACTGCATAACTGCAGTAATGTAAGCTCAGGATCACATTTTGTGAAAAAAACCAACAACCAACCGTTTTCACAAAACCTTGATTTGGAGTGCAACGGGAATAATAAGCTGGAACTATAATTCCTGAAGATACCATTTGAATGATCACTTTTGGAGATGCCCAGGAGCCTTGCAGAGGCATTGTTGTGTGGTGGAGGAAGGGGACCAGCAGCCCCCACCACCCTGCTGTGATGGCCACCGGGCACAGGAGATACATGCTAAGAGACCACCAAGGTTCTTTTCCAACCTCCACCCAGATCTAGACACAAGTTATCATTCATGTTCTGAGCACAACATGAAGGCACTATATTGAATGTCATTTTTATAACAAATTTATCTATAGGAGTAAGACTTTGGGCTTTTGAGTGTGCTTCTAAGAGGTCTTTGGAAGAGACAACTCAGGAGATCAGTCCAGTTTGGTGGAAGGGCAACAGGCTGCAGAGAGTCACAGGCATACTCCTGCTTATCCAGGCATACCAGCTTTTAAAAAATTGTTTTATCTTAATGACTTTTTTATTTGTTTTACTTTTGGATGGATTAGACATTCATTCTTCATCATATTCTCCTTGATAACTGAGACAGAAACCATAAAACACACTACTAATAAATCTAGGGATTCAAACTGCAGACCTTGGCTGCCACCTAAAGGTTTGCTGTACTCCTTTAGAGGGATACCACCAGACTCCATTCCCACGTTTGGAATGGAAAAATGCTTGTCTACAATTGTTACAGGCAACCTCTGTGGTTGCTATTGCTAAAAGAGATTAAGGGGAAAAAATATTTTTCTAAAAAAAACAAAAAAAATCACACGAAAACAAAGCAAAGGAAGGGAAAAAATCCATGGTAGTTCAAGATTACTACAGGAAGAATTGTTTCTTGTCTGTGCGTGAACTTTCAATTTGAAAGACAACATAAAATCTAAAAAAAAAAAAAGTGCACACTATTTGGTTTTGATAAAAGAAGACAGCCAGAACAAAGGAATAATATAAAAGAAAGCATAAGCTGAGCAATGGATGGCTTAACAATAAAAAGAGGGTGGTGTGCCCAGCCATCATTTGGGTAACTTAATGGGGGCAGCAGGTGGCTTGTGTAGGTCTTATGCTCTCCACAGAGGAGAGATTGTTCTCTCTAGGTACTCTGGAAATTCAATCTACTTGAAAGTAGCAGGAGGTGAGATAGAAACAAAAATCCTGGCCATGGCTCCTTTTGGCACCAACAGGCAGAATTCTGCCTCAACTCTCCAACTAGCTACCACTATCTATAATTGTCATCAATTAACTCAAAGTCATTGTTCCTTTTTCACAGTGTGTGTACTAGGTGGGCAATACTGACTTTTTTCAGAGGTTTTTAAAATCTATTATAAAGTTTTTATTTTCAATTAACTATCAGTTTTATACAATGAAATAATTTATTGGGAAACCTTTTTTTTTAATGTATCTAGAATCTGTAACATTATATGGTAATGGTACATTTTGCTCTTTGTGCGAATGGACCTCCTCAAGTTTTTTTGGTAGACTGTAGAATATAGGGTCTGGACCTGAATGAAAATGTGGGTTCTGAAGTGATATGGCCACATAGTATAAATGTAAAACTAGCAGAGAATCGGCCTACAGTTTCAAACGAACTTTTCAGCATTAGCACTACTAATGAATATTCATTTTGTGATTTCTCTGATACGTTCATCATATATGTCTAACATCCTGGCGTACAAACAGCAAACAAAAGAATAGATTAAGTAGAATGTATTTCAAGACAGAAAAATACCCTATACTATTACAAGCTCAAAGAATTTCTGGACAACAAAAACCTGTTATATCCTATGGTTAGGGTTTTGAAGTTTAATCCAAATTTATACATCCTACTCCATTTTGACTTTCCACAGGATCTGATCTGTTTTATTTTTGGTTCATCCTCTCCTCTTACAGGAATAACACCTCTCATGTTCTTACAGGGATGTGGACTGACCCACTGACAATGATGCGCTGGAAAGTAAACCAAGAATCTACAGAGAACTAGTGGTTTCCACCCACACATGGGAAGAAGCTTAGTGACAGCATCATTTTGGCCTCCATTGTAAAAATGAAAACCCACAAGTCATCAGTAAACTCAAAACTGCATTTTCAAACTGTGCATTTTTAAACTGATCTTTGTGTATTTGCAGAATTCTCTGGGAGACAGTTAATGGCTAAGGGCAAAAGATCTAGTCATTCTCTTCTGTCCTTTTGAGTAGTCCATGTGTCTGTGTCATCTGTGGCACATACAGTTATAGTTGAGGTTATTACCTGGATCACACCTCTTGAGATCATAACCTCCCAAGGCTGTTATTAGGATAGTTTGTGCACAGGAAAGGTGCATGTCACTGGTGTCCGTACTGCCTATGGTGCTGGCTCTTCACTCCTTTACTTCAGGTTTGCACCTGTGTTTTTCTGTTCAGCATGGTCAAGTTTTAGTTTAATTTGATGTAATGTAATCATTACCCATTTCAGAGTCATCCAGGACACACGTACAAATTAACATCTTGTGTTACATTTTCTTTTCCGAGTCCAAGTCATGCAGTTTTGTTAATTACCTGCAGAAGTATGGACACTTAGAAGACTGACAGAATTTAAGTCACAAAATAATCTTTTCAGACCTCCTGTGTTATATAGGATATACAACTTCACCTAGCAATGTAACATGAACACTTCTGTTTGATCTACAGTCTGTCTTTCATACAACCACTGAGTCTTGAAGTCAAGACCACCCATGACGGAAAATGGTGCCAAAGAAGAAGTTTTACCAGAAACATTTTTCTTCAAACACAGTTAGGCTTACTAAATTGCTTTGCAATCTCTATTTCCCCTCATCTTACAGTGTTCATTAGTGTGTCATGTCATACAAGGATTATTTGCTGGTACAGTATCACATTAACTAAATTTTAATGGAACAAATTAGTAGCCTGGCTCTAACTTAATTATGTAAAATATTTTCCATTTGAGATGAAAAGATAAGGTCTGGCAAATCCTAAGGTAGCTGTGTAGTCTATTCCAGTACATGCTAATAGTGTAGCCTTAATTTTGGTCCTTGGTTCATATTGACCCTTTATATATTATTGAACAATTCAATTACCCCTAGACTGCCACAATACAGGCTAGAAGTGTCCCCAAAAAAGTGGTCTCTGTTCCTTACCATACATTAATTCCATAGTCTCTCTCATGTCTTACCCTGACGTTAGTCACAATTGGTACCAGATGCTTCAGCAAAGGTGGAAATCATCTTTAAAAGAACACATCACTGTGTGGCTGCAGGAGAAATTTCTCTGCAGCCTCAGACGGTGGTCAGTTCTTGTTCTCAAGTACAAAAACTTACCTTTGTTATGAACTTTTATCCTGGATAGTGTAAAGACACATAAAATTCATGTAAATATCTCACCTATTTTTAAATCCTACAAATTTCTTATCTTCAGCCAATGAATTCCACAAGTTAATTATACATTATATTAAAAAGAATCTTAGCTTTATTATAGCATAAAGGACAACCAGTCCTATAGTGGATCCTGGAATTAGACAAGAGAAGACTGCTGATATGAATTTAAAAAATTCCAAAGTAGAGATATCTTTCAGAAGAAGGGATGAACTTGTGTGAAGTGCTGCCCAAATATACATGCTACCATGCCAAAATGAAAACAATCTAAGGATAAGCAGGATGTAAGAGGTGAGAAGACACATATGCAGGCACATATTTGAAACTATTACAAAAATCAATAAGCAATGGGGGTTTTTTTTTGCTGTTTCTAAATGCTCCCACCTGCCTCCATTCTTTCCTGATTTTGCCATTATATATTTCTTGATTTATTTTAGTTGTCATTTTAGCAGTGAGCCTTGAGCAGCAATCTGGTGAGAGAGGGGAGGTGATATGCAGGTAAATACCACACAGAGAGCACCCAGGCTGTAATGTGCACACCATGTTTCAAACTGAGGACAAGATCAAGTGAAATTCTACCAGAGATGTTCAAAACCTTTGATAATTCTGGAAAAACACCCACTTCCTGTCCATGTTCCCCACCCCTCCCACTTCCCTCCTCTGCCACATGCACAGATTTTGCCTGTGGGATTTTTCCACTCATCAGCCACTGCTCAATGCCTGAGCTTAGCTATGGACAGGAGAAGCAATTTGCACTCATCAATCACCCAGTTACAAACTTCTGCTTTTGAACTGTAGGATACTTTTGAGCTTGATTTATACAGCTTATACTGAGCTAAAAAGGAACTGTTAAACAGCATCAGTGCTGTTTGCAAACCACAACTTAACTTTCCCTTTCAACCTCTAACACCTAATTTCCTCAATAGTTTCTCAGGAGGAACCTTAATCTTTCAGAAGTCCCAAGAAATTTTTCCTACTTACTATCTACTAAATTCTATCTACTTTCTATCACTTCCTTGTAAAACATTACATAGGAAACCTCTGGGAAATAACAAGTGAGCTAATGGTTGTTAGGGGCAAATGTGGGAATTTTCTCCAAAAACCTTCCAAAACGTTGTCAGGCCTACTGTATTAGTATGGAATATTTCATCTGCACCTTTAGTAACCCAAGATCTTATATCCTGGGGATAGAGAAGGGGTGAAATTGCTGTGGAAAGAGGATGAGGAAGAAGATGCAAAGCTGCTTGAGATATCTGCAGCAGCAGCAATCGTGACCTTGGGACTCCATTAGGGAAGCGAGAGATGCAGAGAGGGAGTAGGTGGGGAAAGCAAGAGGCCTGTGAAGTATCTGAGGGTCCATTCAAAGTGACTGGGGGGAGGGAAGGTGAGAAGAAAAAATAAAACTTTAA
>VZRZ01006593.1:307998-473772 GCA_013398175.1 Climacteris rufus
CTGTCCCGGGGCACAGCCCGGACGGCTGCGGCCGCCCGGCGCCACCGGCACACGCCGGCCGGGCGGGCCGAGCTGGCGGGCGGGCAGTACCTGCAGGGAGAGCCGGGCTGGAGCGGCCGGCCCCTGCCCAAACCTTACACCGCCAGTGCCAGCCCGTGATTTAACCTGCCCACCCCGGGGGCGTCCAGCCTTTAGGCAACCGTGGCAGCTCCCGGGCAGCCCACGGGAGTATCGCACTCCAGGGCACTGCAGGTCCTGAAGGGCACCCTCGCAACCCTCCGTAAAGCGGCACACGGACCACCCGGGGGTCCCGAGCTACGGATGGACAGCTCTTGGGGATGGTAGCGCTTTGTTTTACGTCGTTTGTATGGCATGTAGTGGCAGGGTTAAATAGGGATAGAGCTACGAGAAGATTGTTCTCTGTTTACCTTGGAATAACGTGCATGTTGACAGTTCCCCGGGAGCTACGGTCCTCGGGTGTAAAAGACTCTGCTAAATGTGGGTAACCCCTCACATTGTGCAACTGCTTCCCAAAGCCCCGGGAGTCAGTTTTGATGCACGCAAGCCCTGGGGAATTTGTACAAATGTACCTTAGTACATCAGTTGACAGACAGAGCAAGCAGGTTAGTCGAGTATTTCACAAAGGATCTTATTTAACTAGCAGTGGTCAGAAAAGCAGATCAGGTTGTCAGTCATCTTTTTGTGGCACTTTTTTCTGCTTGTGGAATAATTGCATTTCCAAGTTTAAGCCTGGAGCTGATTTAAAATGTTAACACATAAAAACAAGATTTACAATGGGAACAATGTATTAGTCTTAAGTTCTTTATTGTATATTTGACAAATTCATGCCTAATTCAGTAGGATTTGCCCAGTGCTATTAAAAACAATGGAATAATTTGATAACTTCCATAGGATAATTTATTTTGCTTTTTTGGCTTCGTATTTTGAATTCAAAACCAAAGTAAATGTCAATAGGAAAAATAAAATACATTATTAAATTTCTTATGAAACATGACATCTTGTAAGTAGTATCCCAGATTCTTTTTTATGCAGTGCAATTGAGTTGAAAGGCTAATTGAAACTTTATGAGGAGAATGGTTCTGTGCCTGAATGCAGTGTTGTGCTTGCTCATGAGTGTAGTTCCTGGGTACACACTAGTGCAAATAATGCACAAGAACAGAATACCACAGGGGGGAGGTTGTGCATGGGGCTTTTGTGCCAGAGGATGCTTGCTGTCTTTGTTGTGCTTGATAGTGAAAATATATATGGGCAATACGTCATGGGTTATGTGTTTTTTGTGACAACAGCTCTCAGATCGGGCAGACTGTAACTCAGATAGACCTTGTTTTTTCCTTTTCATTTGAAACCTCTGCTAATTCATGAAAGCTGAAAGGCACACTGAATTCTTTCCTTCATACATAATCACTTTACAGGCTACAGCCGCAGTTGAAGCAAGAAGAGTGTTTTGTTTTGTTTTTCTGTGAATTAACACATGAATTTTTTTTGTTATTATTATTGTTGTTGTGTGATTTTTACATTTGGTTGTGACAGCCAGTGCAGCACCACCGGGATTCTTTGAACATCTGCAGGCTGCTCCAAGAAAGACTGGGCAGCAGCTCCATGTACAGATATTTGGCAGCATGGCTTTGTTGAAGCAGCCACTCCTCTTTGCTTCTGCTCCAACAGTGCTGGGCATGGGGAAGAGCATCGTGCTGTTCCTGTGCCATCAGCAAGTTCAGTTTGTTTATGTGCAGAGTTGGCAGAACGTGCATATCTGTTGCATTGAATCTCCAGTTCTAAAAGAGACTGGAATTAATATGAAATGCACATAGAACTCAAGTTTATTTCATTCTTCTTGGAGCATTTGTGACTCTTCTAGTTGAAAAATGGACAGTTTGTTGCTACCTAAGGTAGTTGTTCTGCAAACTTCAGTTTGAGATGTGAGTCATGGCTTGGGGATAAGTAAAGGTAGAATTTGCCAGAGGGTTTGAAGTTACAAGGAGCACAAAAGGAAATCTCACAGTGCTGTAAATTTGCAAGTCCCAAATTGCAGGTTCTGTAAACTCAGATAAAAAAGGGTAATGTTGCCGCCTTCTACAAAGGATCTCTTGTTTAGTAAGTCTCACCAAAAGGAAATTTGCAGTTCAGTAAGCCAACCCTAACAAATACCTGACATAAGAATCAAGCTAGTTCCATAGAAATTTCTACAGATCCCACGTTTGTGTCTGAACATTAAAACCTGACAAACTCCTAAAGATGTAAACCAATGAACCGAATAAAAGCTGGATTCTACAGCGAGAGCACGTGTATGCATTGTGCTAACCAGTTGTGTCAGTGC
This sequence comes from Climacteris rufus, assembly GCA_013398175.1. Lineage (NCBI taxonomy): Eukaryota > Metazoa > Chordata > Aves > Passeriformes > Climacteridae > Climacteris > Climacteris rufus. The sequence goes on from VZRZ01006593.1 coordinate 310,337, forward strand.
TCACTTCAGAGAAGACAGTCAGTTCCCTTGTCTTGTTCAGAAGTTGAAACTCCTCGTTTTTACCTGCTGTATAAGCACATGGATATTGTGGGACTTAAGTAGTGAGGAATGACTGATTGGTCAGGGTTAACAGAGTACATTGATTCAAATCTCAGCACTGTCTCAAAACCAGTTACAACTAATATTAAATTCTGAAAACTAAGGTATTTGGTGCTTTCCAAAATATCTAGGTAGTTATTCTTGTGTGAAGCTCAAGCAAACAGAGTGTACGTGTGATGTGCAAACAGGGATGGGATGGCATGAAAATCTTCATCCCTGATTTAAAAGTTGGAGAAGAGTCATACAGCAATTTTTTTATATAGTCACGGTTGACAGGTCTCTTCAAATACGAACTTCAAAAGTTGGTGTTTTCAGTCTTCTTGAGAGTGACATTTGGAAAAACCATTTAGGGTTTGGAGAAAGTGGGGGATCTGTGATTGTGACAAGGTCAGTTGTTAATTGATTTATGCCAATAGCATGACTTTTGATTCTCTCGTCAAGGTCTCTGGTGCTTTGCCAGTCTTGTCACATCCGATTTCCATGTGTGTTCCCTCTAATTAGAAAGTTTCATAAACCATTACTGTGTTACTTCTCAAAGGAATAAGAAAAGCTATTCAAACCACCCATAGAAGAACAGTTTTTGAAGAGACGTGTTCAGGAACTGTCCCGTGATGCAAACACATGCACGCACACAAATAAGTCTCAAATAAATGATACATCATGATAGCTTTAATTGGTGTTAGTCTGTTAATTTCTGTTGTGTATTGGCCCATCTTCTTTTGAGGCTCAGTGGTAGAAGCTGAGTTGTATGGGATACTCAACACTGAGCCAGTTCTGCTTTTCCTGAGGCTTAAAACAATCCAAGAAGAAGAGAAAACCCATTTTTAATTTCCTGAGTCTGCGTGGGTGATCTGCTCCCTAGGGGTATTGGACCATCTTTGGGAAAGACAACCTTTTGGGAACCTTTAGGAAGCAGCCTTTGGGAGAAAACAACCTGGGTGTTTGAGGGCTGTAGGTTGCAGTTCTGAGGAATAGTGAGGGGGAGGTTTGTTTATTTGGGCTTTGCTCAAGAAGCATATGCATAAATTTGCTTTGCAAATTGTACACTTCTCATAATCTGTTGCAATTTCTTGCCTCTTCAGGGGGTTTATGTGGTAAGTCTTTCATTTTATGGGTTTTACAAGTTGAATGAAACTGGTAGTTGCATGTGTAGTATTACAATGTTTTCATGCTACCGATCTTTGAGATGGATTTACAGTTTGACTAGAGAATCTTAAGAGTCTTTCCCAGCCTAAATGATTCTACGATTCAAAGAGGTACTCCTGAGCCTCAATGTGTCTTTCTTATCCTCATCTTTGCAAAGTTCCAACACTTTCATGAAGGTTGCACATCATTCAGGACAAAAGCTTGGAGAACAGAAGCCTCAGACAGGTACATATAAACTCAAGTTTTTCATGTATATTTATCAGCTTAGAGGATTAGTGGTGGATTTGGCAGTACTGGGTTAAATGCTGGACTGCATGATCTTAGCGGTCCTTTCCAACCTAAATGACTGATTGTATCCTATTATTCTCTGAATAGGTCTGATGTAAAAAACTTTAATATTAATGTACATATTAAATTTACATTACCTACTCTTTTTTTTCACTAATGTGCATTTTAAAAACTGCATATGAAAAAAACTATACTTTTTTAGATCAGGATAGCTGTATCTTAGGCAGTGATTGGGATTTAATGAATTCTGTCAGGATAAGAAGGACAAGTGGAGTAGCTTGGTGTCCTGAGCTTTAAAGTTTGCTCAGTGTTCTTAAAATCCATGAATGGCACTAAGGTCATATGCTATATTTTCAAAAGTTATATATGTGAACTAGCCAGTGCTTTTACTGTAACTGGTAATCCAGATATCTTGGTATAAGTTTGGCTTCTCATGATGAATGTACTGAAACCAAAAAACTGGAGAAGAATATAGGTTCCTTTGTGTTAATAAACTTTCTGTGTTTTTTTAAATCAAATTCTTAAGGCCTGACATTTCTTGTTCTACTTGCATCCTCCTTTTGAGCAAAACCTTGTCTTCAAAACTCCTGTATCTCCATTATTAATTGCTGAGTTCTGTCTAACCAGTGGAAAAACGTAATCATTCTTTCTCATCTGCCTAAGCAGACATAGTTTTTGATAGACTGTTATTTGAGGCCTGTTATTCCTTTCTAAGCACTTGAACTTTATTATTTTTTTTTCTTTTTGGCAGTTTGCATAAATGGACTTGGGCTATTTAGTTTAACTTTTGGGAAGGAAGTAAGGCTCTAATGAATTAGTTCACTGTACACTGTAATGGAACCTTTCTTCAAGAAGAAAAGTAAGCTTCTTGCCAGCCATTCAGGATCCCCCCTTGTTCTGATGGCACAACAAGAATAACCCCTTGAGCAAAATGTAAGTGTTTCAGGATGATCGGAATTTACAGCATTAGAAAGCTGCCAATAAAAAGTAATTTCTAGCTGAGGCTAAATTGGCCTAAATTGAAAACTTTGCAAAGCTTATAATTGACTTTTTTCTTTCTGTATTTCTCTGATTCCCATGACTTCATTGTCATATGCTTGTGGTGACTTCTTGGTATTTACCTATGGTGACAATAATAATGAGTCTGAATTATTTATGGTCATCAAAAGCTATTGAGACAAAGATTGTAACAATGATTGTTGGAGGAAGAAATTTCTATAGCTTCAGGCAGGTGGAATGATGTTCCTGGGTGTTTAATTTTTATTTTACTTCAGGTCTCTTCTCTGCCCACTGATTTGGGCGTTAAGCTGTTAACAGCAGCATTTCATTGGGTTCAGATCTTGAAGACTTAAGTATTTTTGGTATTTTGCGGTTGTTGTCACTGTGTTGTGAGTACAGCTGCATGATGTATGGTGACATTGCAAAAGTAGTCCAAGTCTGATTAAACCAGTAACTGCCCTTCCCAACATAAATTCTTTTCCTTCTCAACGTTCAAGGGAATTACGCTAAATGAAGTCTGTTTGTTCTGTACTTGAGAGTGAGATTTACTTCCATGTTATCTCTGCAGGGTGACAGGGGTTAGTACTGTGCTGAGGACAACTTGCTATTCTCAGGTGGAAGCTTCTTGCTAGAAACAACCAAGTTCCCATCTTTTTGTTCCAGCAAGACTACCAGGAAATAAGAAAACTTGTAACAACTTACACACTGGCACAAATGGCACAAAATCACTAAATAAAAGTAATGACATCAGCAAGCATGCTCTTCCAATCTAAGCAAAACTGTTGGAGTGTATTTTGCTGTTAAAAGTATTGTGGCATTACTTCAGAACATTAAATAAACCACTACCTGTTTAAAACCTAGAATTTGCATGTTTGAAGTCTGTCCCTTAGAGAGCATTTAAGGTGCACCTGCAGACCATACACATATGTGAATACTTCCTTGAAGGAGTATAAGCAGAAGCTTGCTTTCAACAGTCTGTGTGCACCAGTAGTTATAGTTAGTATATAAGTCTGCATATTTTATAGCCTGCAGTCATGTTATGTGCAGTTTTTGCCCCCAAATTATAAAAATTTAACAGGCTAAACCTAAAATGAAGGTTGGACAGTGTCTGTTCCTAGACAGGTGTAGTTGGGTTTTGAGGTTTTTAATTATAAAAAAAAATCAGAAAGTTTTTCACAATTCCGTTTGTCTCAATGGCAATAACTGTTTGGAGATTGAAAACCCTGTTGAAAAGCAAATTACTGAAATAACAAATACCAAACATTGGTATTCTGGAAAGCAATAACATTCTTTGAGTAGCCCTCCTGAATAAATTCTCCTCCCAATCTTGTGGAGAGACCTTACAAGACCTTAAGGAGTGGTGGTGATCTTCTCTGATAGCAGTCTTACCTTTTATTTCATATTCCCAAGGTTTTCTCATTGTGGGTGTAAAGTATGTATTATGCATTCAGTGTTTTGAAGCCCTGACATGTCTCCCTAATCCACATGTGCACAATTTTGGTTGGGGGCTTTTGGTTTGTTTCAGGAAAATCTTCTGTAGAAGCACAATTTAGTTTATAATTTTGTGTTCGGAACTGAGGGACTTTTTCCACTAGGTTTTCAGCTTTGGGAATTATGGTATAACATGCAGAGTAGCTTTGTTCCAAATCACAATGTATGCAGATAAAAGAGAATGAAGTGAGCTGTTTGCATTGCTTTGGCCTAAGAACCTGTGAATCAGGTGGTCTTTGGTGACACTGTGTGGCAAGAAATAGTTCTGAGCTATTCTTAGCTCTTGCCCATCCTCTACGTTGCTGTTGGGTTTGTGAATGAAGACACAATACCAGGATGAGGTAGTGCTCCTATGGGGCAGAAAGCATCAATTTAGTGATAATTAGATATACAATAAAAAGGTACATTAGAGAAACAATTGGGGGTTGAAGGCCTGGTTTGAGGGGGTAGACCTATAGGAGATGGTGGGAGATAAAGCTTGGGCTTGTCTTTTATTCAAGGTTGAACTTCTTAAGCAGGCAAAAAATAGTCATTTGTGTCTACCTTTATAACCATCATAACCTCCTAGTTAGGTAAAACTTTATAGAATACTCAGGAACATACTGACCATTCAGGGTTGTTGATGTGCTACTTGCTAGCAGTGCTTACAAACACACAAGAAGTTAAATTAGCAGTGATATGTGGCAGGAGCCATTCTAGGCTTTGCTCAACCAGCATGACTGTTTCAAGCTGGCCAACTCCGAGGGAGGTTCTAGCAGCTGTAAATGACTGGAGTACAATGATTCCTATGCCTATGTTCCATCCTAGGAAATGAAGTTAACACAACTCCAAACATCTTGAAGTTCTTTTGAAATCAAGGGATTTAATAAAAACCTATTTAATCTCTCTGGTTTCATATGCTTTGCATTTTTATTGTTGCAAAGCTGTGCAAACAGGACCATCAAACCTCTGCCATAAAAGCTAATGACTGTGGGAAATGAGTCTCTTCTAATGATATAATCCTAGTAACTTGTCCTGTATGTTTTTATCTGCAAGAGACAGGATAGGTTAGTTTCAGAAGCCAAGTAGTCTTTGACTCATTGTTTGCAGGCATGTATTGCATCAACAAAATGTAACCATCTCCCAGAAAAGCAGGAAGTTTCATAGAAAGGAGAGGCTACAAGGAAAGTTGGCCGAGAAACAAAAATTGTGTTGTGAAAAATTTCAAGGTTGCATTCCTTGTTTTCATTCTGTATTGTGGCTTGGGAACAAAGTGAGACTGGAGTAGTCGATAGCTCTGTCTCTCGTAGTCAAGGCCATGTCTGAGGCTGTGGTTTGAATGTTGTGTTTGCAAGTCTTAACTGCCATACCGGTAGCTACTTTGGGTAGTACCATTTCCAAAATGCTGTTACACACATATTTCTGACAAAATAATAATAAAAAATCTTCTAAACTGATAAATATACATGAACAACTTGAGTTTATATGCACCTGTCTGAGGCTTCTATATGCACCTTCTGAGGCTTCTGTGCAACCTTCATGTAAGTGTTGGAACTTTTCAGAGAGATGAGGATAAGAAAGACACATGTAGCCTTGGAGAGTGTCAGGAGTATCTCCTTGAATCATGGAATCATTTAGACTTGAAAAGACCTTTAAGATCCTCTGGTCCAAGTGTTAACCCAGCACAAGCCCACCACTAAACTGTGTTCCTAAGCACCACATCTACATGTCTTTTAAATACCTCCAGGGATGGTGACTCCACCACTTCCCTGAGCACCCTGTTCCAAGCCTTGACAGCCCTTTCAGTGAAGAAATTTTTCCTGATACCCAGTCTAAACCTTCCCTACCACATCTTGAGGCCATATTTCCTTTTGTATTACTGCTTGTTAGCTTGGAGGAGAGGACAACTGCCACCTTGCTGCAATCTAATTTTCAGGTAATTGTAGAGTGTGATAATGCAGCCTCTGAGCCTCCTTTTCTCCAGCCTAAATAACCCCAGCTCCCTCAGCTGCTCCTCATAAGACTTATGCTCCAGACCCCTCCCCAGCTCTACTGCCCTTCTCTGGACATGCTCCAGAACCTCAATGTGTTTTCCACCAGGCAGCTTTCCAGCCCCTCTGCCCCCAGCCTGTAGCACCACATGGGGTTGCTGTGGCTGAAGTGATGGACCCAGCACTTTCCCTTATTGAACTCTGTGTAATTGGTCTCAAAGCCTAGTGTCTATATCATTCTCTAATTACAGAAGTGTCCATACACTTGTTGGGAACTCCACATGCCATTACAGAGCAGACTTAAAATACATTTTCTGTCTTCCAGCAGGAGTTACGACTCTCATTTTCTGCCAGGGATTTCCTAATGCTGTGTTGACAGAGGTGTCCCACGTTTTGTCCTCCCCCTTTGTCTTTGCGTTGTTCAGCTGAAATCCAGCGTCAGTTGTCTCCAGTGGCGTCACTCAGAGCTTGCACAATGTGCAAAAAAGGAAGATCTTGGGTTTTTTCCTGCATACTTTGCAAAGACACAAACTCACGCAGGACAGACTGCTGCATTGCTTTGCATTGTAATGGCTTTTCAAATCATTTGTGTAGCTCTCAGTAATGACCCTCATGTTCATAAGGTATTGTGTTCATACAGTAATGCAGATTTATTGGGGACTCGCAAAGCTGTTGGGGGATATTGGCAGAGATAGGAATGGAAAAACCCTATCAGTTATCAGGACTTGTTCACTAGTGATTATTTTCACTGCATTTATCTAGATTTGCAAAGACATCTTATTTATGTCTCGAAATGTAACCATGTTATGGTTTATACTCTTCCAGTATTCTCTGTTTTTCTTTTTAGGAACACTGTAACAGTTGATTATGTTTGGTTTGGGGGAGGGTCTTCTCCTTATTTGTTTCAATGAAAAGGTGTTTTTACTCACTTGCCAGGTTTGCAGAAGTATTTTTCGAGGACTCAGAATTTAACGGTGCCAATCATGTTTTGCACCTTTCTTTTACACATCTTTATTTTCTTAGCAAGAACGTGTCTCTGCCATGAGAGTTTAGGTTTACTGCTGCTTCTGTTGCTATAAAAAACATCTTAAAATGAGTGTGCAGCTTAGCTTCTGTCTGAGTAGTGAAACTAAAGTGCACAACCATTAATGGAGAAGTGAAACAAATTAACAAATCCCACATGTAATAGAAAAGAAGGGGAGAGGGAAGAAAAGTTGTTTGGTATTCTTGCTCAAGTAATTTTAGTATTTTATTGTAAAGCATAAAACATGTACAGTATTCAAGCTGAAATCTCCTTTTCTAGGTAAGGCTGAGTACATCTTAAAGCTGATTTTGAGGTGTACCTTGTAATCTTCTTGGAAAATCTGAAAGTCGCATAGTGTGTTTTTAAAGCATGGCACAAATGGTTGAGAGAATTACTGCTTGTTTGGAAAAAATAAAAGGGGAAAAATCCCTGATTCCAGGATTAGGTTTTGGGATTAGCAGTTAAAGTGCAGACACTCATTTTTTTCCTGTAATCTGAGCAAGTAACTGTCAGACACAATAATCATGGAAAAATAATCCCTCTTCTGTAGCATTTTTATGATGCTTTTCATTGTACCTGTGTATTCAGCCAAAGTGAATTGGGAAGCTGTGTTATTAGCTGGGACAGCCACTGGCTGTCTCCTCTGCAGGGGTCATGTTGCTTTGCTCCTGCAGAGAGAAAGGTGAAGGTAATGGCAGTACACTGCATAAAAGCTGCAGCTTTCCTCATAAATGATGCTACACACAAGTTACTGAAGGCCTCGTTCATTATCTGTTCAGAGGGATAGCCTGGCTGTTTGCTGCCCTAGAACAAGATTGGATGCGTAATTTAAGGAAAAACAGCTCTGTAGAAGCTGGATAATTTCCTATTTTCTGCCTCAATGAGTGTTCAGCAGTCTGAGGGCCATGATCAGGGACTTTAAGCTGCTAGCTATATTTTGGCTTTCTCTTTTAAGAAAGCAAATGGTACACCCTCCAAACCCAGTACAAGCGTGTACCGACAGTGAAGCTGGTATAAATCCAAATTCTTGGCTGTACTTGAACGAAGTGCTGTCTGTTTGAAAACCTGTTTAACATCCCCTCTCAGATTGCAGTGTGCATTATTGTTATTTCATCTCTGAGATAAATACCCTGATTGTGATAAAGTTACTTTCATAATAAGGAGGTAGGATATAATTATAACATATATGATGTTTGTCTTGTGTTGATCCCTCTTGTTGCAGAGAGTTTAGGCTTGCCACACCTGTGATCACTGTAAATAGCTGCAGTTATTGGAGCACGGATGTATTTTTGTAGAGGAGGCTGGAAAAGTGTAGCTTAACCTGATGCACTCACATTTTATTGTATGCATATGCCTGTGCAGTTCCCAGCACAGAATTTGGCCCATGTCAAAAATACCTTTTGGCATACGTCAGTTATAACTAAGCCAGTAGAAACTAGCCCTTAGCTTTGGCTGAACAGTAACTCAGTCTTGTCTGGACTCTGTTTTTGGTGAAGTGGCAGGAAAAATCTCAGTTCGTCTTTGAGCCAACTCATAAAAAAAAGTTTCTTGTTTTAGCATGATTTTTAAAAAGCAACTGAGAAGTTTATACTAAAACAGTTATGGTTTTAGAGTAGGCTTACAACTAAATAATAAATATTTGGTGAATGAAAGCATGTCCATAAATGTTACTGCTATAAGGGACTATGTACTTGGGAACCACAGTAGTAATGTAGCCAGAATAATAAATAAAGAAATTAATACAACTTTTTCAAGTTTCTCTTTATTAAAAAAAGAAATTCTAACCTTATGTGCCAATGGTACCAAGCATGTCAATTGCCAATCTGTGACTACATGTTGTGAAAATAGAGCTCTTGAGACTGGAGAGTTATCAGCAAAGAGATTTGCATTCAGCAGTACTGTATATCTCACTTGTTAATGCATTTTATCAGCCATGATCACTGAAAACCCAAACTAGATTTTAAGATCTTTTCTTCTGTCTTAGCACTTTAAAAAGGCACACAGACACCCCTACATTTTACTAGACAGACTCTATTAATAAACTAAATTGTTTCAATAGATTCAATAAATTAACCATACAGAAAAAAAAATTGAGAAAGTTATTTTTCAGTCACTTTCCCAATGCATCTGGAAAACAGCACATGGACACATGCTGTTGGTTTTTTTTAGCAAGTGCACATTACAAAAAAGGTGTTAATGTTTTGTTATGTGGTCAATGGCATTTAAATTAAAGTACGTGTTTTGCAGATAGGACAGTATGTTTTAAGAAAGGAGTCTCAGATATCATTGCAGGAAATTTTTTAGGCCATACTTCTTATTTGGATTACTTGATTTACTGATTGCAGTGATGAGGAATTAATTTTCTTTTTTCCTTATCCGAATAGCTAGAAACACGTCTCTCATTTTTTCATGTCAACAATTTATCCTTATCAGAACAGTTCTGTCTCTTATAGTGGATGTTAACTTGACTGGGTAACTTCAAAGTCCCTGTATTCTCCCTGTTTTGCTCCATGGTGGTCTTTAGCCACTTTTATGCTGCTGATCAGCAGTTTATATTTTTCCATGTTCTTTGACACTTTTTCTGAATCTATCACTTTACTCTCTTTTTCTGGTAATGCCTTTCATCTCTGCTGTCTTTGATATCCAGTTGAAGATGGGAGGGGTGTTTGTGTGCCAAGAACAATTACATTCCTTTTATTTTTACTCCTTCAACAACATTTCATTCTGAGTCTTTGCACTTTATGAATACTGTCTAGAAAGGGATCTGTGGCAAGGTCTACAATCCAGTGCATGTCGTACCTACCTGAAATCTTCATCCTTTCTTTCCTCTCCTGCAGTATGTGGTAACATTTTCTGTGGCCTCCAGGTCTGCTCTTTCAGAGAGCAGAACATAAAATGCCGCCTTCTTATAGGTGAAAAAAAAGTTTTATTGTGTCAATGCTGGATGAGCTTGCTCTCATTTCACATCCAAGTAAAACTTGCTGTGTTTGTTTTTATAACAAAAAAAAACAAACAAAAACCTTTTGGATTTTGTCTTGTTCTTTTCTCTCTCGTTAGCAACTCCTCCTTTATTTATACCTACCAACCTCTCCCACCCTTTAATCAGTTTTTCCTATGTTCCAGCACCTTCCTGGGCTGCTTTTCAACTTATTGTTTATATCCTACCTGTATCTCTCCCTTTCATTTATTTTTTTTTTTCTCAGATCACCTGCATGGCAAAAATGGTCAGCAGCAGTTGCTATGAAATAGAAATATAGGTCTGACCTTTGAAATTATTTAAATTGTCACTAACCTATACATTATCAGTATAATGCTGCAATTGTGCTGTACTAGACTTGTTAATACTGATAATGGTACATATGTTGTTGATACTAGTAATGTGCAAACTGTGATTAGTTCTTTGGATCAGCCATCATTCTAAGTGACCTGTTGAGGACTGATCTTAGAATCCACAGCTGAAATCAGCTAAATAAAGATTTTTTTAAATATTAGTATATATTTTCCTAATACAGCTGTTCACTCTGAGAAGTTTGTCTCATTACTGTAAAAGGAGAGATGGTTTGCATTATTATTGCAGGTTGGAAAGAAACAATCTCGGAGACAATGCATGTAGCCAAAACTTTGGATAAAAAGCAAACCATTCATCAAGCTGTTTTGATATGATGATGATACACGTTACACAGTGGACCAATTAACAGATGTAGCCTTTTCTTGTATGCAGAATTTAATTTTATTTTGTTCCCTGTATATTTTCTAATATGGCATGCTGAACATGCCACAAAGCAGTGTGAGATAGCACTACTATTGAGTTGTGCATGTTGTGCCTTCCATATAACTCTTAGCAGGTGACTTCTTGTTGAAGTCAGGTCTTGTTTAGAGGTGCACTAGTCTGCAAGAGACTTATGCTCAACGTGCTGAAAGGATACACCAATGCTGACATTCAAGTGGAGCTACCAAGTCCCTTGAAAAGACTTCTCAATACCGACTGCCAAAGTTTCATAGGAAAGAGTAGTAACTTAAGCAATGATCTATAAAACAAAGATGCAAAAAGGATATAAAGGACTTTGCTGGTAGACTTGTAAGTAGGCACAATTTTTGCAGTTGTTAATACAGAATGATGTGTCTTCAATCTGTGACACATGTAGTGTTGGATACATTTCTGTTTGCTTCTGGAAAATAAAATCTTCCCCTTCTGGGAAACTATTCATTGCAAAAATGAATATGCAGAGGGGGAATATTTATAGAAGGTGAGAAAATATTTTGGGTTTCATGAGGAGTGAATAATGAATAATTCAGTCAAGTGTAAATTACTTAAAGGGAAAATGTCTGTGAAAAGATAAGCTACCTGGTAAATTTTTTTCTGTTAGGCAGTAAACCAGCAAGGTACATGCCAAAGATAAACTTTCCCTTCAAAATTATTCTAAATCAGGAATTAAATATTTGGCCTTGAGAATGGAGTTTATTCACTTTGTGCATATAGTCCTAGACTGAAGATAAAAGAAAATTGCTGTCACCAGGCTGTCTTTGTTCTGTTTTCCTTCTGTTTTAATACGTTGTCATCACTCTTAATCTGGTGAAATAATTTTTGAAATCTTGGTTGAAAATTAGGTATTTTACAATTTCACATATCATCATAAATCATGAATGTTTGGGTTTGTATTTCATTGCAGCGGAAAACAGATGTGCGACTTCAAATGCAGTAGCATGCACAAAGTGTCTTGCTTTGGGTCCAGAGTGTGGATGGTGTGCTCAAGAGGTATGGCATTTTGCTTAATTACATTTGACTTTATATTTTAGCTGCTTCTGATCTTTGTAAAAATAAAGACTTTTAAGCCGAGAACATTATAGTGAGAAATAGCTAGAAAATCTTTAAATGACCCCTAGAGACAGAACCTGAGGAATCATGTGAAATATATTTTGTTTCCAAAGGAGAAAATGCAATCTTTTATTTGGAAAATTGCAGTAATTTTAAATAAAGTGAGAACCTTTTAATGCATTCCATCTGCTTTGTAGAAAGCTTTGGCAGACTTACAGTAGCATTGAGAGTTTAACAGTTTTTGGCTTCAAAAGCAAAATTACTTATCAGTAATTTATATTAAGTCCTCATCATATATGAAAACAAGTCTATACATATATGTCTACTGCATTTAGCAAAAGATTGTACTAATAGTGGAGTTGACTTTGACTTCACCATTTATTATGATCCCATCACAAATGGAAAAAATTATGCTTTTCGTATTTTTACACTTGAAACTACCAGTTCTGAGACTTAGCATGGAAGATAGGTCTTAGGAAGCAAGAATTATTCTGAAATGTTGGTTACTTTGCAAGCTGCAAGAATATGGGAATTTCTGGTTTTGTTTGTCAGAAAAATACCCCTTGTTGATAGCATGATTCTGAGTAAGCACTTAGGAGGAGGAAAGTTTAGAAGAATATCACTGACAATTGCAAGTTTATGTGTTCTTTAAGGTCATGTGCAAACTATCAGTAGTAACTTTCAAATTACCAGAGAAGGTAGATAAATTCCTAGGGTGTGTCTGGAGGAGATAAGGAGTGTAAGGCACTGAGTGAATTATTAACTTAGTTTGCAAAAGGTACAAGGATAAGTAATGCAAGGATGGGCAGAGACATGGAGGGCTTGTTTTCCCAGAGGAAGTTTAGGGCATGCGTAGGTGGCACAATGGATTACAGTGTGGAGGGGTTCATTATTTTAGCCTTGTGTCCTGTTTTATAAAGGGCACAGTTTTATCCTCCTCCATCTGCATTTATCACAGAACAGCATTTGCTAACTTTCCAGTGCTATGGAGCTGCAGTAGGTCCCCTTCTAACTAGGCACATGGATTTGAAGTTTCACTTCTCCTCTACTTCTTTTGCTTCACTTCTCAAGTCAATCCTGAAAGCTGTTCATGGAAGCGAGGGGTTTGTCAAACCTTCTTAAGCAGCTGGTTCACCTACCACTCATAGTTGTGGAACAGCAAAACCCATGTTATTGCAGATGGAAATATTCCAGAGTAAAGTTACAGGAGCAATGTTCAGCTTAGCAAGCCTGCTTCATCAGAACAATATTTTTAATGAGAAAATCAGCCCTGAGGAACTCTTGAGATGCTTTGAATTTATACCCACACAAAGTGCACTTCAGAAAACACTACAAATCTATTAGTCCTTACTGGTAACAAGGGTAGGTAAATTCTTTACATGTTTAAAAATCTGTCTTTTTGAAATGTGTACACCAAAAAGGGTATATAAATAGCAGTAACTTAAAAAGTAATCTCTGTTGTCTACAATAAAGAAGATTATGGAAAAATACATCAGAGGCAGACTACAAAAATGAGTTGGAATCCAAAAAATAAGATACATGACTACCAAATGTCATTCTTCAGGGGCTTTCTCTGGTCCTTAAAGGGTGTGGATGAGTACTGATTATCTAACACACAGTTTGCTGTATGCACTTTTAGATTGCTTATTTTCCCCAGTTGCCTCTGAAAGAGATTGTCCATTGTTTGGTCTCCAACTTTGGCTCAGATGGACCCCAGTACTTTGAAAGAGTACAAAGGATCTTGTCCTTTTTTTTTTTTTCTTTTTATTTGAATGGTCAGAATCATATTAATCATCAGATTTGTGGTTAGAAAGGAATTTTGCGTTGGATCATTTTGGCACAATTTTGGCAACTTTGCTCTTTCAATGCAGCAAAGGATGGGCTGCTTCTGACATCATCCTTCTACTAATCACTTTTCTTTTGCTACAAGGGCTTTTTTATGTTGGTGGCATCTTAAACTGCCCACTCCTGTAATAATACATGGTTTCCTCTTTCTGGGAATTGAAATGACATAGTCCAGCAGGTCTTTAGATTTTGGGTAGTGTGATAGACAAATTCAGGTTAGCTAAATCTAAAGCTGACCTCTTGTGTTCCTATTAAATATTAGCCTGAGTAACATTACCAGTGGAGTCCTCTGAAAACTAACCCGTTTTGATGTTGTGGGAATGATACTTACTATAACAAGCACATAGCATGACACAGAACTTTTTTTAGTGACATAGTGACAGTGCGTAATTTCCTTTTTCTCCAGTGTTGGCTTGTTCTGATTGCACAATGTCCTATTTCTCATTAGGAAAAGTCTATGTTGTGGCATATAGGTTTAACTTCTAGTTTAAATATTGCATCATTGCCATTACTCAAAACATATGGCTTCATGAACTTATTCTATAATCTATGCAATTATAGTAGCTTATTTTATTGTTTCAAAGACTATTATTTTGGTTTTCTTCATCCTTTGAAGGTAGTACAGGGTTTTTTTCAGCTCAGATTGTATTATGCTTTTTGTCTCCTATTAAACAGGATTTCATGGCTGGCACAACACAGAAGGGACGCTGTGACACTGTTTTCAACTTAATGAAAAGAGGCTGCCAATCAGATTTGGTTGAAAACCCCACAGTTCATGTCACAATACCTAGTGACCAAGAAACAAATACACAAGTGACACCAGGAAAAGTTTCAGTCCAACTGCGTCCAGGTTGGGGGATCTCTAATACATTGATATTATAACAAACTTAAAATAAAAACAATACTTCTAAGTACAGATGTTTTGTGAAGAGGCATCTGCAATAATTATTTGGGAGAATGATGCTGTAACATTGTATTGTAGGATTGAGATGGGGTTGCTCCTTAATTCAAGTATCATCTTCATCAAGAACTGTTTCTGTCAAACACAGCTGAAGGTCACAATTATAACAAGTAATAAGTGGAAAGGGAATTTTAGTCTTTCCTGTTTTCTGATGTAGTTTCTTGATTCTTTTTCTTTAGCCACTTACCCAGAGTTTTGCCTTACATGTGCATAAACTATTCCTTCTGAAAGTGAATTGAGTTATAATTCCTAAATTGATAATTTGATAAACTTCTTGATTATTTGTTTACTAGTGCATTGACTAGACAACTACAGAAATACCAAAACCATTATATAAGACAGGATTTAATTCCTAGGGAAGACTTAGATATTCACTGTCTAACATTTTATTTATAAAATGTGAGACACTTGGCCCTAGTAGAAGTCTGTTTGTAAATCTCAGATTTCCTCGTATGTCTCCATTTGCCTTCAGCTGAACTCTAGTTAAATAAGTGTACATTCTCTTTTTCTAAGAAAGCTGTAGCCAACAGCAGAAGTGAAGGTGATATAAAGGGATGCAGGGTTATCTTTCACTCAATAAAATTTTATTTATTTCTTTCTTTTGCAAAGTATAACTGGAGCAAGGAAGAAGAGGGATCAGTCTATGGTAGGAAAACAGTAAGTGATCAGGAGAAGTATTTTTGCTGATCTTCACTAGAAAGGATAGTAGAAATTATAGTTTTCTGTCAATTACAAGGGGAAAAGGAAGGATCTGCATGAGTGAAAAGCACAAAGGAGTTCTGTTTTTAACTCTTTGTAATAATAAAACTGTCAAAGTAGTACCAGCACTTCTCCTTTCCCCACTCTCCTTTCAAAGAATTGTCTGAGAAATGGTCTCAGGAACTGAGCTGCCTCTAGCTCTGTCTATAATCAGATTTATTTCCAAAGGCATACTGGATTCATAGAAAAAAAATTAGCTTTCTAAAATTTTGTATCATGTTGCCCTGAGTTTTGCAGTTCTTCGATGTTTTCATTTTTCTGTAACAGTTTATCATACACTCTCTGTAAACATAGCCATGTTTTTCTAACTGTGTTCTATTGTTTGCATTCCTTTCTCCTGGGCGGAGATGTTTGATAGATAATTCTTTTGACCAGTGTGATGGAGAGGTGGCAATTTCTCCCTCCAATCCTGTGATTTCTAGGAGAATATATAAAATAAAGCCTGGGGTCTGGGAGGCGCAGTCCTGCCCAGTTTTGGCCTGCAGTTTGGCTCTGTCTCTCCAACGCATGTCTGCGTCCTTTTTTCATGTCCAAAGTGCAACAGTATCATTAACTTTTTTACCTATAAATAATGAAATTAACATTGGGGTTACCTATACTTTGCAGAAGTTCTTGCATCAGAGAGGCAGAAGAATGAAATTCCAAGGACTGTAGAAGAATAACTTCTTATATATAGATATCCTGCCCATATTTTCTGCTTCAGGGACATACATGGATGTATTGCTGTAGTTTTTCCTCAAAACAGACGTTTGATACAGTATAATCGTGCAGACAAAGATGTTTTTGTTTTGATACTGGAGTTTTTTGTCACTGTTTATATATATTCAACATTTAAGATTTATGTGGGAAGAAATAAAAGCTGCACTCAGTATCTCACTATATGCAAACTGGAGACCTGCAAGGGTCATTTACAAAAAGTAATTCTGTTTACATTGGCAAAGAGGAAACATAAATTACAGCACACTGAAATTGTTTTCCTCATGCAAGACCTAATACAGACAAATCCTGACATTTTCAGGTGGATTATGTTCAAAGACCATTGGAAGAAATTACTTTGCATAATTAACTTTTCTGTGTCAGGTCTTTGTACTGGATGTACTTTCTGATAGTTTTTATTGAAAACCTGCATAGTTCTTCTGTAGCATTCTTCCTTTCTCCTGTTCTTTGCTGTACCTTCATTGCACAATACTGGATTAGATTCTTCACTCATCACATGAAGGTCCTAAATTCTTTTCTTCTGTGAGCTCACACTTTGGGCAACATAAAATAATGACCAATTTGAAGCCATGCATTACTGTACCTGCTCTGCCCATACTCATCACTTCACTCCTTTTGCTGGCATTACAGAATATTAGACAAGAAAAAATGTAAGAACTTGTTTTAGCAGCTTCCAAATGTTTTTATTATATATGAGAGTATGATGTGGTTCTCTAGGAAAGACAAACATCGATCATCCTGAAATAAGATTGCTGTTTTGTATATGCCTAAAGAAGTTTGGTTTTTATTTTATATTACAACCTTTAAAAAATATATATATTTTGATCCTACTGAGTTTTTTCATCAAATCTTTGGAAAGAGTTAGGAGTAAACTTGAATCGTTATTTACATGGGTTTTTCAGGTTGTGCTGTCCTCATGGTGCATATGTAGTTCTAGATTCTATCATGTGACAAACTATTTGCAGGATACATTTACATACTTTGAAGTGTCAACCTTGAAGTGACTGACCCCAATTTGTATGCAGATCTGTATTCTTTGTGAGCCACAACTGCTTTTTGGTATAATGCCAAAGGGATTGCATAACCATGAATTTAAAAGAAAATGAGGAGAAGTCAGATTTTCACAATAAATTGCACAGTGTTCCTGCAAGAATTAAAAAACAAGATGTTCTACAAAATTCCCCTTTATGACTTATTTTTGAATGATTCTTCAAGGTTTCATTTACTCTTGGGAGATTTTCTTGTTTGTTTGTTTTTCTGTTTGCTGACACAAACAATTTTGTGCTGAGGTTGCTACAAAAATAAATGTATTTTTAAGCATGTCCATTCAAAAATAGTAAATAAACTTTTTTTTTCTTTTAATCAGGAAGTGAAGCAAACTTTATATTAAAAGTTCGTCCTCTAGAGAAATACCCTGTGGATCTTTATTATTTAGTTGATGTCTCAGCCTCCATGCACAACAATATAGAAAAGTTAAATTCTGTTGGATTTGCTTTATCAAAAAAGATGGAGAATATTTCTCTTGATTTTCGACTTGGATTTGGATCCTATGTGGATAAAACTGTGTCACCCTATATTAGTATTCATCCAGGTAGAATCCATAACCAATGCAGGTATGAAGTCTTTTTACATTTACTGTAGCACTGACACATTATTTAATTACAGAAGTATGCATGATACATATTTATTTTTAAAGCTTTTCAGAATTAATCCTTGTTTCCTTATACCTTGGTTCTTTGACAAAGTGCCTAAGGAAATGCTGAAAAATGTTGTCTAATGGTTACTTCTGAAATAGCTGGTGAGTGATTTCAGAAAAACTGTCCATATCAGAAAGACTTTCTCCCTTATGCATCATTTGTGAAGGTATCATTTACTATGATGTTACTGAAAATTGAGTTTCTCATGTCTTTAATGGGGTAATTGTTATTAATATCAACATTAATGTTAGGTGCATTTACATAGCACTATTGAATACTTTGATCCAGTAGCCTGTGCAGCAACCTATTAAAGGATCTTAATGGTGCCATGTGATACTCCTTTTTCAGGATAACGAAAAGCAAAGTCTGTAGATATTCCAAAAGGGTTTATCGACTCCCTGAGATCATACCATCCCTCTTGTTGTATTTATTTTTGTTCTGTACAGAAACACTACATATATACTGTTACTGTAGTAACTAAGTTATTATATACACAATTCCATAAAATATTAAAAATACACATTTTTTGGTAGTAAATTAGAACTACTTCCCACAGAACTTAATCTCACATGGAATTGTTCTTTTTTCTATAAGTATTTCTTATACTGTGCAATCTATATCTTTAGTCCAGGATTTTATGGGTTAATGGGGATGCAATATTTTCATCTCCTTCAAATGGAAAATAAGGCTTTTGATTTGTTTTGCTTTTTCTATAGTGATTATAATTTAGATTGTATGCCTCCTCATGGTTATATTCATGTGCTATCCCTGACTGACAATATAGCAGAATTCAGAAATGCAGTGAATAAACAAAAGATTTCTGGGAATATTGATACACCTGAAGGGGGTTTCGATGCCATGCTCCAAGCAGCTGTGTGCCAGGTAAGGAAGGAGCTCATTTACAAAAGACAAAATAAATAGTAATTCATATATGTGTGTGTGTGTGTGTGTGTGTGTGTGTGTGTGTGTAGGTACAATGGTGCTCAGTGTTCCTGAATTCAAAATGCCACTTCTGTGCCTGATCATACTAAGATTTCTTCCTCTTTTTCCATTACTTCCCCCCTAGCTATACATTTTGCATTGAAACTGGAAAAGGAGAGCACGCGAGAACATGTTTAAGTATTGGTTAATGATCTGCGAGTTCTGGCTTTAGCCAGCCTAACCAGTGTGGGATGGATGATGAAAGCAACTGCTTCTTGTTTGAATGGACACATGTATTAATTTCAGTCAGTTACATAATTAGTTTCAGAAGTCATTAAAAATTGGAAGTGCTTGTGTTCCTCGATGACATATCATTTGACATTTCTTCTCCTTAAGAACTTGGAACACTCAGTTTTACATATCTGCTTGCATAGATAAGGAAAACAGAAGAACTTCAATGTTCTCAGCTTTTAAATATTTCATATTTTAAAACAGTTCAAATCACCTAAAAATTAACTTTTGTTTATTGATAAAATTTCATCACAGTCTCTCCCATGCAGAAAAGGGTGGAAAAGATCTGCATCAGTAGGTCCCAAGCTGTAAGCATATTAGATAAAGAGAGTTTACTTTGCTCTAGAGAGCTCTTTTGGATGTTTTTTTTCTTCTATGCATAGTAATACAATAGAAATTTTGAAATTTGACTGATTCGTGGGTTTGGTAATGCTCTATAAAATATTCAGCTCCCATTCACAGGCTTGGTGTGTTTCTCTTCTCTCAGAATGATGTCAGGACAATTGTTTTATCTTGTCCATCTTCACATTATTCTTTTGAGCAGTAAAATAACTCAAGGACAAAAAATAACCCAAACTATGCTAAAAATGAATAGTTTGGTCCAATTTTATTTTCAAATTTTGATGAACAGGTAAGTAAAAGCTAGTCTTCATAAACAGCCTGATCTCAGCTTTTACAAAAGGTTATTCTGGAGCTTTGTAAAAATTCCTTAAATTCAGTGTTTCTCACTGGATGCATTCCACACTTATGACATGTGAGTTCTAGAATAATATATGCTTCCAAGAACAATAGAATGGAAACATTCATGAGAATGTGGAGGCTTTCCTGCTAATTGAATTGTGAGCTGAAATGGATGGGAACAATGTGCAATTCATAATGACCATCATGAACTATAAATTATAATAATGTGCACTCATTTTGCCTACAATAGACCTTTATAACTTGTTCCATCTTGCTTTAACCAATACATCACTGTTGCAAGAGGTAGCAGGTTAGGACATGGAGCTACTTTAAAATTTTGATTGCTGTGACATATATAGGTAAGAATCATAGAATCACAGAACGTCTCCAGTCAGAAGGGACCCATAAGGATCATTGAGTCCAATTCCCTGCTCCTCACAGGACTACCTAAAACTAAACAAGTCTCAGGTGACAAAGTCAAATGGTGGAGTCTTAGGAGAAAAATTTTCTACAGTGCAGGAGGAGAATTTGGAATTTTTTAAGTCAAAACCTGTTTATAAATAAAACTTAAAATACTCCTTTAGAGGAATGCTCTGTAGGAGTGTCTGAGGGAGACTGATGCCTCGTGTGTAAGTTGGAAAAGACATGACACCTGTCTGTACTTGTTCTCTTTGCTGGCATGAGATATTTAATCCCCATTCAGAGTTAGCAGAGAATGAGCCTGAGAAGGGAGCTAAATCCCTCTCCTCAGAGAAAGGAAGGCAGAAAGTAAGTCACAAAGCATGGCTGAGTACGTGGTTTGTACTGCAGGTACGTGTTTCACGTGAGAATGGTAGGGAGGAGACAGCGTCATAAGAAGGAGGAAGAATGGAACTAGTGAAAAAGATGTGTTAATCAAGAGAGGAAATAATCAAAAAGCATATGATGTGTTTCCTGTGTACATCAGAAGTTTGATTATAAACAGGGAGATAAATATTCTGGAAATACAAATTGGCACCTAAATCAATTTAGATACAAACTTACCCTGCTGCGTCCTTCACATCACTGAATTCCTAAAAGACATTGAATTCACCCTTGTGGCTGCCACTTTGCTATCAATCCCTTAAGATGGTGGATAAATGTAGTGTTTTGCTGCATAATAAGGAATTTCTCAGTTTTCAATTGCATGAAGACATTCAAACTTTAGTTTATTGATTTGTGATCACTTGCTAATGTCTTTTCTGGAAAATTGTGTAGAAAAAGGAAATTACAGAGTGATGAGAATATAAAGTAAATAAATACAACGTAAAAATAGAAGAGAGTATCAAGACCTGTGAATGCATATTTACTGGTTATAAAGTTTTTGTGGGTCACAGAGAATTTTACAATTTATGTGCATTTGCATTTGTACATAATAGTGACACACACATTATGGCAACTGTTTTCAAGCCCATTATATGAAGCATAACTGGTATGTATTTTGGAACATTTTTCTTTAAAAAGCAGAGTGGCAAGTTGAAAAAAGCAAAGAAAATGGTAAGTGGATCTCTGACCAGCAGTGGTAGTTTTCAGATGTAGGAAATTATATCTGTTTCCACACAAAAAGCTTTAAATAGCCTGATGTAATCTCAGTGGTGTAAAGCAGCGTAATATCTGAAAGTAGACTTTCACATTAATTTTTCATTTTGTTATTGATTGTTTTAGAAAATAGGTAGCTGCTGCTTTCTTATGCCTAATTTTGTTTTCTTTTAGAGCCATATTGGATGGCGTAAAGAAGCAAAGCGACTGCTTCTTGTGATGACAGATCAAACTTCCCACTTGGCCCTTGATAGTAAATTAGCGGGAATTGTAATTCCCCATGATGGAAACTGTCATTTGAAAGATAATGTGTACATCAAAGCTACGAGTATGGTAAGGTATATGTCATAGATTTTACCTTCAAAGAAGCAGTGCAAGACTGTGTAAAGGAGGTTTTTAGACTGCTGTCAAAGCATTGCTTTTATTTCAGTTATTAGAATGGTACTTTTCCAGCTAGGCAAGTTGTGAAATGATGCATCAGTCACCTGGAAATACTGGCATTGTTTTTGTGTAGAATAGATTATTTTGGAGAGTGAAACAGTACACAGCAGAGGAGGATATATTACTGGTTTTGGTGTGGGTTTTTTATTAGCATCTCATAAAAATTGCACACATTTTGTATAAAATATAAGTAAGAAGTGTCTGGTGTGATATTTTGCACAAGTAGAAGCTAATAAGGCAAAGGTGGGGCAATGGTTTATGGCCAGAAGATGCACATTAAAGTTGGTTGGAAAGGCTTGGTAAGAGTAAACCAGAGGGCATACAACAGCAATGAGCTACTTCACCTGGATGGACTAGCATTAAATGCATTTATATTTCACAATAGAAAGCCAATGTGTGGTAATACACACCTATGCAAAAAGTTTCATCAAATCTGGTGTAGCAAAATAATATGCCTTTAACAGATGTTTTTAGCTTTCAAAATTCTTTCTTCAGGAATATGTAAAGTAGTCGTAAGTGACTGAAGAAAGGAATTTTTCCCTAAGAATTGTAGTTTTCAATTGCTTTGGGTATTTTCTTAGATAAATATGAATTGTTTATTTAAGAAACATGAATCACTGCTTAACTGCAATATAAGAAAGCAAGAAAGCAGAAATATGAACTGTGGTATAATTAGTGCATGTTGCAGTTTTGTTCTCAGTGCTGGCTGCTCCTAGTTAAAGTGTACTGCCTGTGTTCAGCCAAAACCAGCAATGTGCAAGTGAAGTCACTGAGCGCTGTGTGTGAGTGAGGTTAGACCTGAATTTAATCCCAGCAACTGTTGTTTACAAGGATGGTGGGGCAGCAGGAAGAGGCTGCTAGCTGCTGTGTTATCATGAAATATGGGAAGTTTCTGGGAATCGGTGGGTGTTTGGGACCTTGCTGAGCGGAAGAGGGAGATGAGTGTGTACTATAACAGTAAGGTTGTTTGGATTTCCGATTATCTGATGTTCTTGCATTCATATACTCCCTCTGTCACCTCTTGGATATTCCCTCACAGATGTCAGGATTTTTTTTTCACTCCAGTCAGTCTGTTCAATGGTCCTTGGTTTATTCTACTTAGAGCAAATAATCATGAAACTTTTCTATTCCAAAGTAGAATATTTTCTGGTTTTCTTTTTTTTTTTTTCCCCCCTAGTTGCAATTGCTATAAATGAGAGGATATTTGCTTTGCTTATTAAACAATTGCTAAAGGTACAAATCTTTTTCAGGTGTTCAGGATTCCTTTGGTAATAAAGATATTGTCTGTTTCAGAAAAATAACCTGACACACTAGTTTCATTTTCTGTCCAACTTCAGAAATTAATTTCTGTTGCAACTGGAGGAACACACCAATGGAAAATACAGACAAAATTAACGAATCTGTTTCTAAGCAGCTATGATTGATGGCTGACTGGGAAAAAAAAAGGGTGTTTTAATGGATATTCTGGATTCTGGTTTGAAAGATCGTGATTTTACTGTCCATTATGGAATAAAAAATCTCCATGATTACTGCTATTGATGCATTTTATGAAATGAGTCTTTTTAGCCACCCAAATGAAATTACCTGAAAAGATGCTTAGATCTGTGGTGGCACATTTAGTTCCATATATTTTCTGACTGCTAAACCTGTTTTGTTTTGTTTTTTTAAATATGGGCTAATTTTTGCATGCCCACATGTTAGCAGTGGCCATGCATGTGGTACCAGAAAAGGGTTGCCAAGGAAATCTTTTTCATCATTGCATTTTCTGAAGTAGATTTAACATGATAACACAATAGTGTCTCCAGGGGAAGGTGTGCCAGTTTCCTGTTCTTCTCATCCATATATATGGGATTATTTTATCATAGATATCCATGAAGAAACTTCAAATGAATGAGTAAAATCAGGGGATTGGGAGGATGATTCAATATTTAAATTAAATATGAAAGTCTGACAGTCTTTTAGCAAATACATAATATGAAACATATTTTTGGGTTTTTTTACCTATCAATACAATTTTGTTGGGCTGTGCTAAATTAAAGAGACTTCTGTAATCACGTTGTTTTTCTGCTTTGATTCTTAGCTTTTGATAGTCATGTGAAGATTGCATTTTGGCATATTTTTATTTCTTACTTGTGCCAGTTAAGAGGACTTTGCTTTATTTATTTGCATAAGCTTAGCTTTTACATCAGAAGTGTTTCTACTTAGACACTTTTCCACATGTGTCTTTCTAACTTTTGCTAAGCAGTCACAGAGAGGTCAGCAAAAGAAAGCATGACAGGAAAGAAATCTAGTCCATTTTAATTAAATCTGTGCTTAGTTAACTCCCTTTCTGAAATATTTAACATTTGTAATAGTTATCTTCTCAGCTTAGCACAGTAGGTTAAAATAATAAAATGAATGATGTAATTGAAACAAGCAAGATGATCTAAAGTTAGAGTACATTTGTCTGAGGCACAGTGGGATGAGATAAGATAAAAATACATAAAGTACAAGAGATTTTTCACAGCAAGCAAAGTGAGCCTCCATGAGTGACCGCTGGTACCTTATGTCATCTCTTTACATGCTTAAAATTAAAAAGATGGTGTGGGGGTTTTTTATCTCAATTCTGATAAAAATAGACAAGAGGCTGGACACTCTACTGAGTTATTGCTGGCAAGTAGATGCAAGTTCAGCTTTACTTGTGAGCAGACTAAGTAGTCTGGGGATCCAGTCCGTGCACTCCTTGCACGTGTCATCTCTTGACTTCAGTAAGCTCCATCTGAATAAGTTTTTGTTTCATGAAGGCTTGTAAAGCTCTTTCTGAGACCCTTGATTCCAGAGTTCAGCTATTAGTAGTAGAGTTGTTGAGGGGCCAGTCTGCTGGAATTCAGACAGGTCTAGTGTCATATGTTAAGCAGGACAGCTGACTTATTTTGCCACCATCTCATGATCCCTCAATGATCCCTCATGATCCCTGTCATTCACACAATTGCAGTGAAGGAGGTGTTTGCAGAACGTCTGGCTTCACTCATGTCCTGGGACCACTGGGTGTTTCTGTGATCTGCCAGCCAGTTGCACGTGGCCTGTAGGATTGTGCATCACAACAGAGGCTCTACCACTGTGCTCTGTGGTCATGGAGAAGGAAGGAGGGCTTAGTACTGTGTTGCAGGCTACTGAAAATGCCAACAAAGCCACCACTGCTGCAGTTCACTTATGACTCCTAGATGGTGGGAATGCCTGCTCTCTCCAGTAAGCATGGCACTCTCTCCAGCTGGAACTGTAAAAATGCCTGTTTATTACTGGGTTATCTACATTTGGTCAATCATTTAAGGAATATAATCTCTTACCAAAGGGTAGGAAAGTTGAGAGAGGCATGTACCCTGGCTAAGATCAAACTGCAGCAAGAAACTCCTTTGTTCTTTCTGTACAAGGCACTTTATAATGGTGCAATATGATGGAAAATGGATTTTTCCCCCTTGCATAACTTTGTCTCAGCTGTCTCACTATTCAGATTACTGCTAGGAGAGCTGTTGACTTGCAGGGTGCCTTGAGTAACAAGGGACAATTGGAGGAGAAAAGAATTGTGCAGGGAAACAGGCTGTGTTTGTGCAAGAGAGAGACAATAGGAGGCAGATGGTGAAAAATAGCTGGAAAAGAAAGACAAAAAGTCTTTGGGGGGAAGTAAGTGGGAGGAAAAAGTTTAAAGTACCTGCCATAAGTGGAAGTGTCCAGATGAAATCTCTATAAGGGGAATCACAGGATAAGGCCCCAGTCACTTCTCTCTGTTTAGTCATGAATTTTAAGTATGAACATGCTTCTTGAGAAGTATTCACTTATGGATTGTTAATAAGCAGTGATTTTCAGATAAAGTTTGTTTTAGAGTACTGGAGCTGGAGGGATCTCACATAACCCAAGTGTACAAAGCCCTTTGGGACCACATAGACACCTTTGAACTTTCTTAGATCTTGTATGAAGAGATAGCAACACACCTCTTATTTTCAAATCCGTGTCAGATCTCTCAATGAGAAGTGTGGAAGGGCAGGGCATTGGCACAGGACATGCTGCCATAAGTACTTCACCAAACAGAACAATGCACTATGGAAGAGAGGTGTGAAACTCATGCCGCATTCTTCTAGCACAAGTATGGTTAAGAAAATGTATCAGGTCGTCATGGTGAGGACTGGAGTCATCAGTCCTAAGGTAGGTCTTGGGCATACACAGGAGAAAGCGGTCAGTTGTAAGTGAGATAAGTACAGAATACTGACATTGCTAGAACCTGATCTAGTGGCTGCATTTAGTTGTTGTGTCTGATCCCTGGTGCTAAAATACATTTCTGAGAAACAAACGTTTTTAATACTCTCCTTGCTGTTCCCAAAAGCACACCTCATCTCAGTGTTTTGTGTTGTACTTTCTCCCTGAGTTTTGCACAAGAACCCACCTATCATTCCCTGGAATCTTACTGTTCTTCTAGATGGACCATGGACAACATCATATCCATGTTTCTTGAGCATCAGACTCAAACCAACAAAATAGTACTGTATGAGTTAGTCCTCCCACTGTGCAGCACATCTGCGTAGTTGGCAAAGATATGCCTGGCTGATGTCCTGATGATTTTTTTAATAGTTTATTTGGATGGTCCTACCTTCTTTTGAATGTAGGTCTAACATTTCTCTGTACATTTACAAATTAAGATTGAAATGGGTTTGGAACTCTCTAATGTGAAATACAAATTTTTTTCCATAATAATCTGCAGTCTCCTCTCTTCTGTTGTATTTTGCAGGAGCATCCATCTCTTGGGCAGCTCTCTGAAAAATTGATTGACAATAACATCAATGTTATTTTTGCAGTTCAAGGAAGCCAGTTTCATTGGTATAAAGTAGGTTAGAAACCTGATTTCTTTTTTCAATTTTGAAGGCACAGTATTTATACTAAAAATTAAAACTGTGCATAAATTATTTTCTTTTTCATAGGATCTGTTACCTCTCTTGCCTGGTACTGTTGCAAGACAAATAGAATCACAAGCAGCAAATCTCAATGATTTGGTGGTAGAAGCCTATCAGGTATGATGACAGTGACAATGTTGTATGCTATATTTGTACATTTTTCACCTTTCAGAGCCTAAAGTTGGAATTTCCAGGATCTTTGCTTCCATGCGAAGTCCACAAGGATACGTTCCCTACTCTTCATAATGTCTAGGTTGATAGATGGCGCTGTCTCATGAAAACTCTCAAATTCCCAGGCTGTCATGGTCTCAAAAGCCAAAGGCTAGCATTTTATTCTTTGTAAGGATGCTTCTAAATATTCTGTTTGATTCTCTGGGCCTGTTGCTGTAACTTCAAAAGAAATGTGTGATTTATTTGTGTTTTGGCACCTCAGGTCTTTAGTTACACACCAGACACCACTATCTAGGTACCATCTAAATTTAGAACAAAAGCAGTGCAGTATCTGGACAGTGTTGCAGCATAACTTTTAGAAAACAGACAAGAGATGGGAATTTACAAGGAGGTAGTTTGAGAAGAGTGGATATCATGAAAAGCAGTATTTACGCTGCAAAAAGCAGTGCAATGAGCTGAAGTTTTGAGGCATAGAAGTGAAGAAGAGTTTTGATAGGGACTTGGGAGAGAACAGCGGAAATGGCTTTGTGAACTCTTGCCTGGAGTACTCAATGGAACGTAATAGTTTGGGGAAGAGAAAGTAAGAGTATGGGAAATAGAATAAAGTCATTTTCCACAAATACTTGACATGGAATGGAGTTTGAGGGTGAAATAGGCACCATGATAGCAAAGAAAAGAGGGGGCATAAAGAGGTTTGAAAATGAAGCCAGGTAATAGACATTTGATGTATTAGAGCACAGGGAGCCCACAGAGCAACATCAAAATGAATTTAATGGGTTAGATGGTTGAATGCTGTTAAGATGTGCAGTTACACACAAACCATTCAGGTACAAAAAGTTGAAAACTCGACTACAAAAGTATATGCAAGGTATCCATATGTATCACCTTTTTTTTTTTAATTGATTGAATTTGGAAGTCTGAAATTATCCGTTTTACTTGGCTAACCATCAGAATCAGACAAATTTGCATACAGCAAAATAGCTAAAATGAAGAGCCAGCCCCCATGTCTGTTCCTAGATCTTACAGTGCTTTTGCACACATTTTTTTTCACTTTACTTGTGTCAAGTTATAAACATTGAGCAGGAGGCAAAAACATTCAAAAGCAGATGAGCTTGGGGGTAGTCAAATTGCAGAAAAGTTCTCACTGATATTGTACTTCCTCTTACAAAGCTGAGAGATCTCATTTTGAATTTGGGGGTTTGCAGGAACTTGCTGGCAAAAAATTTTGAAGATTGTAGTCCTTTTGTATTATACCTTTATACTGTCCATCCTAAATTGTAACATGGTTCTTACCCGGTGTAGTGCAAACGTTCAAGGAGAGGAAATGAAAATTTACAAAACAATTATTTAGTTCAATACCAGGTTCAGTGGGACTTTCCTGGTCCAGCCTCCCCCAGTTTGCTCTTGCTTTATTTTCATTTTTTAGACAGTGGCTTTCTTCCCATCCTGAACTTCATCAGATTTCACAGTTTGAGATTTTTAATCATAGTTTTAGGGGCTTCTAATATGTATTGCTTTCTAGAAAGAAAAAGTACTTAGATAAGAAAATAAATTTAGTGTTGATATTTGATGACAGTGGGCCTCTTGTACTCTTGTTCTAGGCAGGGAAACCTTAAGCTTAGCTATGGAAAACCCTGGCTGAAAATCCCTGGCTAAATAGCCAAAGATGAGTCACTAATTTTCAAAAAGTTACTAAGATAAACATGTGTTCAGATTCATGTAATTGCATTTCCATTTGTAGCAGTAAAAATATCCCTCTAAACTCATTTTTAATAGTAATAGGGCAGGAATTTTAAAAATCCCTTTGTGCAGTTTTCAGCTCGTAAGTTTGTACAGAGCTTTCATAAATTTTTAAATGGTCAAGAAGGAATACTCCTTCCTTGAAGGAAGCAGGATTTCAGACTGTGTAGTAAATACAAGTTACAAAGTAGCTGGCTGTTTCGTTATTTTTAATTGCAAAATGCCCTAATAGGAATCAGCCAGTTGTTGACTTACATAGTCTTAGCTGACCCAGATAAATCAGTAAGAATAATCCCAATAGCCTTTAGGTCACCCTAAGGTTTGTTCAGAGAAAACTTTTCCAAGGCAGATGCAAAATATCAGAAGTTTGTAAAATGCCAAGTCAATTAGGAGTCTTTTCTGTTGGATAACAGTAGTTGTATGTACATTTATTTTTGTATGTTAGGTGTGTAGCTAAAAGTCAGTGTAGATTCAAACAATGAGCAGTTTTTGTTGCACATGGTTGTTAGAATAGATTTTCAAATTGCGAAAAATGCAGTCTCAAAACTACGTTAGAAAAGCTGAAAACATTTTTATCTGGAAAACCTAATCCTCTTTATCAGAATTGTCAGTTCACTGGTTGTGTATATTTGGAATGTAATTGGGTCTTTACATGGGAAACAATGCTTTAATTCATTCCTTTATTCACACAGATAAGCTTTCTCCATTTTTAGTCAGACATAGTAGTTAATCACTTGGTGTTAATCACTAACGTACATAATATTTTGAGATGCAATGTGTTTAAAACTTGTTTTCTGGTTACAGAAACTAATCTCTGAAGTGAAAATTCAAGTGGATAACCAGATCCAAGGTCTTCATTTCAATATCACTGCAATCTGTCCTGATGGAAGTAAAAAAACTGGCATGGAAGGATGTAAAAATGTGGGATATAATAAAGAAGTATGTTGATAGTTCTCAGTCTTCAAGGAACTGGGATACTTATTTTTCTGTTTGGTTGGGTTTCAATGGTGTGAAATCTTCTAGGGATTTACTTAAACTGAAAATGGAATTATGTGATTAATGATCACAGGCTCTCTATTATTCTCTGGGTTTATTTTTTCTGAATCTTATTTTAATTCTCACTAATCCCATGGAACTAAGGCTCAAAGCTTTTCCTGAAAGCTAACGTCCATTAAAACTTTCCTGCTTTGTCCTCCACTGGGCACAACCACCACATTCATTGTGATGAAATCTGTATGTAAAGAAGTTGAAAGATAATCACCCAGTGGAAAAAAATCACTGGAATTTGTGGGTTTGGGGTCTGTACTAGATGTCACCTTTCTCTTTTCTTGCTTTAGTATCTTCATACACAATCAGGGTGGTGGATAATTATTTTGTAAATCAAATTAATAAAGTTACACATTCCCGTTTGAATTGGTGCCACCTTCTGAATGAAATGGAAATCATACACCATGAAAATGCAGGAGAAGATGTCTGGCTAATGTAAAGAACATGTGTTTTGTTTTTTTTCCCAGAAAAGCTTCATATATTTATTTAATTGGTTGGACTACTGAAGTAATTCTTTTAGCTTGCCAGGAAGAGGTCTGTGTTTCTGGAGAGCAGGGTCAAGGAGTTCTTTCCTGCTTGACATGTACATATGTCTCAGCTGGTGTAATTTTACTTGTGACTGTGTGTAGAAAGCAAAACAAACCAGCAGATTAAAAGTGTGAATTGTAATGTACATTTCAATGTATTTTATGCTCTTCTGAATTTTGTCTGCATTCTGCTGATTAGCTTCTACAGTTTATAGGAGATTTGCTGTTTTTATTCTTAATGCATCTCTTCTCCACTGTTGTTCCCTGGACATGTCATAAGAAATAGGACTGGAATTCGTTCTGTTTAATGAAAAGAAAAATATTTATATCTGTTTCTTTTTAATAAAAAGCCAAGCCAGTTGACTGTAAAAGATTGCATGTGGTCCTAAGCCTCTACTGCTGTTGAAAATGAGCCATCCTTAAGAGATTAATTTATTTTAACCGTAAATCCTTCTTTCAGTATTTGTTTACAGACAAAATGCTTTTCCTTAATTCTCACATTCCTTTCATTGTCTAATCCTTCCTCCTTCCTTTTCTTACCAAAACACATAGTGGATTATATTCTGGAAGAATTCTGTGGCCTCTTCAGGGTGCAAAACTAACTTTGGCTGTTATCAAGTGTCAGTGCTCATGTTGTTGTAATTATTTAGTCGCAACAGGTTTAATCTTTCTGCTGCTGTGCTCAGACCCATCAAATTTCACAACTCATATACATGACATGATTTATCCTCCCTTCCAATTGCCCTGCCATTCTTTCAGTACTGTTTTGTACATGAAGATGATGTTTTCTGGCAGGGATCTGTGTTGAATAAAGAGCACATTCCCTAGCTGCAGCCTGTCCTCCCCGCGTGATATGCACCTGCTGTGTGAATCAGTTTCTCCATAGCCACACTTTTGCCCTGTAACCCGCAGGAAGAAATCTCATGCACAGGGAGTGTGGGCAACTGAGGGGTTATGTGTGTAGTGGCACATTTGAGAAACAAGAAGAAGAAAAGCAAAGGGTGAGACAAAGACTGTGTGCCCCTTCGATATGACATTAAATGCATGTTTCTGCACAGCATTCTTCTCCTGTTGTCTGTGTAGGCAGCCACTGCCCCACTCACCACAAAGCCACCATTGTCCCCAAGGGCTGGGTTGTTCTTGTGTGGGGGCGCAGCGGGAGGGAGAGACAGTGATGAGAGATGAATGGCCTTAGTATTTGCGGGTAGTTTCAACCTCACATGTCATCAGTTTCTCGGGGTTTCTCCTTTATTATTTGAAAATCTTTATTCTTTGGTAGCAAAGATTAAAGGTACTTGCTTCTCTTGGGCTCCTTTCTCACTTTTTCCTCTTGGTTATATTTTCTCTGTGAAGAGCTGAGAAAGAGTTGTTTTCCATCAGAAGGCTGAAAAATATAAAACCTTAGAGAGAGCACCCTATCAGAAGCATACTGGTGAAAAAGAAAATCAAAAAACAATTGTGAAATATGAGATTGATATCCAGTATAAGTATCACACACATTAGAGCTGTCAAAAATTTTTGGTGGCGGTTGATGGAAACTATGGCAATCACCTAACCACCAAAATGATCCTTAGTCCTGTGCCAAGACTTTGGAAAGACACAGTAGCTGCTGCTGCAGTGGGCACTGCTGGGATGAGGACCTGGGGGATGGGTGATGGCCATGACAAGACCAGGAGCTGGGGACTGGATCCACTCTGAAGCACTTGGTCTGCCTGGGACCACAGCAAGAGCCAGAAGACTCTTTATCTCCACTGTAGGAATTGGGAAAAAAATCTGCTACTAAGGTGTGAGTCTTTTCTGTATTTGTAGGAGGAGGTAGGGCCATCCAAATAAACCTGTTTAGTTTCTATGTACATGACCATTTCTGCAGAAGAACATTCATTATAGATTCTTTTTATGAAGTCTCTCTGTTGTCATGCTCAATCACCTGAGTATTTCTGTGATATGACAGGATGTACACATTAAATAATAGCAGGAGGATGATGATGGTGATTCTATTTCCATTTAACTTGGATTAAACTTGTCTTTTGCAACTATGCTTTCTTAACTTGAAAAGTAGACTTCTGTCAATCTTCTGTTGCTAGGATTTTAACTGTATTTGTGTTCCCTATCATTACTAATGTATCATGTTTGACAAATGATCACTATGCATTTTGCTATTATCAACTAGTGCACATTCATATACAATACAAGATTCTGCTTTATTTATGTGTTAAAAATTTTAAGCAAATTTGAGGAAGGAAATAATAATAATGTAAAATCTGTCTTTATTTCTTCTTAGGTCCTTTTCAATGTATCAGTTACAATGAAAGGATGTCATACACCTGGAGGAAGAAAATACGCCATACTCAAGCCTATTGGTTTCAATGAAACCACCATTGTCAATGTGCAGCAAAGCTGTGCCTGCCAGAATGGAGGCAGCACAGGGCACAAAAGAGTGTGGGCTGATGACACTTCTTCTGACAGCAAAGAGTCCCATTGCAGTGACAATAACTGTGGCTCTGACAGAGGCATGCTTCCCTCAGAGAGATGCAGGCAACACCAGGACCAACCCATCTGCAGCGGTCAAGGAAATTGCATAGATGGAAAATGTTTCTGCTACAAAAACAAACTAGGCAAGGTGTATGGCAAGTACTGTGAAATGGATGATTTTTCCTGCCCATATCACCAGGGAAACTTATGTTCTGGTAAGTTGCAGCATTTATGTCTGTATTTTCTTGTTGTGTTTTGTTTTCTGAGGCTAATGTACATGACACAGCTGAAAACAATGATATACGGCTGTCGAGTATGAGAATTGTTTGTGCAGAATTAGTGTGGGAAACATCCTGAATGTCCTGTTAGGAATTCACACGCCTGGGCTTTCTTCACCACAGGCATACATACTGTCTTCTAAATTTTACCACTGCTTTCTAGGGGATAAATTGGTTTTTTTCCTAAGTTTAGCTATTTTAACATTTAAATCTCAAAATTTTTAATAAGTAATGATACTGATTTCTCAAACAAAAAGTAGCATTATTCCAGAAAGTTAGTTGATACATTTTGGTCTAATGGGAATATGTGATACTGAGAGATTAGGAAGGGATCATAGCTTCCTGATGAGGTTCTGATTTTCTACCACCCTAAATCAGTCCTGTGAGAGATACAGTGACACTTGATTTCAAATACTGATGTAAATGCTAACACTGTTTGGAATGCCAGCTTCAGAAAGGAGACTAAGTGAAACAGTTGTTAGAAATTTGTATTCTTTTTTGGGTCTACTTTATTTTTTTAAAGTAAGCATGCATATGAGCAAAATGTAAAACATGTACTTTTAAGCTGGTGATTATGGGGATTGAATTAGGATCATTGCTCTATCTCTACCAGAAATATTTTTCCCCTCTGAAAACTATATATTTTTAAATCCACACTGCTGTCCTGAATCCTTTCATTTCACTGTGTAATGACAAATGAGTGAATTGAGGGACCAATTTTTTCAACTTTTTTTTTTTTTTATAAGTTAGAGAATAATACTATTAAGTTTAGTAAAGTTATTTTGGGTTTGCTCTGCTTGTTACTATGAACTTCACAAAGAATTAAGATAAATGATTCCTAGAGCAGAAAGGCCATTGCAGTTTGTGTGAAACTTAGGTACTGCCATGGCATAGATGAGGAGACCTCATTAAGTTTGCTATACCTGTCTGTGCATTATGTGCTCTCTATTTCTGTGTTTCCTAAAGGTACTTTCATAGGCTGTTAAAATATTGCTAAATATTATAGCATGCCAGTTGTGCACCTGCCTAAATGTGTTATATCAGGTAAAACAGATGGGTTTTGCCCTACAGTTCCTATTTTTTACCTGGAAAATTGTAGAGGCCACCAGAGGTTCTTCACAGCTTTTCAATCCTTTAGACTGTTTTAAATTATTAAATTTTTAAATTTTAAATTATTGTTCAACAACCTATAGTTCATAAGCACAGCATAGCTACCTGTCCAGCTCAGTCACCTGTCATTTAGAAAGGCAGAAAAGCAGTGCTTTCATGTGCCCAGAAGGAAAAGGGAAAAGGGAAAAGGGAAAAGGGAGAAGGGAGAAGGGAGAAGGGAAAAGGGAAAAGGGAGAAGGGAGAAGGGAGAAGGGAGGAGGGAGAAGGGAAAAGGGAAAAGGGAGAAGGGAAAAGGGAAAAGGGAGAAGGGANAAAGAAAAGAAAAGAAAAGAAAAGAAAAGAAAAGAAAAGAAAAGAAAAGAAAAGAAAAGAAAAGAAAAGAAAAGAAAAGAAAAGAAAAGAAAAGAAAAGAAAAGAAAAGAAAAGAAAAGAAAAGAAAAGAAAAGAAAAGAAAAGAAAAGAAAAGAAAAGAAAAGAAAAGAAAAGAAAAGAAAAGAAAAGAAAAGAAAAGAAAAGGACATAGCCTGTGCACATGAACTTGATACTCCTTCCTCCACTGATTCTTGCTGTTTATTTGAATTTAATGTTTTCTTACTAAAGAGAAGTTTGTTTAGTTTTTTTCCTGTTCATTGTGTAATTCCTAATCTTCATTGCTTTGATACAAGGCAAAAGGGTAACATTTTAGTAAAAGGTTTTAGGATGATATCGTGGTAGCAACTTTTGCTCAACTTAACGATGAACAGCAGCCATAAATATGTATCATGCCAGTAAATTCAGGCCAAGTTGTTAACTTTAAAACTAATTAGAAAGTTCAGGTTTAAATTAGCTCTGTTTAATGTAAAGCACCAGCAATATAAATGCATGCACCTAAAAATTTGTTTTCCATGTTTTCATGGAAGCAGATGACTCCAGACTTTCTGTGTTGTAGGTAATGGTGAATGTGAAGGTGGTAAATGCAAATGTTTTGCTGGCTGGGAAGGTGATCGTTGTGAGTGCTCATCACAATCAGCAAATCACTGCCTGAATTCAAAGGGCCAGATTTGCAGTGGAAGAGGAAAATGTGTATGTGGAAAGTGTGAGTGCACAGACCCAAGGAGCTTTGGCCGTTTCTGTGAATATTGCCCTACTTGTAACAAAGCCTGTGAAGAAAACTGGTACGTTTCTTATGCTAGACTCAACTTTTTCACTCCCTAGTGTCAAAACATACAGAATTACTTCTGCTTGGCTAGATGCTATCTTTCTTAGCTATTTAGACTGTAAGAAATCAATGCAATTCATACTTGATACTTTTCTCTGTGTAGTTGAGGAATTCACACTGGTAATTAGGAGAATTCCATGTCATCATCTATTTTCACCACTATGTGTCCAGCTTTCAGAAGTCAAGGGTGTTGTTTCCAATGAATATTGTTTTTTCATGGTTTTATTAAAATAACATTTTTCGTATTAAATTTCATATGAAAATTTTCTGGGTAGGAAATAAAACCCATAAATTTGGAGTTTTAAAAATGGAATGTAGATCCTACTTGTGAATGCCATCAAGTCCAGTAATATTCTCCACATTTGTTTTTGCACACTCTTTGTGCTTCTCAGCTGAAATGAGGAGGTGTGGAACTCGAGCAGTCCCTGCGCTGTGTCACTGCTGTTGGTCATCAGAACACTGCTGTTCTTACCCAGAGAAAGCCATTTTTCATTACTCAGTTTTAAAACACTTAGTCTTTGCCATGCTAGTCTTAAACCATGTTATTTTTCCTTATCTATGGAAAGGAAAGAACAGTGTGGAGATCAAAATGATCAAGCCAAGAAGAAGAGAAGCTAGACCTGGCTCTCATGGGCACACTACATTGTTCTGGCATGCAGAGCAAATTAAGCCCTTTCCTTGGCCATGGCTTTTCTGTGCCCTCTTCTCAGGATATGTAATGTTCTACATCTCACTGTGCTGCAGAGGATGAAAGATCAGCTTTTCATTAGAAAGGGCATTGTGCTCAAAACAGAATTGTTTATTTGCATTAATTTCAATTATAGCTCATATGGTGAAAATGCTGGAGAGCCAGGCTTGGCCATATCTGAAAAGGTTGCCTCTAAGATTTCACCAGATAAAATGCAGTTAGTCTTTCTGGCTTACACTTGTTCAAAGTCACTGTGAAATCAGTGCCTTTAATAAATTCAGAAGATCACATACATTCATTAAAAATTCAGTCAGGACTTTTTTGGGATCTCTTGTGATATCTGTCTCCTGCAAGGCTATACAGTGAAGATGGTAAGACTGAGGGCATTGCCTCACTCTCTCTCTGAACTGCCCAGCAGTGCAGAGTTAAATTACTTTGTCTTAACATAGCATCCAAAAATTATTGACAAATCTGTATTTTGTCCACCTATCTCTACCCTTCAGTTCCAGCATGCATCTGAATGACATTGACAGGTATGGAAAGACTAGAACCAAACTGGAAGCTGAAAGCTGAAGACAGGGTGCTGGACCTTAGCTACAGCCTGTACAGCCAGCTACAAACTTGCACCACAAAAGGCAGAGCAGGGTGGCTCGAAGCCAAATACATGTTTTAGTTTACAGCTTCTGACTAGTTGGCTCTGAAGCATCAGAGGGATAAAATGCTGAGAGAGGCATCATATTTCAGAAAAAAATAAATAAATGTCGCAATATTTTTGCTAACAACAGGAAAACATTGTGTGCAAGCAATACGTCAGCCTGTTGATACAATCTCTTAAAGGGGAGTGCAGAGAAAGACATAGGTTTTTAATTATATTTTTTATTTTACAGGAACTGTGTTCAGTGCCATCATTCTAACAATGCATCTCAAGCAATACTTGACCAGTGCACAACCTCATGCACTTACCTACTGCATTATATTGACCATACTTCAGGTATGTGGTATTTTCTAGGTAATTTTAATAAGAGATTAAACTCTATTTGGATTAATAATTGAATTTTCACTGTTAGAACATCTTTCAAAAGTGTGTCACATTATTACAATAACAAAGAAAGAAAGCAGGAAAAAGAGAAAAATCATTTGTAGCTTCAGGGAAAGTAAAAGATAAATAATAACAGGAAATATGATTGTCAAACATTGCTAAGTCAGTTTTCCCAGCAACTTGAGAAGTCACATCTAATAATGATGAATCCTGCCTGAGCAATGCTTAAAGAAATATTTATAAAGATCTGTTATGGCATCTGTATGTTTTATTACTTTGGATATGCTTATATTATTTGACATTACCAGAAACAAGGAAGAAAGAAGTAAAATGCTTACCTCAAGTTCAGTAATGTTTAAATATTCCTTTCAAGTATAAAAAACTGCAGTTATGAGGACTGTGGAAGAATAATTATTTTTAATAAAATCTCATAAAATTTAATAACTTCATACAGCAACAAAAATACAGGTAAATGGTTACTTTTGTCACTTCAGATTCATATCAATCTTTTCATCCAACTGTTCATAAATGAGGAAACTAACTGTGAATACTTTTTTCATAATTTTAGTATTCATTAAGAAAAGCTTGCTGTGTTAGTCTACCAGTGAGGAGAGCACTGGACAGGGATTCAATAAACCACATTTTCTTTCATATTTTTCCAGGGATCGTCACTGTCATCTTGGAAAGGGTAAACTGTCTTTGCCCCAGATATCTCTAATATTTCATCCTTTCTGTTTTGGCTATAAACTCATTCATCTACAGAGAATTTATGGTGGGCAATACAATGAAGCCTGAGTCTTAGTTCTGTAGATTACAGGAATAATAATTTCACCATTTTTTTACAATGGATTTTAATCTGAATAGCCTTTTGTTATATGCCAAACTTAAAAAGCTTGCATATGACAACGTTTCCTATTAGCTTCCCTGCCAGAAGTTATTTTCCTTTAATTTTTATCATCTCGTGTTACATTTATGCAGCATTACTATTCAGCGGTAGATAGCCCTGTGTTAGAGGGATGTGGCTGTTCCATATGTTAGGCTTTACCCTTGTGTTTTCCTTTTGTTGCAGATTGTTTCTCTGGACGAAGCTACTTTAGAGTCTTTTCCATAATCTTTATAGTTACCTTTCTGATTGGGTTGCTTGTTGTCCTTATCATCAGGCAGATAATTCTGCAGGGGAGTAGCAATAAAGTTAAATCTTCATCTGATTACAGAGTATCTGCAACAAAGAAGGTAATTGCTTTCAGAGCCATCATCTTCAGTAATCTTTTACTTGCATATAAAAGTTAGCTAATTGCTGATAAAAATTGTATCTTCTCCTTCAAGGATAAGATGTTTTTGCCTACAGTTTGTACAAGAACAGTAACATACAGACGTGACAAACCAGAGGAAATAAATATCGACATCAGCAAGTTGCGATTAAACGAAACTTTCAAGTGTGAATTCTGAAGACTGCGAATGTCTATTTCCATCATGCTCGACTTTTAAAAAGTTATATTTTATACTGTGCGGGAGTCTTGACTGTTGCCATATGGTTTTGTGTCATGCATTTTGTTGAATACTGTAACAAAGTGACATGTAAACATACTCACATTATGTGATTATGTTTGGAACTATAGCTGCTGTATTTTTGAAATTTTTTTTGAAAGAGAAATGTGCGTTACTACTGTTCAGAAACATTAGTGTTGATGTAGCACTTTAGCATATCCTAATTTATTTAGTTATGGCCTAGAATGTAGATACAAACTGGTCTGACAAAGCACTGATCTCACTCTACATGTAGCTAGTACTGATGTGCTCTGTGGGAATGGACAAAAGCTGTGACTGAAATATTAACATTGCTGTATATTATAGCAATAGATGAAACTATTAAAATGCTCTTAAATAGAGTAAATGGTACTTTTATAGTTGTCTCAGTTGACAAATTCCACTGATTTGTCTGCTTAAGCCTTTTCTCTTTTCCTCATACAAATGATGGGATTAAATGAGCGCTTAATTCCTTGTGTGGGTGTATGTTGTGTGTGTTTACACACACATTTGCATGCACACCCAGGTAAATTATATATATATATCTATATATATATATATGTTTTTATGGATGATATCACTTAAGGATAATTTATATCTGATAAAGAGTAATTTTTAGCTTTTTTACTTGTTTAAACATAAACCCCTCATTTTATACAAAATCAAGGCATTTGGAAACTGAGTGGCTACAGAAAATGAGAGTTCCTCTGTCCAACAGCATAGTTGACATAATTACATAGTTGACATAGTTGACATAGTTGACATAATGATCACTGCCAGCTGACTTCACCTTTAGAGTGAGCAGCATCAATTTCATTACAAACAGATAAATTACACCAGAGCTATGTTTGGTTTGCTAGCTACATGTCAGTGTTTTGCCGAATAAGGACTTTGATAGTTTTGTATGATGTCAGGCATAAGCGTGATTTCACATGTATTCTTTTTCTCTGTATGAATTAGTTCATGACGTTAGGTTTCGTGAATTTTTGTAACCACTTCAATTTTTGTGCATTGAGAAATGTGTCCAGTGTAATGGGGAAAAGAACCTGCAATTTAGAAGAAGGTGAGGAAAATAAGAATCTTTTTCTCAAGAGAACACATTAATTGACTTTATAAAGGTGGGTTTGAATTCTCCCTTCAGAAATGGGCAAAACTCTTCCAAATATGGTCAGACCAATATAAACTTATCTGAGAGCAGAATGTGAGCTACAAAGTCAAGCAGAAGCATTTTTTTTACCCCTGAAACCAGCTGGAGTGGTAGAAGATGTGTTATTTTTAAACACATTGAAGTTATTTTGAAGTGTCAGTCTGATCTACTAACTCCATACTGCTGAGACCCTACGAAAATCTGATCAACCTCTAATGCACTAAAACCTTGCTGGCAATAAGAAAAATCATCTCAGAAGACAGTGTATCATTTTAGCAATATTTATTGATGATACTAAATATTGTCTGTATTTGTCATAGATAAGAGTTACAGAAACAAAGCAGGACTTCCTTCTGTGCAGTTTTTAGAAATGAGTATGTACTTCTATTTCCTAGTCTGTATTTCTTCTCTAAATTCCCACTGAAATCTGAGGAGTATGCATGTGAAAGGGAGGCAGGATGCAGAAAAATTATGAGTGTTTTATGAGTGTTAAGTTTCTTGGGTAATGGATCAAGTGGGATTGAGAAAAATAATATACAGACAATGGGCCTTTCATTAGTCATAAAAGCTCTAGACCATTTTGTAAAAAAACTATAAACTGGACTATTAAATGTTTCTAAAGCAGTCTCCAAAGTAGGTCCTGAGCTTTCTACCACACAGGTAAAAGTGTCTCATTAACAAAAAAGAGTGCTTCTTTACACTGATCCTGATTTTAGTGATAGCTTAATTGTAGTACCTTAGTTATAGATTAATTCTGTAATCTCTCAAGTATACCTTAAACTCTCATTTTCCTTTAAAACATATAGGAACATTTTCCTCCTGTGTAAATTAAGAGATTCCAAACAATTGGTTTCAGTGGGATAAAGATAAAAGATTGATGAAGACTGACCTGCTATTACCCTTGTCACAATTCATGGCTGTTTGTGAGTGGGAAACAGTGTCTGGTTGTCTGTTTAACTTAACCAAAAAAAAAAAGAAAAATTCTATGCTTAGTGGAGTGTGTCTGAGTATATAAGAAAAGAGTTTAATTTTGTTCTTTAAACAGTGTGATAAGCCCTTTTAACAAAAAAGTTTCCTCAGAATTTTTATCCAGTAACAGCCTTTAAAGCACTTACTAAGACATTTACTGACGTGACAACTATCTTTTTTCTTTAGAAATTACTTGTCACTGTTAGAAAGAGTTAAATTATGTGGGTAGGGGACAATGGAACTGGGTTCTTGGAGGAAGAAAGACTTGAGCTGTAATACCCATCTTCCAGACACATCACACTGCTACTGCTTTTCTTCTATAGCACTTGGTTGGCATTGCAGTGCTGCTTGTGAGAGGGCACGGCCAGTATTTCCTTATCAGACACCTGCCTGAATGTTTTAAATGCTCTGGTCAAATAGAGCAGGCTCACAGGACAAATTCACTGTAAGCTGCTTGCTGTCCTGAGATTAAAAAGCGTATATTGAAAAAAAAAAAAAGAAAAAGAAGAAGAAGGAAAAAAAAATCTTTTTGCATCTCCCTCATGGTTTTGCTGTATTGTGGAAGAGACTGGTGAAAGAGAATAAGCTGCTGCTAATGTGACAGGTCAAGGCTTTTAGAAGGCCCATGGGGAGCTTATACAGAGCAGGATTCTTAGGAAGAGGCTTTGTTTCTAGGGATGGAATCTATCCATGAGAAACTCTGGCTTTGCTTGGTACTTGTTTCCCTCTGCCTTTGACCATGTTTTTCAGAAGAGCTGCTGCGGGAGATGAATAGCTCAACAAAAGCTTCACTATTTAGGGAGCTGTGTTCCCTCAGCACATGACCTTAAATGAGAAAGCAGCCTTTAATTCACAAGGAATTTCTTCAGTGATTGCAGAAGGACTGTGCTTTCTATAGAGCTTAATATGGGAGATATTAAAGACAAATTAGTTCATGTTAGTTTTCAATGTATTGTGCGTCAAAAATGCTTGTAAAAATAGGGGGGGAAATAACTAACCTCAGAATAGAATGTTCCAAAGTTCTCAAATAAAACTTCATATACTGGGCTTCTACAAAAAAAAAAAAATTAAAAAGAAGTCAAATAATTCTACTGCATGCCTATATCCAAAAATATCCCAGCAGATACTGTTGTGCATCATCATTGGTTTGGGGAATTGTTTTTAGATTTGGTCCCACAAACGGAGCATGTGCATGCCTTTTCACAGCATATTTGTTAATGTTAAAATCCATACATCTAACTTTCAAACTCTCATCCCCCTTTTTATAACCTTAGGCTCCAGAAATTTCATATTTATGTAATTAAAAAGCATGAATTTTACTTCAGATTTTTTTAAGTACTGTAAAATGAAGAAATGCTATGAAATAGCATTTCCAAGCATTATGAGTACACTAATAAGATTGCTGCAGAAGTGTGTGGGAAAATAGCTGTTTCATCCCGAAAACGTGCGCATGGTATGCAAGGAATTTGCATTGTGCCCAGCTGAAATTCCCTTGCATTTGCAAGGACATTAAAAGTGAACCTTAAAAAGGAAGGATGTTCATATGGGCACAGTTTACATTTTATCTGTTATTTGCAACTGGATTTATTTTTTCCTCTCTATGATGTCATGAAAACCTGCTATGTAAAGCATTCTTCAGACTGCGATGGAAAAATATTATTCTCCCAGTCTGGTCCTATATATTTGCTTCCTGCTTTGTGTGCATACCTAAATGTACATGTTTTGCAAACCGTGGGAGTAAATGTGTGAAACAGCTTCAAGCAATCCTCCATCCTAAAAGCAGCCATAAAGATCTGGTGATGCCAGGGCAGAGGGATGCAAGGGTATGCCTGTGTGGGGACTTCAAGAGGGACAGTGCTGGGTGTCCCCACAGCATCCCTACAGAGAAGGTGCTCTGAGATCCCGCTTTGCCTTTTGTCAGGGCAGGAAATCTCTGCAAAGTAGGTTGTTTTGGCAGAGGTGGTGTCCTAGGTTTGCATGGTAGGCACTTGGGCCCACACCGGGACTGCATTATGTGCAGTCTGAACCCCAATGCTGCAGGCTTCTCGCATCTTGACTCATCAAAAATGCTTGCACGCAACCCAGCAAGGGACAGCCTGTAAGCTTGGATACTGCAGGCCTCTGTTAAAGCTTCTGGGGAGCATTTGGGCACCTGCCCATTGACTTCCCACCAGTCCCTGGATCTCCACCAGCCAGCCTTAAGGAATGCAGGCTGTAACTGTGGAGGGCACTGCTCACAGAGGCATTTGTGCTGAGTCAGTGCTGGGTGACACCTACTCTGCCCTGACTGCGAGTGACTCGTGGTGCCAATTCCTGGCTGCCCTTTTGCAACAGAGGGAAAAGCAGAAATGAATCAGTAGTTAAAAAGAACATTACTTTTTAATTCTGATCTTGACACTGCTCTAATGCTCAGATATCTGTTGGCTCTTACAGAGAATTGAAATTCATGGAGAGGGGGAAAAAAAGTTGAAATTAACCAGCGGGAATGCATTTCTATAGCAAACCAAGTCAGTGGGATTTCACTCAGTGCAAGCCAACTCAGAATGGCAGAATGGTTGGCCTGGGTGGGGGGGGGGGAGGAAAAACCTAAAATTTCTAGGTTCCTAAGCTTTAGAAATGCTGCTCTGGATTGCATGTTCTCTCTGTTTTTCTTTTCTGCGCACTCTTTAAAAAAAATAGTTACCTACTTACTAAAAAAAAAAAAAAAAAATCTAGCATTTGCTAAAATAATAGCTTCTGTCCAATTTCTAACATTTCGTCCTAATACCTATATTGTGTTTGGGCTGTTTCAGTTATATTTTTAAGGGAGATGTTGAATGATGGAAGAGTCTTTTGCAGAGGCATTAGTGTTAGATGAATTCACTGTGCCAACATCTTCACTCTTACCTACTACTGCTTCAAAAATAATGCTACTTTAAAGTGTCTTAATTAGCAAGCGTGTGACAGCTATTAATAATAGTACAGTTTTTAACTTTCTATTTAACATATACTACCTTTTGTAAAAAAAAAATATATATATAGAGATAAATAATGTGTCTCTAGATTTTATGCATAGAGAATGTTAGTAAGGGAAGAGGTTTTAAATTTTATAACTTCTTATTGCTCATTTTACATTTTCAATGATACTTTCAAATCACTACTTTTGTTCATCTGGAAATATACTGAATATTTTATTATTTAAAATAGTATACTTTTATAGCTGTTTTATTAATGTCAGTTGACTACTAACTTCTATTGTGATATTTATTAATGAGTTGACACTGTAGCATATTGAGATGTTTATTTTTCTATCAGAGCTGTAACAACGATGACATAGCATTATTTTAATGCAACACCATTGTACTTGCTCTCTAAAAAATAAAATCAGTATTTAATCCATATGGATTTTTCCTTTTTTCATGTTAAATATGTGTGTGATAAGTTAAGGAAGAGATTTTCACCTCCTTTTAAAAGTATAAAATGCTTTGAGGTGCACAGATGTCTGCAAAGGGTAACCATATGATTATGGTTACTTTAAAACAGAACAATTCTGTGTCCAGAGAGATAAAATACAAAGAGTACCTCGTTTCTCAGAGTTAGGCAAATGGACGGATGCACATTCAGAATGAACTTTGAGAAGATGGGAAGGAACGCCACAGCAGTTATCAGTT
Organism: Climacteris rufus; assembly: GCA_013398175.1. Taxonomy (NCBI): domain Eukaryota; kingdom Metazoa; phylum Chordata; class Aves; order Passeriformes; family Climacteridae; genus Climacteris; species Climacteris rufus. Next base: position 354,525 of record VZRZ01006593.1, read on the forward strand.
TGGAGGTGCAGTTGGTTTACCTTGCCCAACCCAACTGAGACATGAATGCAGCAGGAGGTGTTAGCACTTTGTAGGAGACAAGAAGATACTTCCTGTATAAATATGATCTCTAGATTAATGGGTGGTTGTGACGCCTCTCTTCTTTGTTCTGTTGAGTGGTAGAGAAGCTGGATTTCTGGGAATGGGTAAATCTCTCTGCAGATGCCTCATCTATGCCTCTCACTGCATGCTTGGCCACTTTATGGGTACTGGTGAAAACATGTCGCTGGTGGGCAAGGTGACACATTCTCTTCTTGAGCAGAATCAGTCACAGCATTTGCTTTGCACAGTGCCAGGAAATTGCTCTTGAAAAGGACTTTAGACATTCAGAATTTGCCATGATGCCTCAGTAAGAGACATCTGTGGCACTAAGACACCTGCCAGACATCACTGGTATAACTACTTGTCTGTGCTTCTAACATGATCCAGTTTTAGCTCTAGGAGTGAGAGAGTTAGAATCAAGTGACAGCTGATGTGTTTTCAGTCATCAGATAACTTAGTGTCCAGGACTGAACAATAAAAGAGAAAAACTAAGGAAAAGGTATATGTCAAACCTGGGAAGAAAAAAAGTAAATATCACAAGGACAATCTGTTGATCTTTGTTGCTTCTTTTATCAAAGCAAGGAACATCATCCTAATATATGCATGCTGAGGCAGAATCTGAGAAATTTCTTTCACAGATGCCGTAGTCAGCCTTCACTGACACCCAGAGCAAGCACATACAACCAGTCCTACAAAAATAAAAAGGAAGTGTTTTCCTCAAAAGCTCTTTATTAGGCAAACATTCATGTTGTCATCACTCAGAGTAAACATAAACCTAGACCTGAATTTCAGACATATAATTCAAGCATATAACTTGAGCCGGAGCCATTGGCCTCCATTTTGGCATTTGGCAGTAATCTTGAAGCTAAGATTTTGTTAACACTGAGGTCTGTGATCCTGTCACCAAGCTGTGTTGCATATCCTGTATGTTGTGAAATGATGTTAAGTGATTTGTATAAAATCTTTCTTTTTTTCTTCCTTCCTATGTTCTGGAATCCAGCAACTAAGTCATGCCTATACATCTTTAAATATCCAGATAATGACAGGATTTTTTATATTAGTGGCGATGTACGTGGCCAATTTTTACCCATATCTACCAAGTTGTCAGCAAGGGCACAACAGTACCCTAATTCATCTCCAACGTAATGCAGCTGCTATTTTGTTGCAGTTGCCATTGCCAAGGAAAAAAGCTTACTGCCCAGACTCTCCAAAGAGAAAAGAAACCTAAGTTACAGCCTCTAAATCCAGAGGGGGAAAGAGATCCTGATTTCAGCCACTTTTTTGACAACAGTCCTGTAGGTATATGCTATTACAGAATTTCTCTGCCTGCATGATTCCTTTTGTGGTAGGTGCAGAATTTGATCCAATATTCAGAGAGAATGGCATTAAGGAGTGTTGGTTTGAGTGAAGATCTGAATATGCATGATGACAACCAGAAGATGATGATTAGAATTAACAATAAAATCCTTGTTAACAGACTGGTTTTGACTAGTTAGGAGTTAATCTGAAAAGTGGGTGGTTTCTTTTGCTTTCAGGTCTACAACAAAGACAAGGACCTTGGAAATACATTCCTGCTACCCTGGGTTTAAAACCGAGCAGTTTAATGTATTGTACGAAGTAAATAAAAATCTAGTTTTACAGAAACTCAAATGGTCTGGAGCTGTGATTAAAGCACAAGTGCTGTCACTACTTCTGGCTGCTGATCGTCTGCTCAGGAGTCTTGGAGTGGTGCAAGTTGGGTTGGACTGTACAGAACTCATATTAAGTAGATATAGGCTGCCAGTCTGATTTATTAGTACTGAAGAGGCCCCAACATTATAATCTGATTTCTCATCCCAGGGAAAACTGTGGTGGGTGGCAGAAAGCAGAGTTTTCCTTTTTTTTTGTAAACCATTCTGTCTCCTCAGCATAGAGCATAGCATGGTCTCTGATTATTTTCTTGGCCTTGAACTACAGGATTCATGAAGGACCGTTACTGTTTAATAAAGATAATGTGTATGCAAGCTGATAAAACTAAATTATTAACCACAAAATCATAGTAACGCCAAGTTATGTCACATTTGCTTATTGAAATCAGTACACGTGATGTATTTCTTTCAGCTCTGAAGCTTGCCAAGTCCCCCTTTTGGGGCTCTAAGCCTCATCCTAAGCCTCTTGTTTATGCCTGAGCAATCTGGAGAGCCCAGGCCCTATTTCTGTGTGGTGCTCCTCTGCTCTCAAAACTGCTCACAGGAAAAGCCTTTCCCACAAACACCTTTCTGACTCTTTGGCCCTTGACCATAGCCTTAACACAACCGTTCTGAAAGCATCACTGAGGCTGAAAGATACATGGCTACACTGCTGAGGAGACAGGGGACATGATAGTGGATGGGTTTTTCACAACATTTTTAGACATACTTTTGCTTTACTCTGCTGTATACGAAGCAGGAATTTCAAAGACTTACACAACTTAAACACGGTGCTCTCTCAATTGTCCTTGTCTTCAGGAGTGTTTATGGCTAGCTGTTCTCACCCAGGCTGCCATGGAAAAAAACCCAGCAGTTAAAATAAATACATCCTGTCTTTCTCAGCTTCTTGTGCATCACTCTGTATCTAAATTGAGCTCTAGCTATGTCTTCTTTGTAAATTGCAGGCACTGAATCAGAGGGCTTCAGCAGGAAAGAGCTGATGAGGAAAGCTTTTTTTACTTTTGGGCAGACAAGAGCAAGTTAAAGTCAGTAGCACAAAGCTAAGCAGAACATCTCTGGACTTGGTGAGGTGCAGTCCCATTACCCTGCTCCTTTCCAGAGTTAAGAAGTCAGGGCTATTTCTTGGTGAACTAGCCAGTCCTCAGATACTCACAGGAATTCTCCTGCTCCAGGCTTTAAATCACAGCTTCTGCAAGGTGTATGCAACCTACAAAACCCAGAGACATACTTCCCTTCTAGTATCCCTATTCTATCTTTTGTAAATATTTCTTTCTGTGTAACTTCACATGCGTGTGTGTGTGTCTGCATATTCCATCTAAATTAACTTTTCCTCAGCATCAAGAAGTCAATCTCTGATTGCTAAACAGCCTGTTATTCTATATGCAAACATAGTCTCACAAACCTTTTTTCTCTATATTTAAAATGGGATTCCTCCCCTCATTTCTTTTACATAGCAGGATCTTCCTTTTAAAATTCTTACGTATATCCCAGTTTCTCTTAATGGCTAGGCTGCTATCATGTTGAAACTGTGACCTGAAGTGTTCCTTAGTGTTCTTCTCCTTTATTCTTTGTGCTTTTATTCTTTTTGGCTGCTGTCTAGCACATTAAACCTAAAATATGGAAGACAGACACAGTACCTTACACAGGGATTTTTGGTTCACAAGTAAGTCCTAATCACAATGTTAAAAATAATAAATGAATGTTTCCCTAGCCAGTTTTTATCTCATGCCTTTGAAAGCAGAAGTTTTTCCCTCGTGCCTTTGATTTTTTTTTAAAAGAAAGAATAATTTGGCCAAAAGAAAGTAAAGATAATGTGTCAGATCATTTTGCAAACCCAAAAAAGTGTCATTCTCGGAAGGAAGATTTATTACTGTGTGACAGATTGAGAGTGTTTCATGCTGTCTAAAATGAAAACCAAGTAGATTAATTTCCAGACCAAAAACCAAACAAACCCTGGTTTCAACAGTTTTTTCCAAGGTTCAGTTCTGTGAAATTGCTGGGCCCTTGTGGTTCAGCTGAAGACTGTGTTAGAAGTGGATATGCTGAGCATCTTTGTATATCAAGTCCATAAGGTCCCCTTTGATGTCAGATATATAACAAATTAGGAATGTTGATGGAATATGTTATATTCCTTCTTTAAAAAACCCTACCGTGTTTTACAGAACCTGTTTGATAATCCAAAACATGAGAAGCTTTATTTATTGTCTATCTGATGTCACCTCTTGGGTCACAAAGAATTTATGCTAGCAAATGTTGTGAATATTCTTATATTTTCTATTGATCCCTTTTTCATTCACCAAAACAAAAGTAGTTTGCATTTGAACTACCTGAAAATAATGCAATGCATAATTTGCTGTAATTTGCTGTACCAGCAAGAATTTTGCTTATCTAATTAGCTGACTTTTTGTCAAGTGTGTTATTGTACTGTTACCTTTTATTCCTTTTTTTTCCTTTTTGTTTGTGGGGAAGGAAAATTTAACAAATAGCTGTCAGCATCACTTGAAATATCTCAAAGGAAAGTGTATTACTGTGTCTAATTGCTATTATAGAAGTTATTTGATATATCTGGTGCCCTAGTTCCTATGGAATCCAAGTGTTTTTACCTTGCCAAATTTTACTCCCTACTTGGTAAATGCCCAGTGCCTGCTGCTTCTTTAGGTCAATGCAAGAGCTTGCCAACAAAGTCTGCAATTGTCCTTTGAACCAATGAAATAAGGGAATTGCTTTTCTTCAGCAAGCTTTGGCAAAAAGTACGGTATTGTAATTTTTGTATGATTACAACACCTGGGCTATTGAAGTTTTATTTGATATAAAATTTATAGTCAATTTATACACAGCTGCTCCTGAAGTCACCAATATAACATACCTGAAATCTCACTAATTCTGAGTGTTATGATATAAGGGACTTTCTTGAAGAACCTTTTTCTTATTCAAGTACTTTTGAACTCTACCTTGGAATTATATTTTTCAGGTACTTTATTTCCCCATGGTGCCTCCCTAGAGGACATTACAACAGGATTTAATTTACAGTATTCACAAGGAAGGAGAGTGACACTGTGCCCTCCTTGCCTCAGGGATATGGAAGTGCAAAGTGCTGTCTCAGCACCAGAACCATGTTCCAAGAATGGTCCTTACTTTTTATATCAGTGCCCATGAGAATAGCCAGATTTTTTTCACCCTAGAGTCCATCTAGCGTGGTGTAGCTGTCTCCAACAGTGGAGACAAGCTGCCATGGGAAACACAAGCACACTCCAACTGTATATTACTTCCCTGGAATTCCCCAGCCTCAACTCATTTTTCAGCATAGGGAATTTCCTACAACTGATTAGTTTGTTTAATCAATAACCCTCACTTTCAGGTATGTGCCATTGAGCTTACTTTAAAAAAAAAGTCAACCACCAAGTCTGGAAATGCTACATGAAGAAGAGCTTCCTCTGGTTTTGAATGCAGCACTTTGAATCAGGAGCTGTGGGCAAGGAAGCAAACTGAGCAGACACTGAACCCCAGACACTCTCATCTGTTAAAGCTGTCGTGTCTCCCCAGGTCACCTTGCCCAGACTGTGGAGTCCAAGCATATGCACATTTCGACCAAAGCCTGTCCTTATCTGTGATCATCTTTGCAGCCCTTTTCAGATCATCTCCTATCACTGGCATTCTCCTTTCCTTCATTAAGGATGAGGCAATATAACTCTCTTCAAAATTCAAAATGTACACAACCCACCCATTTACCAGGGACATACTGATGTGAGTCTCTTTGTTTTCATCTTATAATACTTCCTAACACTTGTATGACTTCGTTTGATACAGAATTCTCATGTCTTTCTTCTTAAGAGAGGTCTTATTAGGAATAATAGCATCCTATCCTGTTTAGCTCTGAAATCATTGAATGAAGGAAAGATAGTCCCTCAGAGCTCTCTTGAATGCAAATGCTAAAAGTTCAGTTCCCTTTGGTTCAAAAAGAGTGTATCTCTCTCTCCTTCATCGCTTCTGCTTAGTCTGCAAGTAGAACCAATCCTGGTGAAGCAGAAATTTCTGCCAGATACCACCCTCAAGTATTGCAGCTCTGCCTTTCTCTCTCTAGTTCTGCATAGGCTACAGTAAATGCTTCAGAGAAAGTCCCCACTGAAGTTCTGGTCTCCAGCTTTCTTTTCAGAGCATGAAAGTTTTTTCCTCAAGAATTTCTCACCTTCCGTCTTCTCTTTGTGAATGATGGTTGCCTAAATACTACCCACTGCAAACCACTGCCTCTGATGTTTACCAGCTTTGCACTTCGTAGGCAAATTGTATATCTGAACATTTTGCTGGATCAGAGCATGTTTCTCCTCTTCCTTTCCAGCTGGACATCCTATTTCCAGAAGAGCACTTGCATTAAGAGAGGGCACATACAATCCAGCTGAAAGAAACCTTTTACTGGAGCCATGTGTCATTCCACATGCCAGTATGATGTTCCTGGATATCTCATCCTTCAGACAAGGTCTCAGCAGAAGTAAACAGCTTTCTTTAAGACAAAAATTTCAGCAACTGCAATGTGTCCTCAGTGAATGTCTCCATTAGCCCACTTCTCTCTGGGCCAGCTCTCCAACCCTGATATCCATACACAGACATGCTGGCTTTCCCACAGACGCAATACTTATATGAGCTTCCCTCTCCCCCTGCAGGAAAGGTGCTTATAGTGTTCTTCCTTCTTGCTGTCTTTCTGAACAGCTAAAACATCAATTCCTGAAGGAGTCTCTTTTGCCAGCTGCTCCTTTTTCACTAGCCTCCCGTACTATCCTAGCAGCCAGCAGAGCCAGCTGTGTCCTGGAGGGCATCAGGCACAGCATTGCCAGCTGGGCAAGGGAGGGGATTGTCCCACCCTGCTCTGCACTGGGGCCACCTCACCTTGAGTCCTGTGACCAGTGTTGGGCACCACAATATAATAAGGGCTATTGAAGCTAATATAACTAATAATAGCTAATGAAGCTATTAGAGAGTGTCCAAAGAAGGGCAATAGGATGATGAAGGTTCTGGAGGGGAAGCCGTATGAGGAGCGGCTGAGGTCACTTATCTACTCAGCCTGGAGAAGAAGAGGCTGAGGGGAGACCTCACTGTGGTCTTCAACATCCTCACAAGTGGAAGCAGCAGGGCAAGTACTGATCTCTCTCATGACCAGTGGCAGGACTCGAGGAAATGGCATGAAGCTGAGTCAGGGTAGGTTTAGATTGGATATCAGGAAAAGGTTTTTCTCCTAGACGGTGTCTGGGCACTGGAACAGGCTTCCCAGGGAAACTGTTGCAGCACCAAGCCTGACAGAATTCAAGAAGTGTTTGAACAATGCTCTCAGGCACCTGATGTGATTCTTGGAGTGTCCTCTGGAGGACACATAGAAGATGAAAATTTTGTGTATGGGTCCTAAACAATCCCACTGTAAATTATATCATCTAATAACCAGATCATTTGGTAAGCAAATCACCCTCAATTATAAGCAGAATTTTTAATTAGATACAACTATGAATTATAAGCCAATTTTTAAATTAGATACAACAATGGCAATGGGAAGGGTTGTGCTTTATGCAAAAGTGAAAATGAGACAGAAACAAGAGTGCATCTGAAAAAAGTTAAAACAAGGATTATCATGTCCTCTAGTATGATGACTATCACCTTAAAAATAGTCTCTTGTGGGGGGTGGTAAATCACTATTTCACTCCCAGGCTTTGTAAAAGGCTAAAGATTTGAACTTCAAAATTTTGGCAGAGATTACTCCAATTTTTGGCACAGCACAGTCCCAAATGCACTCCTACATTTGTTGAATCCCAAGAAGTGGAAAATTGAAAACAAGAAAAGACTACTGGGATAATGCTGACAGTAGGACTCATCATGGCAGAAATCTGTTAAGGTATTTTCCACATTATGAATCTCTAATGTTTTTCCACATGGGGTGAATATTTGGGTAAATGTAGACAACTTGACAAGCTGAAAGAATGGACTGACAGGAGCCTTGTGAAATGCAGCAAGAGGAAATGCCAAGTCCTTCACCTGGGACAGACTAACCCATTACACCATTCTGGACCAGGATGTGCCTGTTTGGGGAGCAGCTCTGCTGTGAAGGATCTGTGAGGCCTGGTGGTCACAAGCTGAATGTGTGACAGCAGGGAGTCCTGGCACCAGAGCATGCCAACAGCATCATCCTGGGTTATATTTACTGAGGTGCAGCAAGTGAAATGATGGAAGCTTTGGTCTCCATTTTACCTAACATTCATGTGTCGTTAGCACCACGTCTAGATACTACATCCACCTCTGGGTCTCGGTACAAAAAAAGCATTAAGGACCTTGAGCAAGTTCATTGGAGGGGCACTGAGATGGCCAGGATTGCAGCAATTGCCCAGTAAGAAGAAGCTGACGGATCTGGGCTTGTTCAGCCTCAATAAGAGGTGGCTCCAGGGCACCAAAGAGCAGCCTGCCAGTGCCTGTGGGAAGGTGATCAAGAAGATGGAGTCAGCTTCTTCACCAAGATTCATGGTGGAATAATGAACATAAGCTGAAACAGCAAATTGAGACTGAATATTTGGAAAAATGCTCATTCTGAGGGTAATTAACCATTCTAAGAGATTGCTCAGAGAAGCTGTCTCTGTTCTTCAGTGGTTTTTAAATCCAGACAGGCAGTATCTTGAGCAAGCTGTTCTGATGTAGTATTACTCTGCTTTGAGCAGGAGGTTGGACTACAGACCTCTCAGGGTCCCTTCCAACCTGAATAGGTTCATGAAATATGTGGAGCCTGGTTAACTCCCAAGCACACATTGCTATTGCCCTCTGTGTTACCTACATTTACTTTAAGAGGCTTGCTGTATGCAAATGTTCCATCCTACTGCTCACAACAGTTTGCTAAAGATCTCCTGGGTAGGAAAAGCTCTGACCATCAAACTGCTTTATAAAGCAGACAGATACTCTTCATTGAAGAAATAGCTACATAAAGAAACTGAGTACAGTGACATTTATTGATTTTTGAATGTGTATTCCTTATCTGGCCATGGAAGATTTTTGCCATCTGTGGCCAAGAACCATACTCTGCTCCAAGACATATACAAATCCCTTTAGCTTTAGTGGGAATAGCATGCACATAGCTGAGGGCATGGTTTGGCCCATGGTCAATAGCTTTCTAAAAGCATTTTTTCCTAGTTTTTTTTCTTGAAATATTCATCTTTTTCCTTTCCAAAGGTTCTGATGTCATTCCTGTTGCTGAAGTTATAGAGCTCAATTTAGTGGGAACATCTTTGAAGTTTAATTAGATTTCTTGAGAAAGACCATGGGTAATCTGAAATACAAATTCACAAGATTGCTTCGGGCCAAAAGTGTCATGCAACAGTATTAGACCAAATATTATGCAATTGTTCTGTATTTCATGTTCTCTTCCCACTCATGAGTTGGGTTTGAAAACTTGTGGAATATATATATATGCTGTATCAGAGAAGTGCCAAATGTTCCTCATATAGTCCATTCTCATATTTCCTATGGAAACTGTTCGTTCTCACAGTCTTCCCTTTCCCACATTAAGCTGAAGTTTGTCCATTACACCAGGGTAACATTATCCATGTCAAAAATTGCACGTACACAAGGTCTCTTCTGACTGCAGCATCCAAGGTCAGGTAGAGACTGCATGCATAGAGCTAGCAAGATGAAATAGTATCAAATAGGCACAGCTGCCAGCTATGCCCTTTTCTAGAAATGCATAAGTGATTATGCAGAATTATTCACATATGACTGTAAAAATGTGAAAATTAAACCTTAGAGCTGTTCTGAACCAGTCCTGACCTTGTCCTTCTGTTACAAGTGGATTGCATGGGTGTTCGCAGTGGGTGTGATATCAACCCTGATTTCCCTTTGGGTGCAGGGACAGAGAGCCAGGAGTGGGGGGAGGATTACACAGAGATTACACAGATACATACCTGTACTTTACTCAGGTGACCCCTCACAAGGCACACTGGTAAGTGCCGGGGAGAGATGTTGTATTCCAGTGTCTGGCACTTCCCTCATGCCCAACAGGAAAGTATGTCTGCTTTGCAGCACAGAAATGAACACAGTTTGGCTACAATAGAACAACATCCTGTTCACAACTGCAAAATTTTCAGCGCAGAAGATCCTGAAGTGCATTTACAAACTCGAGGGTAAAATTTAGTCTCAGTAACTTACTGTCCAACCATTTCTGTCTTCAGTGGAATAGTGACAGCGAAGCTGGCGTCAGCTGGTCCAGATGTGACTGTCTCAAAGAGCTGACCTGAAACACCACAGTCACCAAATGCAGCCTAAAACTGCTGCATGTGAGGAGGGAGTGCTACAAAGAAAGATTCTCCTGGCTGAGCTGGTGCTAGGAGTTAGTAAGAGAGATTGTAATGCTATAAGATGAAATACTGGTGACATTTTCAGATTTAACAGTTTGGCAGCTGAACAGAGAGCAAGGCCAGGGAGTGTTGGTAGCAAGTGCTTGGTTCATGTCTCTTTTGCCCTGTCCCCATTGCTCTGCCAGGGACAGGGACCCAGGACCACCTCCTCCCAAACCCTCACTTGTCCTGGAGTTTTCTCACTGAAGCACCGAGCAGGCATGACCCTGTTAAGATATTAGAAGGCTGGTGTTAGTTTCCTTATGGCTTGAATGGCCACAGGCTTGAATAACATGCAGTGAACAGACTGGGAAACCACAGTTGGGTTTTCCATGTAAAAACCTGTGATAAATATAACAGAAACCATAAAATGGGTATGCGTGATGGTCAGGGTCACATAGAAATGGTTTTTCTCCTTTTTGTTTGTTTTTCTCCCCCTGGGCATCAATATTATTGCCTAGACTATTGGGATGCAGCAGTAACATTTTTATTATTAAACTGTGATTATGAGGGTAAAACTCTTCTCATAAATTTTTGAGTTGAAAACAACTGCAGGGATGACTACAGTTGAGGGAGAGACTTAAGCCTGTAACTACTGGCTGATAGATTATGAAAAAATAGGCTTTGGCAGAGGGAAAGTGTGATTATGAGGAAGTTTAATCCACTGCCAAATATTTCATTTTAGAGTGAAATTGCAGGCTCTAAGCTATTTTGAATATTAAACAGAGGAATATATGAGAGAGATTCTATAAAAAATGCAAAATATAATGCCACTCACAATAATTTTAGGAAGGTTCTCTTGTACTACATCAGTGAAGGTAGATTGATTTCGTAGGGGGGAAAAAAGAGGCAAATACATTAGATATGCGTATACTTTTATTATTAGTTTTCTTTTCCTGTCAAAAAATGGACTGATTGACAATCCAAAGTGAAACTGAAGTAATTTTGATATATCAAGGAAAAAAAAAAAAAGAAAAAGAAATATATATTCCTCAATCCAGTGGTAATTTCCCATTTTATGTAGTAAAAATGTCAAGAATGAAGCTAAGGAAAAGTAGCATTTAGTTTAACTTAACTTTCACATCTGTCCTTTCTCTGATGATTTGAGATTTCTTTTTAAGTTGTTTAACAAATGAGCAGAAAGGTGAGATTCCTAGATTAATACACAAACTGAACATTTTCTAAAAATATGCGTTATTAACTTGATTTTAAAGCATGTCTTTCTGTACCTCAGATAAAATATTCTTTAAAACAAATTCTAACCCAGTACATACTCATTTAATCTTCCTTGAAATTGAAGACGTAATACAGTATATACCTGTAGGAATTTGAACTAATAAAAATGGAGTTGCAATTAACTCTACAGTATTTAAAGATAAAGTAAACCAGACCTGCTGTCAGTTACTTTATGGGCCTTATAGAAACACATCATCAACTAACTCTCTTAAATTTTTCCCACATTTGCAAGCATGAGTGCAATGCCTACATCTGACAAATCTTGGTCTCTTTGCAAGTACTCCTGCTAATGGGTCAATATATAATTCCTTGGGCAGGGTCTGCAAGGGCAAGACTTAGAGGTGACCAATAGCACACATCTTTTTCAACAGGTCACAGTGATGACAAACCACATGGTTGCAGTCCATGATACTTCCTTTCTTTAATGAATATGGGGAAGTTTAAGATCCCAGAAGATAAGATCCCACCTGGAGGTGGGATGAGATTGCCTTAACCCCACTTTGAACAGACTTAAAGGTACACGTGGAGCTATTTGAATCTACTGAATCCACAGGCAAAATCACCATTTTTTGGTGTCTCTGAAATAAAAGCTTTGTGGATAAAAATCTGTCATTCTGTACATTCAGTGCTTATTTCTCATTAAAAAAATAACGCAATTGTCAAGAGAACAGAGCTCATAGAACTTTACTGATGTTGCAGCCCACAAACAGCAAGAGATCCCTTTTTGTGAAATAAAACTTATATTTGGTTACCATCATCATTTTGCAGCACATAGCTTTGAGACCTGATTAACTATGGCAGAGCTCCAGTTTTATAAATGGCATGTAGAGTAACTTTAGAATGACACTTGGATGATTCTGTCTTTTTTATAGTTTCTTGTTCTTTAATTGTCAGAGTTGTCTGCTGAAAAAGGAACAGTTAAATGGAACTTTCATGGCCATGAGTCCACTAAAAGCAGCGCTTCACAGGTCTGCTACCACTGCTCAAGGAAAAGAGTTTGACTATGGACTGAGAACTGGAATATGTTACAGAACAGAAGTGTTGGACAATATATTTGGGATAGTTAGTATTTTTCATGGTGTGTTAATCTGTCATGTGAAGGCTTAAATATGTGATAGCTGTGTGGGATGTAAATGTGGCACCCGTAGGAAATTCATGACTACTGGCAAGTTTGTGTCTCTGACTGTCACATTTTGCTCTGAAGTCATGTTCTCCCAAATGGAAAATGACCACCTGAAACAAGCCAAGCAGGCCCATCCAGCCCAAAGCCCCACAGCTGGACCTCACTGACCTGGCATGCTTTCTCCCTGCTTTGCCTAGCAGCTGGTTTATAAACCAGGAGGGGCATGAGAGCAGTACAACAGAGCTATGGGGCTGTAGCCAACAAAGGCCAGCTCAGGTGGAGCCCCACAGGAAAACCCCAAGCCCAGTTCAGGATTTGGGCCCTGTGACCAGAGGCCTACTCTCAGGAGGCCACCTGCTCAGTGCAGCAGTGCCCACACAAGTCAGCGGCTGCACACCCTATTAGTGTAACACTCACTTTGCCCCTTTTTGCCGCACTTTAAAGAGTCTGAGGAAAAAGAATTGGGATCCCGAAGTCATATGCCTTCTATAGGAGAGCTGACTTGTGCACTACAGATTGGTGGTATGCCAGGACTTCTTACAGAAGAATGAGTTCTTCCTCTGTGATCATGCTTTGGGTTTGTGTAGGAGTCTTTGGTAATATTAAGTACATGTTTTTTTCAGTTTCATCCAGCAGTTTTAGGTCTCAGGAGTACTACTCCTTACCCCTGTCAAGGGGATCCCTCCTCCACACATGAATTGGTCAGCTATTCACACAAATACTGTTTATTCTTCTGGTTTTGAATTATGCCTATTAAACAATTTGCTTTGCTGTGAGAGAGGCATCCCTGGGATTTGGAACTGGCCACATGCCATGGTTTCCACATGCAAACTCTTGGAGCTACTCTTAGCCTTTCCGTTGTGGCTTTGTGCTTCGATAGCCTTCAAGGGTAGTGTTACTTGCTTATTTTCTCTTTTTTTGATGTGTATCTGAAACTAGGTATCTGACTGTGCTTTTCAGAAAAACAAGTTTAAAAAGCATGAATTGTGGATATGACAAAGTCTGGTTGCACTTTGTGTACCCCAAGTGTCCCCATCTTTCCCTGACAACTTCAGCACACTCCTTTTTGTCCCTGTTAATTTGGCTGGCAGGCAAGAGGTGGAAACAATGCATATTCCTATTGGCAGGCTGGTGTGCCAACAGGCCAGCAACAGCCAACTTTTGGAAAAGGTAAGGCATCATGGCTGTTTCCATGTCTTTTGTCCCCAGGTACCATTTGTCCAAACACCAAACTGGGAGAAATTTCTGTGTTTAAGAACTGTAGGCTGCTGTCATCTTTCAGAAGTTATGAATGGCAAGGGGCCAATTTGAAAATTGTGTGATTGTGAAAATCTCTCTTTCTCCTGCTTTTGTTTTTTATTCTTATTTTTAGAAAACCACAATAAAAGTTAAATCAGCAGTTCTTAAGCTTTTCTTCTGTGGTTGATTTGGGCAAACAGTGGTGCCCACCCACTTTGCAGTCCTCACTGTGTTTATATCTCTCCTTGAAAACACAGCCAAAATCACTGCTGAAGATGGAGTTGGGAAGGAGAGGTCCCATAAGAGCAATAGGATGCCAGTAAAGTCTATTAAAAAGACATTGCTGCTGTTGCTTTATATTATTATTGTGCTACCAAGGTTGAATATCAGCCTTATATGACTGTTCTTTTCTTGAAATACTACTTGGGTAAGAAGGAACATATTCCACAGGAGGCAAAAATCATATGTCATTGCCTTCCACGTTATGAATTATTGACATCTTCTCCCACTTTTCCTCAAGGGAGGAAAAAAGGTGTGGATCTAAAGAATGTCATCAGGAAAGAACATCAAGTAATTACAGTACATTTGACACCATGAAACAGGCTTTTAAATAGAATAAGCAATGAGGTTCCAAAAAAAAAATCAACAGGGAAATTAGGGACACTTCCAGAATTTCAGTGTTTAAACCTATTAAATGTAATTTTTAAAATGATAAGTTTTAGATTAGGAAGCCTAATTTTTTTTGTCAGAACTTTATACTTTACATTTTCCAGCTTTTTACTATTTTTCCTTTATTCACAAATTTGAAACATTGGACCTGCATAGACAGCACACAAAGCAAAGTTCACTATTGTGACAATTGCTCATTGAGTTGTTTTGGTTGGTTGATCTATTAAAGTAGTGGTGTTTGCAGAACATCATAAATTGAACAATAACAATCTGTACTTCCTGCGTGGAGTATGATGGTTTTTCAGTTTGGTTTATTACATTGTAAATAACTATCTTGCATCTGGGTTGATTTGTTTATTCAATTAAATCGGAAGGAAAAAACAACCCAGATTTGCAATAGTTAAATAGAGCAATTGTGCCATCCAGTGGCTAGCTAACTCATTTCTTCTCCTTCCACATGATCATTTGGTGTTTCTTGTTTCTTACTTAAAATAACATGTAATTTTTGCAATGTATAGTGCTCATTCCATTGCTGCATCCCATTTACATATGCAATAAGATTTTAATTCTATTCACACCTTTTTTTCTAAACTACTTCAACTGAAAGCCCAGAAGAGGAATGAGATGTGTCATATATCCCTTTGGACCAGTTAGAGATAAGTTACAGGCTAGTACACATCCTCTTATCAAATATCATGGACCATTGGCAACAATGAGAAAATAAAAACGTAAAGCTTGACTCAGTTTGCCTACTGTGACCATGGAGCATGGCAGAACCTTAAATGAAGTTTTACAATATAACTTCTGGTAATAATAACTGTGACTGAGTTTATAAATAGCTTCATGAAACATCTCTGTGACTGTTTGAAAGAGTCAGAGGCGGCAGACCATACAATAAAATAATCCTACGGTGTGATTTCATTCTTAAATGTCACACTCATTTCTTGACCCTAATTTCTAAAGCAATTCTCTGGAGCTTAATGTGAGATCCGGGCTTTGTTGCTTGAGTCTGTACTGAGTAGACTGGGAAATGTGACCACGAGTCACAACTTGAAAATGTGTCCTCATTTCCAGACCAAAACCTACTGTGATCGTTGCTGAGGAAAAAGAACCTCCCTGATCGCAACATTTTTTTGGTGAGCCATGAGCCCGTTTTGGGAAAACTTCATTGCGCAAATTAACTTACAGCATCCATGTGAAGCCTGCCGTTTGGACAAAAGCAACACATGAGTGTGGACGACCATGCATAAGCATGTAGACATTTTTTGTCTCAAATATTCTGACTGTTGTGACAGGAAAATTGTGATCAGACTAGAGGGTCCCCACAGAAGTGGGGCAGCACTATGGTTAGCCAACTTCTTTTTCCACCTTGAGACTCACTCCCACCCTGCCCCGACTCCCTTCCTGGAAGGCTCAGAAGGGCTGCCTGCATGTGCACAAACAGCATGGTTGTGTCTGCATGAAGAAATGGCATGAAAAATCTATTTTATAAAAGAGGTCTGCACCAGGAAAACTACAATAGGAAGTGCATCGGTCCCACTCACACTTTCTCTTTTCCCTCTTTTTCTCTTAGTCTCACTACCCCAGATGCAGACCATTCACATAGAAGGACCAGCTCAGGATCTAAGGACTGGTGATCATCTTGCTTCTCTTTCTCTTTTCCACCTTTATTTATCTTCTTTTTTGCTTTGTCTTGTCAAAGTGCAGCTATCATATTCCACCTCATACTTCATACTGAAGTTTATTGTGGGAGTTGGGAGCTTGTTGAAGTGTGCTGAAAAAGTTAAGAGCTTGATAGACAACATTTTTGAGACTTAAGAGTGGGCTAGTTGCCAGAGCTAAGACAATTGTACAATAAAGCAGAAGAGTTCCCTGACAAGGGGACTGGTGTCTTTATTCAGCCTGATGGGAATTTATAACATCATTCTCCCTACCGAGTGTGTCATGACAATGGGAAATAAAAAAATAAACAGATGCTCGGTGGAAGCAAAATGCAAGGAAGGAGTCTCAAACATGTATAGTGCAACACAGTGATACTGTATAGAATGGAAACAGATTCTGATGGACTATTCCAGCTCTTTTTCCTTCTCAAGTGGTTTGCCATTGTCTTAAAACACTAATCTTGTGCAGAGGAGTTGCACATCCCAGAGACTGTCACTAGGAGAAAAAGTGCATCATTAAAATAGAATGGGGGTCTCATGCTGTGGGTCCAACTCAGGGAGGGACAACTCCCAGAACCAGCACACAGTGACAACTTGCTTCTCGTACAAGAGCCCTGCGCAACCCTGGCAACATGCTCTTTTAGCAGATAGACTGTCCATTTATTTTCACTTGGGTTTAATTGCAGGTTTTCAGCTTCATGGGCTCTTCCTGCAGTCCAGCTGTGGAGTCCTTCCAGGAGCAGCATAAACATGCTTTGTGATCCCATGCAAAGCACTCAGTGTCAGCTACAGCAGCCAGACTGTGCCCCATTCTGGTGTGTCCTCCCCACTGCCACCCTTCTCTACAATGCCTACAGAGGTGTGACTCACTATCTCTCAATTTTATCTGTCCAGTGTTAAGCATTTCCCAATATATTTCCTTGAACACAAGCAGCAACTCCCCTGTACAAGGACTTTCAAGAAAATCTCTATGCAATGCTGCTGTGCCTTTCTGGGACATGAATTACCACACAGAGGTGCCATATGCACTCTGCCATGCTGAGATATGAGAGAATAGTTAACATGGTGACAAACTTTTGCTACAGAAACACACCAGAGGTTCTCCAACAAGGAAAAGCTCGGGTCTGAGCAAAATTGTATCTTGACCTGAAGTTTAGAAGGTGGCTACAGATTTAGAGAGTGTCTTTAGAGAGGGCCAGTCTAAGAAGGACTTGAAACAACTGGCAAGGATTCAGCATTTTTGAGGCTTTTTAAAAATGAGGCAGTAAAATCACTGGCCACTTTAAAAATTATTCTTGAGGTACTTTGTTCCTGATGCATACAAGTTCACATTTTCAAAACTGTGTGTGTTCACACTGTGCCTCCACACCTGGAAAGATGACTCTTATTATTGCTTTTATTTTAGACATCACTAGCTCTTCATAAATGAGAGAGAGCTATAGTATAATACAATATAATGTAATATAATATAATACAATATAATACAATATAATATAACATTATATTAAAAAGCATGTAGGCATATAATAACATCATATATATAGAGACATATATAACGTAAAAATGTTATATTATGTTATGTTATATTTATTATATTATATATTGAATATAATGTATTATTAAGTACATAGAGACTATAATACGTATCATATAAAGTATAATAAATATAATATATAAATTACTTATGCTGTTTTATAATATACATTCCATTGTATTACATTATCTCTAATATATACAGATCTATTCTCAGAAAACAGATGAATAACAGCTACATGCAGATGTTCTCTGCTAGTTGTTTGTTGGTTTTGTCTTTTCTAAATTGTTATAAAAGCTCAATGTTTAAAAAAACAAACAAAAAAAACCTGAAAAAAACCCACAACAACAAAGTCCAGCATCAAGATGTCAGGATTGTTGAAGAACAAAGGACTTCTGAAGCCAAATTTTTCTCAGCTCCTCAGCTGCAAAACTCTAAAGAGACCAAATGACAATTTTGAAAGTTTGTGTTGGGAAAAAAAAAAAGTGCTCTTCAAGTGCAAGACTTAGCCTTCCAGGTCAGATAAAGAATTCATTGCTCTGGAGCCCTTTGAAGAAGGAAGGTGTTGACAGTTGTCACTATTTCACTCCCACTGAGTGTGCGTCTGCTGGGTAAACCTTTGCCACCCTTTCTGCATGAATCCCACTTATCAAATCCAGCTGAAGTTGGGATCAGGTGTGGATGCAAAACTGTGGATGAGATCAGCGTTTCTGCAATGACTATAGCTCAGATCAAAGGAAAGAAAAAGTCAGCTTAAACTACCTTGAAGAAACATTAATGAATTTCTAGTGGAGAATTTTACTGGACAGAGGACTTAAGGTAGCGTGTAAACAGCAATCCTCATATTTAGCACCAAGAGTGAAAATAACATTAACGTTTTAGCTAATAGCCTGGCTATGTAGTTAATAAGGAGCCAAATGAAGGGAAGTTAAGGTAGGGATATTTTTCCATTCTCACTACAATGATAGAAGTGTTGACACAGCTTTTTGAGTAAAATTTCCGTAGGAAGGAGATAAGGCTGTGATTATTAGCCCTCTAACTCCTAACCCTGCCCTGTTAAAGCAAAGTTAAAGCTAGGCTGGACCTGCAAACAAGGAGGCATTCACTGGGCTGAGCCTTCATTCCACTGGAGTATGTGTAGTTTGAGGTGTCTGTGTTCAGACTCCTGTGTGTTTAATTTTCATGGTCCTATGGTTAAGCCAGTTGACTCCTTTCCCATCCATTTTTGCCTCTGTAATCCTCGCTGCCTATGTCCTTTGTTCTCAGGGAGCTCTTGGCTCTACAGGCATGAACTCCTGTCAGAATCAAACCCAATATTTTATAATCTTGATATGCCGGGGCCACCTCCCAGAGTCTGCTATGTTAATGCACAAAAAACAATGCTGAGGCAAGCAGGCTTATCATTTTTAGAACAGCTTGTTTGCCCCATCTATGGCTCACCTATTACAGCATATAACAGACACACCTGACCTCTTCTGAGGACACTTCTATTGGCAGTGTGAAATGGTCGTTTCCACTTATCATGAAAAGCAATTGCCATGTTATCAAGTTCATAAGGAAATTTTGTCAAAGGCAGTCATCAGAGATTATTCTCTGTTTTCTTTCAGCTATGAATTCCTCTGCAGCAGTAGTATTTGTGAGCTACTCTGACATAAATTCATTCTCAATAATTAATTTCTCTCACAGTGTTCTCCACCCACAGGAGGATGCCAAACCCCTTTGTTCTGTCTCAATAATCACAACTAATGAGCACGTGTGCAAATTGCAACTCTGATTCCTAAAACTTCAGGCAGCGAGGCAGCATCAGAAATAAACTACCAGAACTCAGCAGCAAGTTTACTTTTGGCTATGCTGTTTTGTGTTCATATCCAGATCTACAGCTACTTGGTAACCTGTTCTTACTCATCTTTTCTCACTATCTACAGTTGAGGTAAACAGAATTTTCCCAATTTGTAGTATTGTCATTCCATGTATCGTTTTCTTCCTGTGTTTTCCAGTGGACTTTTCATGTTTAAGATTAATTTGTGTTAGGAATTCATTTTCACTGCTAGAGAAATTAAGGTTTTACTTTAAAAGTCTTGAGTAATATGTTGGATCAAAGATCAGGACCCAGTCAGCTGTTACTGCTTGCTTTCAGTACTGATACAGTGTCTTGGAGATGCAACAGTTCTCCAAATTCTTTCTAGGATTACTGTTCTTCCAGAAATATTTCTACTGTTGTGATTGCTAACTTATGTAACATGATATTAAATTATATGAAATGATACTAAATTATATTATATGATATGACAACATAGCATAACATATAATGTAACATAACATAACATAACATAACATAACAACATAACATAACATAACATACTCTGAAGAGAAGCAGATTACCTGCAGCATAATCCTAGCTGTAAGAGGTTTCCCACCCTTAATCTTTCATGAAGTTGATTCCAGAGCTTTACATTCACACATTGTCTTCTTGCATAACTGCAGCATCACTAAAATTTTTGGAAAGGGAGCAGAACGATTGTCCTCTGCAGACAAGCTGAGGAATATTAAAACATTCATTGTGTTGAAATGCACAAGCTTTTGCCCACCACATCTGGTCTTGACCTTCTTATGGCAAGGAAAGGAGATTTTGAAGTTGTTTCCTCAAAATCATTCTTCTATTCCTGGCAAACACTGGTGTGTAACTGTTGGTTCAAGATCTGTTTTTTATACATACCTAATCATGATGGGTCATAAATGCATATTGTGTGGTTACAGGTAGAGATACTAATAGGGTAAATTATTCTAATTGGTTACAAAAGCCATAAAATCTTATTGAAAGACATGATCCTCAGTCAATCTGTTAACAACAACACATGGTGTAACTTACAGACCGAAGTAGCTCCACCACTGCTGTAGCTTTCATGGCTTCTGAAAAAATTTCTCCTATTGAAAACTCCCAGTCTTCTGGGAGTCCAACTCTTTCTGTCCAATTCTGGCTGATTTGATGAAAAGCCCTTGACTTTATGGGTTTGACTTTTGTTCTTAGGGAGTTTGTTACCACTTTTTCTGGTTCTGGCCAAGACAGGGTTAATTTTTTGCCATAGCCAGAAGAGGCAAGGCCAGGACCCAAGGTTATTCTTATACCACCTCACCTCATGGCTGGGAGTGAGGGAAAGAGTCCCTTCAAGGTCTCGTAGCATGGCGTGGTCAGGTATTTTCAGGGGTTGCGTGTGGTGAGCATTTGGGTGTAAAGTGTTTGCCTTTTGTGCTCTCTGGAATCAATTTTGTTGCTGTTATTGTTTTTTTTCTTTCATTGCTGTTTCCAGAAAATTGTTCATATCTCTACCTGTAATCTTCACCTTTTGTTCCTCCAATTCTGCTCTCTATCCCACTGCAGGAAAGGGGAGGGAAGACAGGGGAGTGAGCGAGCAGTGCGTGGTTTGGAGTGTTTTGGTGGGAACACTAAATTGGGGGATACCATTCCTAAACCATTCCTAAATTCCACGACAGCCTTATATGAAATGGGTAAAGCCTCTGTGATATGGTGGACAATGGCTGAAATATAAATATTGGGGAGTTTGGCAGATTGATTACGTCACACTCCCACAAACCTGCCAAGGCAAGTGCTACGTGCTTACAAGGAGAGAAGCAACTGCTTCAGCAACTGGTTGGTTGGACACGTGCCCTGTGCCTCACATCACTGCCCAGAACACCATCCTGGGCCTTGAAAAGCAAGTCCTGTGGAGGCATGGCACCCCCAAAGGAGTTGAGTCAGACAATGGGACACATTGCAAAAATAGCCTCATAGACCCCTGGGCTGGAGAGCATGGTATTCAATGCCTGTACCACATTCCCTATCACGCACCAGCCTCTGTGAAAATTGAACAGTGCAATGGACTGGTAAAAACCACATTGAAAGCAATGGGTGGTGGGACCTTCAAACATTGGGATCTACATTTAGCAAGGGCCACCTGATCTCCACCAACTGAGCTGACCCTGCCCCATCCAAGGCTCTACATACCACAGAAGGGGACAAAGTCCCTATAGATCATATGAGGAATGCATTAGGAAAGACAGTTTGGATTAGTCTTGCCTCAAGCAAGGGCAAACCCATCCATGGGATTGTTTTTGCTGAAGGACCTGGGTGTGTTTGGTGGGTATTGCAGAAGGATGGGGAAACACGACGTTTACCTCTAAGGGATTTGATTTTTTGGGTGAAAATGGTTTCTAATGTTGAATTGTATCATACTGGTGTCTGAATGACACTGCGACTGTATGCCATAACTACCACGGACAGTGAGTATGGGCTGCTCCAGATACACCAGTCGTGAGCTCCTGATGCGTCTTGCAGGACCCAACAGCACACCAGCACTCCTGCCCTGGAAGACATCTAGGATGGACAGAACCATCAGTCAGGACTAAAAGAACTCAACATTCCTCTTGGAGGGACAGCCACTGACTACAGAAATGATGCCCATGCTTGTGCATACATCTATACATAAGGCATATATTACCGGGCTGCCTGTTATTACGGCTTATCCCGGCTTATCTGCCGGAGACGCAGAACAGAAAAGACGGAGTCAAAGTTGTCATGTTCAGAGCAAAGGGCAGAAGGGGGGAGAACCCACCATCGTTTAATTCTTATATACACTTTTAGAAATCACAGATCATTGGAGAAAATTAACACTTCCGTCTTTAACTATATTGGTTACAAGAAATGTCCATCAAAAGGATCTGTGTCCATGGGAAAGGAATGTAAAAAGATAATTTTTACAACATAGCTATGTTTACAAAATCTCGTCCTTGAAACTGTCTAACAGAGAGAGCTAGCTATTTTTTTAACAGTGAAAATGGGCAACAGGCATAGGATAGAAGTTTCTGGAACCTCTGGGACATTTGTCCCCTTTGGTGATGACTCACCATGCCCAGATGAGTAAGGTGGTCATCCAGGAAGAGCCCAGCTGTGCGGCAGATGTGTGCCAGCACATGCAGCTGTGTGAGCTGGGTTGCCAGTGGGCAGGAGAGACCCTGTGCCCCACAGACTGTGTCACACCACGTACAGAATACTAAGGCTGTGTCAGGGCAGTGGCAAAGCAGTTTGAAAACTGGGCCTTTTTGTGTAGGTAAACTTTAAGACACCAGAGTGCTTTAATTTAGATTAATACAAAACACTGAGTGTCATACAATGATACAATGTGAAGATGAAGGGCAAAACATGAATTTTTTCTGAGATGAGATCTACAGAATAGA
The DNA here is from genome assembly GCA_013398175.1 of Climacteris rufus. Taxonomy (NCBI): domain Eukaryota; kingdom Metazoa; phylum Chordata; class Aves; order Passeriformes; family Climacteridae; genus Climacteris; species Climacteris rufus. The sequence goes on from VZRZ01006593.1 coordinate 377,342, forward strand.
AACAGGGCACAAAGGAGAATGGTCAATACAAATTTTAGCTCACTTCACTGTTGGAATTCCTAAGTGAATTAATTTTTACCAAGAACAAAGTGAATTAACATAAATGTTTTGAACAAAGGTTTGAATAAAGTTTTGAATAAATGTTTTGAAAAAGATAAAGTATTGAATGAAAGACAGACATCTCCAGGCATCACACAGCTGTGCAGTCTGCTCTCTTGCAATTCCCTTACAAATCATTGGGAGTTCCTCTGCTTGGACATCTGCCCTGATGCTGTAAATTCTAATTGGTCTCAGTAAATTTGCTAGACCTGACCATCACACCAGCAGGGGGATGGCAAAGCAGCTTAAGGGCAGAATAACAAAACAGGCTCAGTTTGTCTATGGTCTTTTGGACCTGCTGTCCTGTCCCCAGCACAAAATGCATGTGCAGAAACAGGCTGAACAATACTTTGCTTCCGGCAAATTTTGACTGTGGAAGTTCTGAGGGAGTTTTTAATTCAAAACTCCTTTTGTAAAATAAAATATGCACAGAACTTCTGCCAGATTTTTCTGAGATAAAAATCAAAGACTTGGGAACTTGTGGTGATTTAATTGTTTATTAATTTACTTTTTTATTACTTATTATCTTTTAAAAGGACGTGTTAATGTCTTTCTGAAAACTAGAACAAAGGTTTTTTCTGAGTGTTTGTTGGCAGGATCTGGGAACTAGCACCATCAGACTGAACTCTGCTCCTTCCAGTTGTCTTTTGCTAGGAACAATGGAATTGTGTTACTAAATTTTATTTACTTCTGTTAAAGTGGCACAAAGATGGTCTGACCAACATGGAGAGTTTTCATGTCAGATGCAACACATGGAGCTGTGTAACTTAAATAAATCTGTTAACACAAAGTCGAAGAAAGTGATTAACTTTAGGGGGAGAAAATAAGGAAATTAGGGTAAGACAGCAATGGAGTTGTGATAGGCAAGACCCAAGAACCAGCACTTGTCTAAGGTCATCTGTGGGGACATGGCTTTGCAGGCAATGAGTAGATATGTTCCTGCCTGCCTCAGGGTGGATTAAATGTTGAGAACAAGCAGATGTGCACCTTATTTTCAAATAATTTCTGGTTCTTATTGCAGATATTTCCACAGTTGAAGGTAGTTTGCTTTGTAGCAGAAGACCTGCTCTGCAAGAAGCTCTTCTCTCCTTCCCTGCTGTCACTGGATTCGTGAGCACTAAAGGAAAATCCAGCCATTGATACCAGACAGTACAGTCTGCTGTGCCTGTACAAAATGTGTCTGCTCCCAAGTATAAGGTGATATTTTCAAATGTTCACCACCCAGAAGCCATTAGTCAATTGTCACTTGAAAAAAAACCAAACAGCCTCCTGTTTTCATTAAGAGTTCTTCTTACTCCAAATGTCTTATTCAACAATGAATTAACTCCCAGCCTTGTTCTCCACAATGCATGAAGAGGTTTTTGATAAATTATTATAGAATGAACACCAGTGATGGAATTTTTCTCCTTCTTTCCATTTGAACATTTTTGATCAGAAGTAGATATAGGATTTGCTGAAAGCTTACAGACTGGTTTGGCCAGCAAAAAGCTGTATTTTTCCATGTAAGAGAAGGGTTGTTTTCTATTTGGAGCCACTCTCATTTGTGGGAGCTGCCCCAGACATCCCTGCCAGTAAGGGGAGCATGTGAACTACACCTCACTCCTCCTCTCCAGCACTCGTATCTCCTGCTATGCCCTACCAGTACAGAAAGGCAGAGTCCTACAGGCTGTCCTTTGCTTCCGACTTCTGCATTTCTGCTTTTGGTTCAATCAGGAGACGAAGAGTCCAGAGCAATGATGGGGCTCCAACACTCTGTGCTCCATAGCAAGGGTCCAGAGCTCAGAGAGACAGTACAAGGTTTGGTCCTCCCACTGCTCAGCTGCACAACTTGCTTTCTAAACAGCTTCAGCAAAGAGAATAAGTCTTGTTGTGGTTTGGAGGCACTGGAAGACTTTGGGAAAATTCCAGGCTTCAAATACAGGCCAGAGGTATTTATTAAAGACAAAAGCACAAATCATCAGGATGAGTGGTAAATTTAATTTCATTTTGTAATCCCTTTCATATTTTCAGTTCACATTTTCCATTTATTGCAATGGGCTTATTCATACAGCACTAGAAATTCTGATTGAAAATGTGTTTGTTTTCTATACTTTTCCCAATACTTGGACAATTTTCCCTGCTTAGAGCTTCCAATTTTTTTTCAATTTTATTTATCCAACAAAAGCTAGGCTATTTCTGAATATACTCTGTACACTTTTTCAGTGAGATAGTTTATCAACTTTTACAGGCCAAAATTCAATCAATGTGAGAAACTAGTTACTTCTGGGCTTTGCATAATACTTCATCTGCCCATCTGAAGTTCTTAACTAAATGTGCAAAAATAATTCTTCTATTATAGCAAACCTTCTTTCTCTGCTTTTACTTCTGGGGATCCCTTGGAGGCCTTCAAGTTGATAGTAGGCAAACTACTTTGATGAAATGATAGTTTCTTTCTTTAAATATTTTCATACTGCAATGCCTAATTAGAAGTGGTCTATACCTTTGTTTCCTTATTAAGTGCTGATCAGAGCAGATAGTATGGAGTAAACATAATATCAAGCTAAGCAAGATATGAAAGCTGTTGGATATCGGGGTGTTGGGGTTTTTGTCATTTTAATGCACTTTCAAAAGTGTGACAAAAAATCTGTGTAGTGTGTATTTGGAACTGCTCAAGTTGCCAAAAAGTGAAGCATCCCAAGCATTCTTTGCCTGCAATGGGAAATGCACAACCTGACAAAACTGCTCATGTGGAAAGGCAGCCCCAACACAGCTGCCACACCGACCACCTGCCACCACTGAAGCTCTGCAGCTCTTCTCTCTGCACACCAGCAGTGCTCCACTCCTCTTTCCTTCAGCTGTAATGCTCACCTCTTCCTGGTACTAGCTTTCAACAGGATTGCTGGATGATGTGGCCTGCCTTTTTCAAAACAGCTGAAAAATAATTTACAGAAGCATCAGTCCAAATACTACAAAGCACTTATGAAATTTTCATGTATGCCCATTACTTAATAGAATGTTTTCTATGCCATTAATCACCTCAGCCTCATTAATTAATCACATAGAGCACATCATCCCCTAATACCTTGACTTCTGTCAGGTGGACCACTCTGCAGGTGCAAGGTAGGATCAACAATTTTTTCTCCGGTATTATAGGAGACATTAAGATTTGTCTGGATTGTACTATTCAATTGACTTTAGAATCTTGGATCATTTAAATTATGAAAACCTGTTTTATTTCCTTAAAAATATTCTATATTTTTCTGTTGCACTCCAATTAATGTTGACATAACAAATAATGTCTCTGAAATAATATAATTACAGAATTTTACCACGAGCTGTGGTGAAAGTTGGAAAGCACTTGTAAGTAGACATCACCAGGTAGCAAACAGAGGCTACACTTTTCCAAAACAATCTTCCTTCAGAGACTTAACTCTGGTCAGTGATTTAGATATACTATTAGCATAATTTTTCCAACAGTATTTTGGCTTTTCTACTTGCAGCCTCAGCTGCGTCCTTCAAATTTGAGATAAGCAGGTACAGAAAATAAACTTTGCTAAGAAGAGAGCCAATTTGAGCAGACCTCCAAAAATACTGGATACTGAGTTTGGGATAAACCCAAATACATTCTTTTATGTTATCCAGGTCCATTATCTAACATTTAATTGGTGCATGAGAAGGAAATCAGCATTTCAGTGAAGGTAACAGCAGTAAACAACTTACTTTCAGGAAAAGCACTATCTGCTTTAACAGTTCTTGGCCATTGGTTTGGATTTGTTTGGGGTTGGGGTTTTTTTCCCTTCCTTGGATATGAATGTTTTTAATTAGTTTCTTGAAAATGTACAATGTGTCTGCAAATTCTCTGGATTGGCCATCTTCCCATCATGTGACTTACACCACAGAGTCTGTTTTCCACATATTTTATCTTCTTTCAGGTATTAAACGTACAATAAATACAAAGTTAGAAAGTCTTATGATTTTTGCAGTGCCAATGAGGTCTCATGTGATTAACCAGCCGAGTAGGGCATGAAATACTGAGAAACAAATGTTCCACAGAACAGGAACTGCACATAGTAAATGAAGCAAACCATGGCTTAATGCTTTATATGAATAGTTGGTTCGAGCTCTTTCCCTGAGGGTAAATGAATACTTTATTATTTTTGGTTGATATATTGAAACTGATAAATACACTAATGCTGATTACTGATAACAGCTTATGGACAAAAATTAAGTAAGCTACAAATACAGAAGAGAAAAAGACATACAGTCCTGCTCTACTTGAAGTCGAATACTTTCAAGCTTAGCTAAAAATCTGGACCATTCAGTTTCATTTACCTATCAAGACCATCTCCATTAATGCATTAAACTGGATCAAGAGGTGACATTTTCTAAGTAGCACTTATGTTCAGATCCGCATCCAATAACTAAGCTAAAAGTTACAGCTAAAGTCACAGCCATCCAAAAGAGTTTTGCTTTGAAGCATAAAGATCCACCTGGAAAAGGATCTTGAAGCACAAGAAAGTTTCTGACCAGCAGGGAAATATTTACCCAAACTTCATGTGATGTAAATTCAACCTCACACAAAGTCAATTTGCAAACCTGCTCTGCTTAGGTCAGGATAACAGCATTGGGGAACAGCCCCCTCCATGAAGCAAAACAGATCCTAGAGAAAATTCTCACTTCACATTAGTCTTTTTTCCTTTGGACAAAGCTTCATTCTAATCCCCTGTGCTTCGCCAGTGTTTTCTTCACAATATTTGTACCAGCTTGCTTCAGTTTGACTTGCATTTTTCCATGTAGTGTGCAAATGCATTAAGGAATGGCAGGTACACTGGAATTAGTACATCTTCCTCACATAAGATGTCAGTGGTCTGATCAAGAAAAGCCAATAATTTTAGAAAGATCTCATTGCACCTTTTTCTGCTTTGTCTTTACAAAAGTATTCAAACTTCACGTAACCCTGGAAGTAAAAACTGGTTCTGACAAATGTTTTTCTGTGAGATCTGTGCAAACATTTTCACAGCCTTTAGCTGGTCTTCCTCTTCTTTATGCCTTTCATCATTACTTGTTTTACAAAAAGCAAATATTAAAGGACTGGCTCTTGTGTGCCTCTGAAGAAAGACCTGAAATTCATGCAATAGAATAATTGAAATATATATATATATACAGATGAAATGGAATAAAGGAGATCTCAGTGGCTTATAGATGTTTTTTGAAAACATCTAAATTCTATCAGGTAAAAAGAATAAATTTACCCCTACTGATATTAGACTTTTTTTCAGAAAATGGCATGCATTTCAGATATCCTGTGTCTAGAAGCCCTGACATTTTAAATATTTTTGAAACTAAAGTAAATTTTACTGCCTTAGAGGTAAGATCTTGCCAATTCAGACACTGGAAATAACAAGGAAATTAGCCACGGGGATAATTTGAGATAGGAATTTTAAAAATGTAAATGTCTTTTGGAAAACTCCAGATGAAGTGTCACTCCAATAGGAAAAATGTTTCAAGTGTTATACAGGAGACATCAAATTTGGCTAGAATCTGGTTCAGAGAAGATAGGTCAGAGGGACAACTGGAAATAGATTTTTAAAAATATTTTGAAAGCATAGAAGACACAGTTTTGTGGATCTTTTCTAGGGAAACATGAAACAATTCCAACTTCCCTGGACATTGTTTTCCCAGATGTTGGAGGAAATTATAGAAAATTTCTTTTTACTGTGTATTTCAGACTTATTTCCTAAACATAGACATGTCAGAATATCTGGAAGATTTGATCATAAAGAAGTAAACAATAATCCTGGATATCCTTATAGATATCAAATTATACAACAACTTGACTTCTGTGACTGATCATTTTATCAGAAATTAATTTACAATTTTGATTACATTTCTACCCAAAAGAACACTCACACACTATCACTAAAGCTGAAAATTGCCCCTATTGCATGGAAAATTAAAATTTTTTTGCATGAAATGGGTGGCAACTTTCCAATATCCTGTACTACCTTCCTGAAAAAACACAATTTTGATAAGAAAACACCCCATCATTTTTCACTGATAGCTTTAGAGTTTTTGTTTTATTTTTGAGAAATTATATCAATTTCCAAAATTTAAAACTGAAATATTGATCTCCCCACCTGAAGCATGTCCCTTTGCTTGTTGCTGACAAGACTCTGTCTGTGACGGCTAAAACTTTGGGCTCTCTTGAGCACAAATTTAGAAAAGTGACTAAAAATTCTTCTTGGAAAGAAAACAACTGAGACAACAGAAAAACTGATACCTGTAAATGTCTTAAATCCCTCTGTCACGTTTTGTGTCCTTACATGACCTTGCTGATGTTACCGGCTCTGTTCTGCTCACAGGGCTGTGACTGGACTCCCCCTGAGCTGACTTATGATACAACAAAATCCAACACAATGTGGAGATTGTTCTTTGAGCTCTCTGCCTGCTGACACACATTAACCTGGTACAATTTAAGACCTACTGAGCTGGACCCAGCAATGATTGGTGTCTAAATATTGATCTTTCACACCAAGGCAACTTTTACCTTCTACACAGAAAAGCGACTGCACAGATTGCCCTCTGTCAGTGATGTTTGTTTGGATTAACTAGTTAACAGGAGAAAGAGATGTGCCCTACTCATCACAATGTCTTGCTCTGAGTGTTCATGGCAGTATGATGTGCATGCCAAGAGGCAGCTTTTCTACACTGAAAGGTAAGCTGAAATGAACCTCACTCTCTGTTTCTGTCACCTTGTATGAACGTCAGGGCCGTTGACAACCTTTTATCTCTTTGAAAATATTGAACATAAACCACTCTCTGATAAGCAGTAATAGTGCATTTTGTAAAGGAGTTGTAAAACAGATAAGGCAGTTAAACAAACTTGACTTACATTTTCCCCTCAGGCTCAAGGGAGTTTCCTGCTCCCTGCATACAAAATCAGTCTACAGGGGAGAGAACAGTAACCAACTGAAGGTCTGAGGATACTACTTGAATAATTGCAAATCCTAGGTGATAACAAGTAATAGGAAGTGTGTTTTTTATTTCAGCATTTTCTGACTCATCCAACAAACCAGTAGTGCTTCCTGTTTATTTATAGACCCTTTGGTGGATGAGGGCATTTTGTCTCTCTCTGCTAGTGGTTATAGTCAGTTATCTGCTTCCCACTGCATAAACCTCTGGTCTATTTGTTAGTCATTTGTTACCATAAGTTTTAGGTGTAATTTGATTCTGATAACCATCACATTAAATGGAGATCAGATTTAGTAGCAAAGTTCAGACTAAAAATTGGTCAAACTAGTCGCAAATCATACCTCATCTGTAACACTCTCAAAGGCTTTGTGGTGGGAGGGACACCATATCCCAACATTTCACTTGTCTATTAGAAATTATGTTTTTACCACAATGTTCCAGATTTTAATGCCTGGTTTTGTAGCTGGAGCTCAGTGCTATCACTGAGTGTGTCTTGGCTAGGTTTGCTTTACTATGATTAACTGAACTGGTCATCTACTTGCATACTGTTTCCCTTTTATTTATTTATTTTTTTAATAAAAAATAAGGGAGATAAAAGGCTTTGCTGTTTCACTAGGGGGTTGAAATCAAGTCAATATAGTCATGCTTGCAAAACATCTTTAGTCTCAGGTGACAGTTATTATCAAACTCAAGATATTATTAATTTAGGGGTGTTAAAATAAATAAGAATAAAATTATTCCTGCAGAGATGGGAGGAAAACATCTGGATTTTCCTTTGATGGCCACGGATTTTTCAGTTTGTTCTGCAAGCTCTTACAGAGCCAGGAGTGGGACTCTGACTGCCTTTACTCACTGGCAGCACTCAGAGCAGCAGCAGGGCACCTGTCCTTGGTGACCTTTTTGGGACACACGTGGCAGGGACAAGCACAGGAGGGCTGGTGAGGCCAGTGGTGGAGGAAAGGAGGAGTTATTTCAGGTCGAGGACAGAGGGAAGAAAAAACAGCCCCAGGAATTAGAGCAGGAGGTATCCTGTTTGCCACAGTGCCTTTCTATAGGGTTGTTTATTACTATGTAGAATGCAACAGAGGGCACGTTTTTTTATAGTGGGAGGTAAACACGAATGACCTCCGCGCAGCATTTCAAGTTTTTCATTAGATTGCCCTTCACATTTTTATCACGTGTTTCAGCTGACCCCAGCCTGTGAATGCTGGCTGAGCAGGTTTGTACATGTGCATGACTCTGCATACTGATAATTCACAAACTTCTTCAGCTTTTTCTCACAATCTTCCCATTGGTGTATCCTTACTGCTTGGGTTGTTACTAAGCTAAGAAACAGTGCTGGCTTCAGCTATTGAGAGGTTTTCCCTCTCTTAAATGAACAATGTGGGAGAGCAAACGAAAGATAGAAGGTGATGTTTTCATAAAATGCAGTAGTAGTTTTTATGCAGTTTACAGCCTACAGGATGCTTTACAAAATATCTGAACTTTAAACAGAAGATATGTCCTGCTGTAGCCTTCCAGATTTGCCAAGATTTCCTGACCGGCCTGGTACAGTTCTGTGCTTCCTTAAGAAAAGTCAACAGTTATTTTCATGAACAATAACATTCAGCAAAATCTGAAGAAGTGTGACTCATATTAGTAAGTTCTGCAAAATGGGAACCTTGGCTTCAACATGTCTGCTAGCACCACAGAAATTCCAGCTCTTCTCTTCTGGGCTACTGCCATTCCCAATTAAAAATTTGTATTTCTGAACTCTAACTCAGCTCATCCTCTCAGAAGAAAATTTTTTTTTTTTTTTTTTTTAGTTTTCATTTTCTGCCTGATGTTTAATACTAGGTACATATCTGACTTTGCTGATTACTGGGAATTTCACCATTTCTTTGTATTCTCACAGCAATTCTGTCAATCAGGAAGGGTGTATTTCATAAATTCTATTCCATAATAAGATAAATATTTTAAAACTTCAGTAAAATCCTCTCTTTTTTTAGTAAATTGGAGGAGAAAATTTTCTGCCCAAGATCACACAAGTTAGAGGCAGAAGAGCTAAAAAAGCAAACAAATCACCACTTTATAGACTCCTTCATGTCTAACAATTTTTTTCTAAAAGATTTGGAGCAAATTTCTTATTGTTATAAGCCCAGGGGAGTGATATAATTACAGGAATATGGGATATAGCATAAGGAAATTTTGTGTGGAGTTTCAGTTTTATTTCCCACATTAGCTTCCTTGAATCAAGGCTGAATCAACCACTTCAGTGTTTGATTTGCCTCTGATGTGAACCCTCTGGCTTCTGGTGAAAGAACTTTTATTTAATTTAATTCAAGATAGGCACATAAAAGCAGATTCTGGTAATAAAATAACACTTGTTGATATATCCTCGGTACCCAAAGTTTAAAATACCACCTTAAGGAAGCTACTTTGAACCTTTGCTTTGCAATACTTTTAGGGAAGCTTTTAGAGAGTAGTAATTTGAAGAGCATAAAAAATAATCTAGCCATTTGAGAATATTATCTTTAAAAAAATTTTTATTTTTGTAACTATGTAAAAAAAATAATTTGTCCATCAAATAATTTTAAATGCATTTGGAAAACTCCCTTGAAATTTGCATTTATGCAAGGTGTTCTTCTGACTGAAATCCATAGGGAGATGTTCCTTCTTCAAAAGGTGACAACCATCAGGAAATAACCTGAACACTACTTAATGCCATAGAAATATTGAGTTTGTCATGGCAGCATCATTTTAGAAACACTTCATGGATTCTCACTCCTACCATTCACCTGCATCGAATTTTAAAGTTACATCATGCTTTATACTGCCACTCTGATATTTCGAAAAGAAGCAAAGAAAAGCAAGATATACCTCTCTCCCTGACTATTCAACTAGTAACTCTTTATTGGCAGTTACACTGGTAATATTGTGCTATATTGGTGTAGATACATTTCATTATTTTATTTCTTGTGTTAAATCTACATTAATGGCTAGGATAAGTCTTGACAGTAATACTGCAGTCTTTATTTTTCAATGAAGATATTTTATTGAAGACATCAGTAACAGCAAATTTTATCCAATACAGTAACATTTCTGGTTTTTATGAGAGTGGCCATCAAAGCAGGAGAATTTAATATTTTTTTTAAACACTGGATTTTAGATAATCTCTTTTCATGTCTATGACCATTCTCACAACAAGCCACATGGTTTTTCTGCATGTAAATACTCAAATCACTAAATCCAAGTCCATACTATTTACCAAAGTCACAAGTCTTTTTCAATGTTGTTGGTTACTTTAAACTCATATTATTTTCAAAACACATTCACACGTAAACCAAAGATTGTCACAAGGAAACATACACACACACAGTTTTTTATGATGCAAGGTTTAACCAAGTCAGATGTTCTTTTTTCTGAAAGAGTGAGCCTTATGTACTGAGTTTCAAACAGCAAGAGGCACAGTCATCCTAAGCTCCTGACTTAATATTTTGGTCTCCATGAGAATGTCAGCTCAGACTACAGTGATTCCTCCAGTGTAACGTTTCAAGTGGATGGTAGGGCTGAACAGATTATGGACTTAGTTTATTTAAACAAAAAGCATACTTACTGAAAGTTTTGACCATACTGAACCCTCTTCTTTACAGGCTTTCCCCTGGGGAAAAATGTGATGACACTAGCAAAAACACAGTGATGTACACTGACATTCAAGGTAGGACACTGTTCACACCTTCAGACACATCATTTTGTAAAGCTGTCCAGCTCCCACTACTGTCAGTGAAGATCTAGCCTGTAGAGTGAGATATCCAGAGTGCAGGGAAATGGCCAGAGCACCCTAAGATAGATGTCTGCAATATTGACTAGACTTCTGTTGACTATAATGGGAATTTGGACATACAATTCATAGGCAGGCATCAACCTGTTGTCACATAAATGTATCTGAGTCAGTCAGCTGAATTCTGTTCCCAGTGTGGCTGTAGAAGAGCCAAGTGCAGATCTGTAATTTTCCAAAAAGGATTTTAATTGTCCCTCACTAACAAGGAGAATTTTCTTATCAGCAGGTATCTAATCTTGCCTGTAAAACCTCTTCATGCTGTGTACTTAATTGGACAGAATTAACTGGACCAAAAGCAGGACTCAGAGCACCCTGCCAGATATTGGACATCCCACCAGCATGAGTGGATCTCCTCTCTCCTGTAGCAGTGGGATTTGCAACCCAGCACCAGGGATTTTCCTCTGGGATACTCAGAGCCACACCCATGGCCCACATCCAGCAGACCAGCAATTTAAATGTTGTACATCTCACTGAGTGCTGAGCTGCTGGGGGATAAGAGCTTCTTGTCCTCCCTCTTGATTGTTTTTATCACTACAGTAAATCTTGGCTTTGTCTTGTTCCATGGCTGAAATTTTGTTCTTTTGGCGAGGGAGTGATTATTCCCTGTTGGACTCTGGTTAAGGCTATGATACAGTATTCTGGGGTCTTCAGCTGGAAAAGGCACAAAAATAGCTTTCTTGATAAAAAAATACATAAATCTCCAAGTTCTCAGAAGAAATACCTGGGTTCTGAGCTTATTCATTTTTTATCAGATTTATAGGTCAGGCAACATTGCAGAATGTTGTATTCCATGGCATTACACTACAAATTACTTGGAGGTGTAAAAGTGAATGATAAATGTTCAGATTGTGTCTTCTTATTGGTTATAGGATAGCATCCAGTATAAACAGGGGGAAAAAATGCAGTGCTTCCACAGTGATACTGTCCAAAAGCTCCTCCTGACTGCTCTCTTGGACATATGGTAAGCATTTACTTTCAATTCATTGAAGGCTTCTCTGAACGACATCAAAAAGTGAAACACAGTGCATATTGACTTCAAGGATATTTGGTAATGGGAAGGGCAGCTGGGATCTTCTAATTATTTCCATAAGTCATAGAAGTTCATCAGAATACATGAGGATCAGTTCAACAGAATAAGATCAGTTCATTAGAATAATACAACCGGGTTGTAGTGAATGACAGACTCTTATAATGAAGAAGAGGCAGAAAAAGTCTTTTTTTTTCCTTTACATAAACAAATTTGTAACCCTTAATAAATCAAAGCAGTATTTGAGTCGCAACCATATTAAAACTGAATTTATTATTTTTCCTTGAGTTTACTTTTGGTGACACAGATCCCAAATAGCTACTTTTTAGAATGTCTATTTTACTATCATTCTACAATGCAGCTACAGATCCCTCTAAATTATTTCTCTGAATGTAGCTATTTTATTAGCCAGCTAATTAAGCGATGCACTACCTGAATTTATTCCTGTACTAAGTCATTCATTAGGCAATTATGAGACCCTTCAGGAGCTGCAAATAGCTTTTGGTACTATAGCAGAGATAATTTGACATCGGTTTGAAAAGAATAAAGAGGAATTAAAACCAGTTACAATTTTTTTTCAGTGTTCCTGCCCTATTTTTTATAGTCACAGGCTGTGACTATAATCAATCAAAGGATGATCAATATATTTCAAAAACTAGTCTCTGGTAATCTAATCTGTTTTTCCATGCTGTTGTTAATTTGAAAAGACTAATCATTTCCCAAATCTTTAAGAGATGTTCAGCCACGTTCTTGTGCATACCTTGAAAGAACTAAGTTCTCCTTAAAAGGAAATATCTTTCATAAGACCTTTTTCTCGGCCACATTAATTTTGGTCCAACCAGAACCTCTTTATTCTTGTAGTCTGTTTAGAAAGTGGTACAACAGAAGGAAAGTTTGGTGAGAGCCCAGGCATGACTGTGCAGTGATGTGTACAGAAATGTACACTTACATAACTAGTTTAATGTTGCAAACACAGTTAGAGCTAAAAGTTCAGCCCTGCATGAAAACAGTACAGAGAGTCCTGATCTAGAGTTTACATCAACACAGCAAAACCTGGGATCTGTATCTGACTAGCCCCTTTATTTTCCTGAGCACTCCTCAGTCCATGTGAAAAGCTTCTTTCTCTCTTGTGAGTGTAAACTGTTAAAGATTGCACAGGATCAGGAACTTATGGGAAAATGAGGTAGTTTTAGATCCCAGTCTACAGAATATGTCGATAACTAAGGTCAGTGAATGCTGTTATTTCTGAAAGTGGAAGGAGGAAGAAGTAGGAAAAGGAGATTGTAGTGATACCTGAGACACTACCTACTCAAAAGGGAAGGAAATTTAGAAGATGCCAGCATCTTCCTTTCAAGATTAAGTCAGCTTTTTTGACTAAGTCAGCTTTGAGACATGGAGTTCTCACTGTGCCTCTCACCAAAAGTTATCTACCTATGTGACAGACAAGTGTGATATTTTGTTCCTCCCCTCAGCCCTGTCAGTCAGTCCTGTTCCCTCTGAAACAGAACTCAGTGCCATGGTGGCCAGCATCAGGACTAGCCACCAGACACTGCAGTCTGAAATGCAGGAACCACCAGCTGGCAGAAATCCTACTGCGTTTGAAATGCCAAAATATTTTTCCTCAGAAGAGAATACAACCAAGTACATGTGAATGGTCCATCATGGAAAAAACCTAACTACCCCAAGGCAAAACAGTATTGTGACCACATAATGCAACTTGATGAGCAGAAGCTACATCTTCTCTAATCTGAGAGATTTAAGCTAGGTTTATAATTAGGGTAATTTATTCTGGTGATCAGTTGTAATTTGCATGCTAGTGGTACAAGGCAGCTGCCTTCAGAAATTTTCCTCACCTTCTCTGTTCTGAGACAATTTCTCACTAATCCTGGGATGCCTTTTCCCATTCATGCCCTCAGGGACCACATAATTTGGAGGTGACTATGAGCTGCAATGCTAGGGGACATCCAGGATTTTCAGCACTCAAGTCAAGCAAAAAGAATTGGGAACTTCTAAACAAAGGAAAAATATGGGTTTGAAGTGAGGAAAGTGGTGATACCAGCTGCACAGGCAGGTGCTGCACCTCTCAGAGAAGAGGACCACCATGGTGTGGAGCTGGGTGGGGGAGCAGACCATTTAGGAAAAACTGTGCTCCTGAGCATCAGAGCCAAATTAATCCAGATACAGCCACCCTCTCCATCTGTCAGGAGGTGTCCAGATATGTTATTTAAACAGAAAGCCCATAGTTATTCGTCTTCAGAGTTTTATTTTAGTAAGGGTTAAATGCTTTACGTGTATCTTCAAACACCTTTCTTCTTCTCCTGCTTTCCAACTTTCTTTTTCCTGAATTAAATAGTATCCGTGGAAGGTTACCGTCTGCATACACCTTACAATAAAAAAAAAAAAAAGAAAAAAAAAGAAAAACATTTTTACCACTGCCTGACCTGACAATGGAAAGATTCAGTGATGTGCTCACAAGTCATGAAGTGCAGTCTCACAGAGCAGAGATGTTTATGCTGATTTCATTAGATGAAAATGACCACATTCACTGACCCTTGGGAGCATATAAACATGCAATCAGAACATTGTTCAGTAGTAAACACATGCTACCTGTATGCATAACACCCATTTGATTCAGTGGAGTTTTTTTAATTATATATATGTACAAAATGGTATATTCTTGGAGGGTGAGAGGGTAAAGCAAGAGGGAATGGTCCTTGCCCAAATGGTCCTTTGGCATTGTGTTGAGAAATACAAAGTGTTATATAGAAACAAGTTCTTGGGAGTAAACTTAGAAATAAATTATTCCTAAAACCCAGCTCATTTTCATCTGGAAGTGAACTAACTGATGCACCCCAAAAACAAGCTTGTAAATTAATACAAATTCCATGTCACTAACACATCCCAAGGCACAGACTATGTTGTGATGTCACTCTGCCCTTTGTCCACCTTCCCATCTTTCACCAGCAAAAAGCTTCACCAAAACTGTTGCCAGCTGTTCCACAGACTCAGTTTATAGCTAAGCTCGTGTCTTTAGTCACAATAAAAGATGTACCGGTTTTGTTCCGTATTGCCCTTCATAACACTTATCAGGACAAGAGAGAAAATAGAGCTGATGAAGATCTCAGAAGACAATTTTGTATTTCCCCAATCTTCAAGGCAAAATCATCTATACCAATTTTTTCCTTGTATACGATTGCTTGACCTTAAAAGCAAGAAAACAAAAAGAAATAAATCTACAGTCTAGACACCAATAGTTTCATCAGTTATCTGGCCCAGTGCACTCTGGTATTTTTCTTTCTTATTGTAATTCAGTACCACAGTAGATGTGGAAGACACTGGATTATACTGGTTTTGCAACAGTGTCTCAGACTATTCTAAAATGAATTGCATGTTTTCCACTATACCAAACCCAATTCCATCTGTCTTTCCTCAAGGGTCATGTCTTTCATATGCCTTCAGTTTCACTTTCTTCCTTAATTCCTATCACTCACATCTCTCTTGAAAAAAACTAAATTATATGCAGCACTCCAGTGGAGGACTTGACAGTGCTACACAGAGAAAACACTACTCCATGTGTTTCACATATGAATTTTCTATGCTTTTATGAATTTTGTTTTTTTTCACCCCAGTTTGTCAGCATTGGCTTCTGTTCAGTTTTCCTTCCAGTACATTCCTAGATGCTATTCTGGAGAAAAGCTGCCTATAAAGTCCTTTCCAGCCTCTACTTATTGATAGATTATTCCTACACAAGAAACTTGTGCTTCTGGATCAGCGTTCTCTTATTTGTGCTTCAAGTCCATAACAAGTTTGTATTAATTACCAACTCTTTTTATCACCTTTGTCCTTAGCCTACCTTTCCACAATCAACAATTATCCTATTGAGTAACAATAATTCTGTATTCAAACTTTCCTTTATTCTGTTATCATTCCTCTCTTTTTCTCTAAAGAATTATGAACTACAGAATGTCACCATCACTTCAGGTAAATCTCCTTCCTTGATCTCATTCTTTTTCTCAGGAAGAAATGTAGAAAAGTCCATCTCCAATTTCTTCTCTTGACTCTTGAAAGAAAATCCTGTTCCTGGCACTTTACAAGAACTTAAGGGGCATTTTTTACTTCTTGTCTGTGTTGCCCACTTAACACTTCTGGTCTGATAGCCAAAAACTCATTTCTCTGTCTTTCTCTTGATACAAGTCAGACGGCCTAGAATTAATAACTTGATTTCATAAGACAGTTCCTCCTCCCTTTCCCTTTCTTTCCCCTCTCTCTTTCTGAAATAAGTGTATAATAACATCCAGTCCCTGAATTATCTCTATAGGTCTTCACCAGCTTAAGTCACCGCTTTCATAAGGTATTAAGTTTTCCTGTTTCAGGTATACAAAGTTTACAGCAGAATGACTGCTTTCTGTGCTTAATACGATCTTATTACTTATCTCACTCTACTACTTAGAAAAAAGAAAAGAAGAAAAAGAGCTCTAATTTATAAAAAAGCAAGGAATCATGTTGGCTTGACTTTTTTTTAATAAGACAAGAAGAATTGTATTAATTATGGCAAATTCATCAGAGTTATTACTTAAATGTCTCCTAAAACACCTGCAATATCACAGGAGAGAATAAAATGCATTTCCTTGGTTTTACTCTTTGAGAAATTGTGTACCACAGAGAACTTGTAAAACCATTTCAGCATTAATGAATTATTGCAAGTTGTTCTGGCTAGAAACAGTTATAATTAAATAGCTAACCTTGATGTAACTGCTTGGTTAACAGAATCAGATGTGTTCCTGCTCCCCAGTTTCTGGGAAATCACAAATAATGGTTTTGCTTGGTTACAGCAACAGGACTTTCGGACAACAGAGTTCAGTCTTTCTCAGAAAGCTGAAGTGTTGGGACATATTTCTTTACCTGACTTTTAATTCTTCCAACATTCACCTAGACCCAGACCTTCTCCATTCACTGCACCAAATCTCCAATAATTTTGCAGTTGTTGTAGCAGCATACCTATAACGTTGTTTCAGTTGGAGAGTTACAACATTTAGTTGGCTGCTTCCCTTAATAAGCCTGTCCATTTATGCCCACAAAATAAAATCCAATCTCCTAACTGCAAGCACTGTGCCATGAGCACAGCTACTCCCAGTGATGATCAATACTATTACTTTTGAGCTTCAGTACAGTGCATATGTCCCTGTACTGCTGTAGGTATGTGAGAATGGAATATAACTAAGGATGACTAGTCTCCAAAACCTACAATAGCAATTTTCCATTTTTGGTCTGATTTCTGACAAATAAATAAGAAAACAGAACTTTCTTATTTTAAAGTGATTTTGGCAAGTTCTTTCTGTCTGGATCACAGGTAAAACACCTATGTAAAAGTCAAAAAGCAACAAAAACCAAAGCACAACAGCATTTTTTATAGCTCCACCCTGAGAATTACAACTCAACTGCATGAAACACGAATGTGATCAGCTGTAATTAAGGTCAAATCACATGATCAAATACTAGCCCTGACTTCCCACATGTGGCTTCTGAGTGCAGATGAGGTGTCTTGCTGATGCTTTTCTGGTCTATTGCAGAAGTCAAAAATGGAAAGGAGCCATAACACCTGTAAAGTACAGTACACCTTCTTTGTGCTTGACTGTTATTTCAAGCAAACATTCCAGTAAAGCTGGATGTCTACTGGTTTTGCATACCATGTGTTGCATACCTTTCAGGGTTAGTGGTTTTCTCATGAAACGAGTTCTTATTTCCAGCTTGGGTTACAGGGTATTTCTGGTAGGGTGTTTTGTTTGCTTGTTTTTGAAAATGTGCTTATGGATAATAGTTTGTTTAAGTTGATATATTTCCTAGTTGGTTATGGCTGGTGTTAATTAATGATAATTGACTGTGTTTAATGTTGCTCTTCCTGGCAGTGACCACTTTTGGACAGTTGAACCAAGCACATGGAGGCATGGGTGTATATTGGCTGTTTGGAATAGAATGTATCCACAGCTTTCAGATGCATCTACTCTTTTCCAAAGCTATACAAATATTTTTGGATAAAGGAAGAAATAGTATTTCATCTCCAAGTTGCATTGTCATGTTTTTATCATAATGTGTTCATCCAAAAATTATAAGGACATTATTTTAAACTACCATTTTTTTTGTGTTGTTCCTCTACCTTCTTTTATTGATGGGATTCACCTCTGTTTTACATGTGTATTTTTGTCCAGAATTTTTGCTTCTGCAAAAATTTCAGGATATTCTGATTTATTTTTTACTTAAGCACAGGGTAGTTAGCTGTAATTAGACTATAAGCCCACGTTTCTCAATAGATTTGATGGGGATTATTTTTCCAGGAAACAAATTCTTTCTTTTGTTCATTTTCTATTTTTTCTCTTTGTTAATAGTTTGGGTGGGGTTTTTTCCGCTTTGAAGTTGCTCATTAACTTGCATAGACTATTACCTCACTTCCAAAGAAACAAATCAGAGGAGGGAGAGAGAAAGAAATAAATTCCTGCTCAACACCCTGTGGTTCTTTTTTCTGCATGATTGGTTTGCCCTGCTCTTCTCTCACACCCTTTTTGGACTGACTTTTCTACACAGGGGGACTCTGAGGCTCTTTTTTTTGCCGTGTCTGTGGTGTGTAGAGTAATGGATCTGAATTGTAATTGATATTTCATTGTTACTGTGTGCGATAATGAACCTTTGAAAAGTTAAAATGTCTGTGCTTTGGAGATATTAAACTCTGTCTATCTGTCAATGATGTTGAGTATGATGTGTGATATTTTGTAGCTCTGAAATCTAGTCCAAGTGGGTTTTTTGGGTTCATGCTACCTCCATTCTGGTACTTTGCTATCTATATGCTCTCAATCCCATACCAGAAATTTGTTTTCCAGTGGAATGTCCCTCTGTCTAAAATTGTAAATGCAAAGATAATTTGTTCTGTAAACAACAGTTTATGACCCATTTAAACAAAAAAAGCAGAGATCTGGTAAGGAGATATTTTCACTCTCGTTGAGGTGAATAAGTAGAAAATCTGTTACATTTGGTGAAGGAAATACTGCACAAAATTTTGAAGCTGGAGGCTGGAACAGTGAAGTAACTTCATCTTGCTCTTCTGTCTCTTCCTGAAGACTATAAATTCATATTCTTCACAGCAGCAGAAGCCAAAGCCTTTCTTAATCTTTTGAAACAGAGAACACAGATGTGTATGTGTATAATGCAGGCCTAACACTGAGTGTTGTAGAATCACAGAACCATTTTGGTTTGAAAAGGGCTCTAAGATTGTTGAATCTGACTACTAACCCAGCATTGTCAAGTCCACCACTAAATGCCACACAGCTATATGCCTTTTAAATGCCTGCAGGAATGGTGGCAAAACAACTTCCCTGGGCAGCCTATTTCAATGCTTGACAACATCTTTGGTGAAGAAATTTTTCATAACACCCAAACTAAACCTCCTCTAGCATAACTTAATGCCATTTCCTCAACCTGTCACTTGTGATTTGGGAGAAGAGGCAGATCCCCACCTTGCTACAACGTCCTTTCAGGTAGTTGTAGGGAATAATAAGGCTCCCCTGAGCCTCCTTTACTCCAGGCTAATATAAATTACATATATTTATATATACATTCAGGTAATATAAAATTTAAATAAGTAATATAACCCCTAGGTAATGCTAATGAGACTAAAAAAGTCATAGGTCTGACATGCAGGATTTTGACTCTAACTGAACATACAGGGTTCCAGTGGGCAGGAGACAATAATACCTAATAATGCCTTTTCTTCTGAGGTTCTTTCATAGCATCACAACCAATGTGTAAAACAAAATCTGGATCCTGGGTGGAAGGTGGAAAAGGGAAGTTTAAGTTAGGCTGAGTCTTGAGCTCATTACTTGAGAATAACTGCATCTGAGTAACCACTTTAAATATCTGGGACTCTTCTTTGGGATAATGGCAATGGAGCAAATGGAAAAACAACTAGGAGTTTATGTATCATAAACTGAATGTAAATTATATAGATTATAATATGTACCAGTGGGAAAGCTGAAGAACTGTTATTTTTAGGCTTTTGCAGAAAACCTAATTTGTTTACCTGATTTCTTCAGAGAGGGGAGAAAGAAAACAAACGTATTAACAAAACCAACCACCCTCTGAACTAACCCAAAACAAGAAACAGTCTTATTTCTGAAAAAACAAAACCCCACACAAGTTGTGGGGAAGAGATGGGAACTAAATGAATAAAACATGTTGCTTAGCTTCTCTAAAAACAATTATGAATTTGGCTGGCTTCCATCATCATGTCGTTTAGAAGTGCAACACAAAACCCTTTATTTAATAACATTTCTCAGGTGAAATTCACCAGCTTATCTTTACTCTTGGTTGAAACACTCCAACAACAGTGATGCAGTTTCCTAAATGTGGCAGGACCTCGCAGATAGCTTTCCCAAGCCTGAATGCTTCCCCAGAAAAGCCTCTCTTCTTCAAATACCCCCTCACCTATGCTTAGCGGCAGAGTTTTCTAAGTTAAAATTCTTCTGGTTTTAGTAATGGTGAGACTCTGCATCCAGTTCTGGGCTTCTCAGTACAAGAGAGACATGGAGTTCCTGGAGCGTAAGCCTATGAGGGTGATGAAAGTACTGGAACACCTCAGTTACGAGGAAAGGCTTAGGGAGCTGGTGCTGTTTAGCCTGAGAGGGATCTTATCAATACCTGTGAGTATCTGATGGAAGGATGCCAAGGGAACGGAGCATCTCTTCTCAGTGGTGCCAAGCAATAGGATAAGAAACAACAGGCAGAAACTGAAACATGGGAAGTTCCACCTCAACATGAGGGAGAATTTCTTTGTTGTGTGAGTCACCAAGAATTGGAACAGGTTTCCCAGTTTGTGGAGTCCTTCTTCACCGGAAATATTAAAAATCTTTCTGGACCGATCAGTCCTAAGTAACATGCTCTAGGGGAATCTGTTTGAGCAGGGAGGCTGGACCGGTTGATACCCAGTGGTCCCTTCTAAGTTTAACAATTCTGGGAGACTCGGGATGGAAGCGATGCTCCCGCAGGGGATCCAGGGGCTCTCCGTGGGCGCTTTGCGGGGTCGGAGACCCGAGGGGCCGCAGAGGGCCGGAGCCGCCGGCCGGCATCGCCCTGGGGGCCCCGCTGCGCGGCTGCGGCACCGACCTTCACCTGCAACCCGAGCCGGGGCGGGCGGTGCCGCCGCTATAAAGCCCGGGGCGGGGGCTGCGGATCCGCCCCGCAGGGACCGCACCGCGCCGGGGACACCGCGCCGGGGACACCGCGCCGGGGACACCGCGCCGGGGACACCCACGCGTGCGGGCGTCGGCGGGGACCGTGCAGGTGAGCTGAAATAACGTGAGCGGGAAAGCGCAGCCAGAAACAGAAAAAAGAGCGTGTTCGTTCTCTTTATTCCTTTTTCTTTCATCTGAGGTTGATTAGGCATTTTCCTATCGTTGTTATTTTAGTCTTGGTCTCATTTAATGTGTGACTTTTCTCTTGGGATTTTTTTGTTGTTTGGTTTTTTAACCAGTACATTTGGTAGATGAAGAAGAAAAGTCTCGGAGATTTAGAGCACCAGTCATTTACTGCTGCTAAATCTATCCTAGCATCACATGGCATAAGTGCATGTCTTTATCATTGCAATCGTGACCGTGTTATGACTGTTGGATTAGTTCTAATCAAACATAAGGTAATGAGGGAAAACCTCTGTTCTGGAACAGATCGGTCACAATAATTTTTATGTGAATGACCTCAGGATTAAGCAGGAAAGACTACTAAAGCAGGCTACTGAGTTATGTCCCCTTATAAGAGTGGGCACGGTTCTTAATAGCTCATTAATTGTAGGGTTTTTGTCACGCTGTTACTTATTTTATTTTCTTTTTAGTCTTTCTATTTAGGTAGAATAATGAGTCATACAAAAACCCACAGATATGAACTCTTCAAATGTTTACTAATCTAAGTGTTCTGTTGGGTTTTTTAAATGCAGATTCTAATTAATGTGACTGTCTCGTAAGCATACAATAAAGAAGAACAATGAAAGGCTATTTTGAAAATTCTACAGAACAGGACCTCTCAGATGCTGGTAAGCAGGAACATTGTATGTGTTTTTGAGGAATATATGCCACAGATTTGAATACGAAGAATGTTATACAGCTCTCCTTATTGCCGTAGTGGGTTTATAGGAGATAACATAATGAGTTTCCTATGAGTGAGTGAATTAAAGGCACAGCTATAAAACATTCTGCATGAATCATTCTATCAAAATCAACAAAAGTCACACTGGTAAAAGTATTCAGGATGGTTCTAGCCTGGGCATGAAATTCCTTCTCAGGTAAACTCAGTAAGCTGGAAGTACATTATTGCCTTCAAATGGTTGTCTAAAACAGTCATGATTGCCTGACATTAAAAAAAGTATATAGAAAATTCTATTCATAGTGAGTCATCAGTTACAATTAAGGTAAATGTAAATTGGGAGTGACTAGTGTAGGGAGCACCTTTTCTCCTCATGTTTTACAGCAGTTCCCTACTGTGGTTACTCCTCAGTTTCTTTATATATTTATTACATCTTATGTTATGCTTTTAGAACTTTAACTTTCCTGGGTAGGATTCCTCTTTCATATACCTTTCTGAAGCCCCCAGCACAAAGGAAGTGGGACGTGTAGCAACTACTGCAACAGAATAACGAAGATAGTTATTAGAGACAAGGACATGATTCTTCAGTTACTTCCATCCATTCTGTGTTACTTACAGCAATTATAACCTTCACTATAAGCAATTCCACTCATTTCATTAGGGCTTCTCTGAATTTGCATTCAGTTGTGTAGGTTTTTTAAGAATTAATTAACTCTTTCTTTTAGAATTGATAATTTTTCTGTATAAATTTTAATTATCGAAATGAGAATAGTTTTCACCTCAGAAAAGGACATGGAAGCTTTTTCCTGGAATAAAGATGAACTGAAGAGAAAAAGATTCATGATTTTTTTCCTTGAAACTTCCTTCCAAGAGCATGAGGAAAAATTGCTCTTTAAATGCAAAAGAATCAGCAGTGAAAGATGGAAGAAAGTTGTACAATAGATGGATTATACTAAAAATCTCTTTATTTCACAGAATCTAATAGGAAGGGGTATGACAATCCTTCTTTCCAACATGAAGAACATCTAGAACAAAGTGACCAGTCAAAGCTCAAGGAAAAAATGTATGTATTTTTTTTAACTTGAAGTACTGCCTGGTGGTATAACTGGGTATATGGGGAAGTGACAGGGACAGGGGAAGGAGGAGAAGAGTTTATTACAGTTTTGCTGAAAAAAAACCTCTCTTAATTAGTTTTTTGTATTTTCCTCTAGGAAGGAAAATGAGAAGTCAGAGAAACGAATGGTTGGCATTTTTGAATTGGTTAGTGTCCTGTTTCATTGTCTGCTTTACATATTCTTGATTTGCCATTATGTTATGAATTGCAGTTCATAGACAATCAAAAACCTGAGAAGAAGCCTAAGACCTACTGATTCTCAACCTCTAGAAGTTTTGCCCTGTTATGTCACATTCTCTCTTCTTGGTGACAGCAGTTTGAAGTTGGAAGATGAAGCTTTTTTAGGACATACATATTGCACAGGCCCCTGCCTTGGCTCTGTTCATAAAGGGTTTATCCTGTGTTTGATATCTGAGACATCTGCCTCTGAGAATCAGTAATATGGTTTTGTGTCTGTTTACTAGAGGACAGCTATTCCCAAACCCAAACAGCTCTTATGTATGGACTTGCTTACTCTGAAAAGTACAAGAAAAGTTTTATTCTTCTCTGGTTTATTCCATGTCATTTAACATTTTGAGAGGGTTAGGACAGTCAGGAACAAAATGTTCTGATTTCCGATTAATCACATCCCAGGTTTTCTATAGCAGTTTAAATTGACATCCATCTTTAAACCAAACAAAGCTTCAGGTGTAGACAAGTCTTAAGATACAATCTATCTCTGCTGAAAGCATTTTTTACTGGTAGATACAAGCCAGGTGATGGTCAATAACTCAGTCTTGTTTACATTGTACAAACATTAACTTAGTAAATATGTAACTTAACGGAACACAAAATACATTATATTGTACAAAGGTAATCATCACTTACAAACATTAAGATTTTTTTCCAAATTGAGAATATGTGTCCTGCCAGTATTCTCTTAGCAGCCTGAGTACTGATTTAAAGATGTGTTGGACTACTACCAAATCCTTGTGTTCTGAGTTTAGCTTCAGTTGGAGTGTTGCTACTTAGAGTACGTAGATAGAAATGAAGCATGTTCTGCAAGTCTGCTGTGCTGTGGCAAATACATGAACTGTCAGGTGTAATGTCACTTTTTTCTCTTTTTTTTTAATGCTTGCATAGTTTCGCTATGCTGACAGGCTGGATGTCCTTTTGATGGTGGTTGGTTTGGTCTCAGCTGCTGCAAATGGCACTGGAATGCCACTTATGATCATTATCTTTGGAGAGATGACAAACAGCTTTGTGCAAAGTGGCATGGAACCCAATGGTAAGAAGTTAAAATTGGACTTCTCTATGTATTAGTTGTGCTTAGCTACTGGGGCTAAGATTCTTTTTTCCCCCAGACTCAGCAATGGTATATATCTAAGTGAGTATATAATGAACAACATTCATCCTGCTGGAAATAACCCAGTCACTTTAATCAATCTATAATGACTGGACCAGGGCAAAACCAAAGCGTTGGATGGGTACTTTCTGAATTAACTCCAATTTTGTTGAGATAGTAAGGAGCATGACTAACTTATCAGTTATCAGCCACTAATTCCTTAAAAGAAGTGTATTTGCCAAATCATTTTGTATTTTGCAAGAACCCTTTCGCAAAACACAAAACATCCCCAAACTAATGACCCCATGTGGCATGAATTAACTTCTATCAACAACAATTTCACAAACGTTCCTACTTTGTATTTCCCCTTCACAGATACTTCAGTAAACACTTCCAGCTGCCCATCAGTTCCAGGTGTGGATATAGAAGGTGAAATGACAAAGTAAGAGTCTTTGCAGTAATTCTGTTAGTAAAGTATTGGAGGATTTTCTTCTACTGTGTTATCTCTTTGAGCAGAAGACAAATGAAGGCTTCCCAATGATGCATCACAAGCATTATTTGTTTGCTGTGATTAATGAAGACTAGTTGCTGCTCTGTGTCTAACTTCTCTCACAAGATGCAGTGGGATCACCTGGGCTTTTGTTCCCTTGTACCAGGTTTGCTTACTACTACGTGGGAATTGGCTTTGCTGTGTTGATCCTGAGCACCATCCAAGTGTGGACGTTTTTGATTACTGCTACAAGGCAAACAGCAAGGATCCGGAAGAAGTTCTTTTTTGCAGTGCTCCATCAGGAGATGGCTTGGTTTGATACTACCCAGATAGGAACATTGAACACTAGACTGACAGAGTGAGGGCTCCTGCCTTTTTTTACACACATACATACAGCCCCAAGGGTGTACAAAAAGAGAACTGCTATTTATCTCTGCAGAATAGCCTATAAAGTTTAAAAAAACCAAAAACAAAAAAAAAGAACAAAAAACCAACAATGCCTGACATTGGCTTTCTAAAGTCCATGAAGTACATTGTACATGTTTGCCAAACAAACAGCTCTTCTGTCTCCACCTCGTTTATAAACACTGAAAGCTGACATATAATTGAATGAAAATGAGCTTGTACTTGCATCCAGTCAGATCTTAGACAGTATTCTGTCTAGCTAGTTAAACTCTTTGGAGTTTTCCATAAATTTAAATAGATTTAGGGATGAGGACTTCAATCCCCAAATGTTATGGGATTATAGGTGTTAACACAGGCTGTTTTAAACATTTTTTCTGGATTTTATAGTAGTTTATATATATAAAGTTTAGTGGTTTATATATACAGTTTATATTTTATAGTAGTTATTTATATAGTACTTTTGGACACAGTTGTGTCCTGAAAGGTGTATGAGAGGCTTAAGTGAAACTATTCTCAACTCTAATGTCTGTATGTTCTGAGAAGAGAAAATGGGGAAGAAAATTGGATGAAAACTTGAGATTATTCTAAATAATGGTATGAGGGAATGGATGTAGTCCTTCGTCTGAGTCTGTAGCCAAAATTAAGAACACAAAATGTATCAGAGAGCTGAGCAAAAGAAATCATTTAGAAATGGTTGTGTTGGGTGAGGAGACTGCTTGACTGTTTACTTATGTTGCTCCATTTGGATGCCAGCTGAGGAAACCAGGTCATTTGTGACCTTGTGATAGGGCATAGAAACAGCAGAGAATGATGGAGAATACAGAAAATGAGTCCGTAAAAGAGGAGGTTTCTGCTGTGTTTTGGCCACAGAAGAGCCTAGTGGTACAGTTCAGTAGCTGTGGTTAGAAAATTCCCTGTGCCAGTTAGGAAATGGCAAAGCTCCTGACATGAGCCCACACAGCATGAAAAGAAGGGGGAGGGAGTTGCAATGAGAGGCATTCTAAGCTAACAATTTTTTTTATTATTGTTATTTAAAGTGACATCAACACCATCCGTGAAGGCATCGGAGACAAGATCTCTATATTTCTACAGTTTTTTTCCACATTTGTGGCAGGGATTATTATAGGATTCATCCATGGGTGGAAGCTGACACTGGTGATTATGTCAGTCAGCCCACTTCTTGCTGCATCAGCAGCAGTTTGGTCAACTGTAAGTGCATGGGGATTCATAAACAAAACAAACCAGAAAAACCTTACAACCCTCCTGTACAGGAAAGGGGGAGAGAATGGGGGAAACCAAGTGTGGTTTCTAAATTGGGAGATTGGTCCCATGTTTACTTTGATTTCTGCTCCTCCTGTAGTCTTTCTCTGGGTTCCCAAGCACATACTTGTAAGTCATGTTCCTTCTGTCTGCATATCCTGCCCTCATGCCATGTGACAGGAGTGTAATCTGCATCAGAGCATCTTTCTGGTACAGCAATTTCCTCATAGCAGACACTGGGGAAGCCCTCTCTTTTCCCTCCCAACACAAATACCTTTCAGCCTCTTTCTGTGTGTGTGCATGTACCACATCTCTCACAAATAATTTACTAAGTTTCATGCTCTGTATAGAGTAGGTGATGCTGAAAACTGAAGTGGTATACATCAGTGAAATCGCTGGAGAGGTTTCCCTTTCAGACAGGGAAACATTTTCCCCTTATGCACTCTTGTAGCCACACTGATGGGTACAGCTCATGCTCCTGAATTGTTATTTATATAGGATTCTTTGGGGTTTTTTCATACCTGAAACATTCCAAACAAGCTAGGAAAAAGAATGTTAGAGGCTGGAATGTGATTGACTTGCTTACTTCAATATCTACTTGTGCTCTAGTGCCTGAACACCTCAGACACTCTCCAGAGCAGCCATGGCACACCTCCCTACACACTTCATAGTGCAGTTTGTAGGCTGTCTTCAGTCTGGGAGGAAAGTAGATCAGTCAGGAAGCTCACCTGATGCTTGTGTAGCCTTTGACTGTAATGAGGAGACGATGATAAATTGAACTGAATTTGAGGGAAACTCAGGGTACAGGGAGGAGTTGACCCCCACTTTCCTAAAGTCTCATCTTGTGTGCCTTGTGTGATTGTTCTTATTCACCAATACAGTGGGTATATCCTTTCAGCTGGCTGCAATAACAGCTGTTTTTTACCTTTTCAGCTCCTGGCATCCCTTACTGCTAAAGAGTTGTCTGCTTATGCCAAAGCAGGAGCTGTGGCAGAAGAAATTCTGACAGCAATCAGGACTGTTGTGGCTTTCAATGGGCAGCAGAAGGCATTAGAAAAGTAAGTTTTTTTCATTAACAGTTGTATTTAAAATATGGAAAAGGAATTTAGTTTTGGATTTAGTTTGTGGGGATTTTTTTTTTTGGAGAGGCAGGGGAACGAGATTCTCCTTAGTGTCATTTTATTTTTCTGTAAGTGGATAAATTGCCTGAAAACAAAGATGTGCAAATAGACCTAGTCAGTGAATACAGGCTACTAGTGTTGTCACTGCAGCATGGATTAAAATTTTTATTTGATTGAGATTTGGAGCTGAATTGAGTGAGAAAGTGGTGGGAAGGTGATCTTCACCTATGAGTCAGATGCAAAAAAGCATGTGATCAGTTATTTAACTTGTAGGGCGTGTGTGCTTCTGTTGTGATCTTTGATTAATGAGCTTATTTTTAACCTACACTAGATAACACCTGTGAGTAAAATCACATTACTGGCTTTTACTACTTTAATGATTTGCAAATAAGTCATGTATTTGCCCAGTGTTGGCCCTAGTCACATATAAAATGTGAGGTGGTTTTGGCTGACCATAAACTTATGCACAAGTATATCAGATAACAAGGATAAACAGTAACATTTTGTGTACAAATCACTGATTCCATGCAGTTGGGAAAGGCAAACCAGATGACCTGATCCAAGTGCTCCATGAAACATTTGTATCTTTTCTAACCCATCTTTGCCTTAGTCTTGTACAAAAATTCTAAGGTGGTGTCAGCCCTAGCTTTGGGTCCTACAGCCTGTTCCTGCGTTTGTCTGCTTCCAAGGACTGAGCTCTGACTATCTTATAGCTCTGTCTTCTGCTTACTGGGATTATTCCTTAAGCTGCAACTGTGTTAAGACCCTTTCTGCTTACACAATAAAGGCAAAAAAAGCCCTAAGATGACCCAGATCAGACATCTCCCCTCCTCCCCATCTTCTGCAATTACCAGTGTCAGAAAATGAAATGGTAGGAGCTGCTTCCAACTAAAGACAAAATAATTGATACCTGAGTAAGGCCTGCCTTTCTATGAGTGACCAGTCAGCCTCTTCTGCAGCTCTGACTCCAATTAATGTAAAAACCCAAACAAACATGGTGGCTCTCCTTGGAATATCTTCCACTAGGGAAAAAGTTCTACCAGGGACTGACTAGTGCATTTTTCAGATAGTAGACTGTGACTCCTACACAGCTCTTGAATGATGGCATCAGAGTCAGGAAAACATCCTTTCACTGCACAGTGCCTCCACTGACTGCAGAAGTTTACTCTTGTAAGGGACCTTCAGTCATCATCTGTTTCTGGCAGTGGCTTGTCTTTTCCTCTGTACTTGAGTGATCATATGTATTTGTCACACTGCTTCAATCCAGTACCCATTTCCCTGGAAGATCTATGATGCTTCTGACTCAAAGGTAGGGCTTTGTTTTAAGAGCACAGTCAAGTCAAAACATTTAAATAGATTTGACTAATAAGTACAGCACTGGTGGCATCTTACATGAACAAAATTAATGCAGTTTTTTGAGATTGCTTCCCAGATGAATGCATTGCAGGTCTTCCTAGGATGGAGTTGTATTTTATAGAAAATATTGGGAAAAGTGTGCAAGCTGCTAACCATGTTGCTTGCAAGTAGAAAGTTACACTATTCCTAGGCTACACTCTTTATAATGAGCTTGAGCAAATGAAAGATATTTGCTAAAAACTGTAGATGAATGAATTTGAACCATTCTTAGAAGAAATAATTCTTTCATTGAACTTGTTAGTCTTTATACTGACTTTCTCTGTCCACTGCTTTCGTAGATGTTAATCAGTAAACTAACCTAAGGGAAAGATATTTCACTTCCCAGAATGGCCAGTAAGAGAACAACTCTGGGGTCAGAGGACTCTCATTTACCTATTTCCTTGTGCCTGGGGTTGTTGGGATTTTTTAATTTTTATTTTGCTTCTTTTAAATGTGGAAGACTAAACTTTACCTCTGATAGATAATGTTGCTAAAAGATTTTTGAGGTTTTCTTCAGGATTAATGGAAGCAATAGATTCAAGGATGTATTGTGTCTTTCATTGTTATAACAGTTGTGATGCTCAATTGCTTTCTAAATGTTTTCCATACCAGTGTATCAATATCGTCAACATATTTAAGAGCAGATTTATTCAAATTAATTATATACCTAATAGTACTCTTTAAAAAAAAAAGAAATCTGGATTCTTTTTGAGATTTTAATCATTTTTCTTACATAAACTCTGTTAATTAAGAAAAGAACACTGAGAAATAGCATCAAGAACAGCACCTGTCAAATTAATGGTTTCCTTACCCACTTTCAGATATGATGCTAACTTAGAGATGGCTAAGCGTGTTGGAGTGAAAAAATCCATTACCACTAACACATGTTTAGGTCTTTCACAATTTCTTATCTTTGGATGCTATGCCCTTGCATTTTGGTATGGGACCAAGCTCACTGCTGAAGATGAACATTATGACATCGGCCGTGTGTTAATTGTAAGTACAGCAACGCAGCTTTGGAAAATGTTCTGTCCCTTCAAGGAAAGTTATGCAAGTGGTGTATCTATTTTCTGCCACGTGCTTGCTAAATTAGCTGGTAGAGATTCACTCAGTATAAAAAACTGGAAGGTATTCATCTTGCCTACCTTTTGATATAACAAGTCTGATTGTCTTGGACTCTATTTGTAAGGTGGGATGAATAACCTAGAGCTGGTGATTAAGTCTTCCTAGTGCATATGTGAGCACTGGTGGCTCTGGAATCACTGACTGCAGTGCTCCCCTCCATCTCCCACAGGTGTTCTTTTCTGTGCTGGTGGGAGCTTTCTCCCTGGGCCAGGCAGCTCCCAACCTGGAGAGTGTGGCTAATGCACGTGGGGCTGCCTATGAAGTATATAAAATTATCAATAAGGTAAACATCTAAGTACATAGAATAGAAGCCTTCCAATTTAACTTCCTCTCCTTCTTTTTTTTCCCTTGAGAAATGTAACAAAAGTTCTCTAAAGCCCCCAAATCATCAACTCTATAGATGCCTACCACAGAAATCCATAATATTTTCATTCATATAAAAAACCTCCTTATTTGTTACAACAAAGATGGGAAACTTGGCATGTGTGTCTAAGATAAATGAGGTCTTTCTCTAATATTGGACTTTCAACTCCAGAGGGAAAGTATTAAGGCATTATACTAATTTTTTAAAAATGCATGTGTGCACAATTTCAGCTGAGCTGGGGCTTATGGGTGGGGGGGAGGGAGTTGGTGAAGAGGGGATTAATTTGACTATTGAAATTTATAATAATAATCTGTAATGTGGATGCTGCTATGAAAAACGTTTTCCACATTATCTTGGTCTTGCTGTGCTATCCAACAATTGCATATCTGTCTATATAAAATATTTTAAACAAGTAGGACTAAAAAGTTCATGGAGGAACAGCTACATTATTCTTGATGTGAATACAAAATCCTCCTATACAGATTACTGAGGGCCTTGTTTTGGCTGCAAGAGAGTGAAGTTAAGTTCTGCAATTACAGATTTCCTGCTACAGATTTTGTTGCAGTTGAAAATGTACTATGTTTGTCAAAGTAGAATTCGCAGTTTGATGTTCCCTTGTATTCAGCATGCCCTGAGTAAAATGCAGCAGTTCTGCAATGATGGACTGCCATGTGAACCAGCACCTGAGAAATTAAAGAACAATGTATGTAGCAGAAATAACAGTTCCAGAAGTGAAATAACCACCAATATATTTTACAAACCTCTTTCCAGAAACGGCTCATAGATAGCAGTTCTAAAGAAGGGTACAAACCAGACAAACTCATAGGAGAAATTGAATTCAGAAACATCCATTTCAGTTACCCTTCCAGACCTGATGTTAAAGTAAGTGTTCTGTTTAGATCACTGTACTGAAATTCCTAGCCTATATCCATATTGTTTGTGTCATCTTTTTGTACTTATGTAAAATGCATTCCTGTTTGGGGGGATGGAGCATTATTTTCCCCCAATAGTGCACAAACACAAAGCTCTAGATCTATTGTCACCATTTCATTCTCTTATACAGGACAAATCTAAGAATGTGTTGCTCCTAGTCTGAATTTCTGAGAATAAGTGCTTTGATAAGTTAAATAAGACCTTGAAAAATCTGTCATTAAGACTTCCAGACTTTAAATAAACCAGGAAGTTACTTTTTTTCCAGATTCTTGAGTTTTCAGAGTTGCTATTATATCCCATGTGACAAATTATTGGAAATAGACTTTACAACCATATGTTATCAAATGTATTGAAACGTATCATATCAAATACACTTTGGAAGTCAAACATTGTTTTGGGCATATGTTAAAATTGCTGTTCAAAAAATTGTTGTCCCTGCTCTTTGCTAGTTCAATTTCCCTTCATGACCTAAGTATGTCATGTCATGGTGATTCCTTTTGTGGTGCTACAGTTGATTTGACCTCTTTGCCATATTCAACAGTTTATAATATTTTGAACACCTTGATAAAGGTGAAGGGAAAAGGAATTTGCTGCTGTTGTTTCTTACTTTTTGAAGAAAAAGGTAGAAAGAGAGATTTTTCATATGTCAACAGTCAAAAGCTGGACATGCTGATTTAGTGGTGATAATCAAAGGTTTATGTCTCTGGCTTTTTCTTCAGGTAACTCTTCCCACCTCAGTTATCTGAGGTCTGTCCCACTGTGCAGCAAATGTTTTCAGCACACTGGGGCAGCTGGAGGGCAGACTCAGGGCTGGGCTTTCTCCTTAACTCAATTTTATGCAGTAGGATAGACTGGAGTCTTCATCCCTCTTCCTAAAAATCCTGTTCAAGCTATGGGTCAGCACAAAAATGGGAGTGAAATAAGAAATATTTTTCATCCTTCCCAAATCTGAGTCAGCAGCTCTCCCTACTAAGAGCATCAATGTTATTTAATAGAGCCAAAAAGAATCAGCAAAGCTGTGTGGAAGTTATCCACAATCTCTCAAGCAATTGATGCAA
This sequence comes from Climacteris rufus, assembly GCA_013398175.1. NCBI lineage: Eukaryota > Metazoa > Chordata > Aves > Passeriformes > Climacteridae > Climacteris > Climacteris rufus. Next base: position 409,947 of record VZRZ01006593.1, read on the forward strand.
CCCAGTATAATCTTCCCTATCCAGGTTAAACCAAATCAAAGAGATCTCAGAAATACAGTTACTGCTGGTTTTAATCTTGGCAACACCGTGCCTGATGAAAGACAGTTAGAAATAGCCTCTTATGTGGTAGTGATAATTTGCATGTGGAGGCATTATGGTATCTAGAATATAGAGATAATGCAGGCACCAGGATATCAGTTCCCTGGGGATACAAAACTGGGTGGATATAATGCATGGAGGGGAATATTGCAAGTATTTTAATCTCCCATTGCAAAAACATGGCAAATTTACAAATCAGCCTGGTATAAACAAGAAGAGTTCCCATAGCAGCCAAATATTTTGGCAACTACACAGCATTACTTGTATATGACATGGGCATCTTTTGAGGTAAAATGTTCCTAAATGTGAAAATAGCAAGATAGCATTAATCTGTAACAAGTCCCCAGGTTGCTGAGGCTGTTAGCAATAAAGAATGGGAATTAAGGGCTTTCCAGCAGTTACCTTATCAAAACAGCCTTGTATATTCTAAAAATAGAAGAAAGCAAGCTTGTTTCTCAGTGATATGGTTTAGCACCTAAAAAAACATTTTCTGTGAGACTCATAATTAAATGTTATTCCGTGAAAAATGGAGGATGGCAGGAGAATGTAAGACCCCAACCCTGCTACCAGATCACACAAATTGGAGAAAATGAGCCATCAAGTTTTGAGTCCTGTGGCTGTGTCTATATTAATTTATTTGAGTGTGCTGGGGAATTTTCCCAGGCACTGGAATGCAATGGTTTATGCAAAGGAACTCTTAAAATGTTTCTTGGCATGAACTCTATCTGTTCCAGCTATCAATCTTCTCAAATAATTCCCAGGCTTGGTTTAGTAGCCAGAAGGATCCAGGGACCATTCCCAAAAGGCAGGTTGCATGTAGCCATCCTGTTTTGAAGGCAAATAGATTTCACAAGCATAGGTGCAGCCGTTTTTTCTATCAGAGCTCCAGAATATTCCCAGGTACAATTAATTTGTGAATGTTGCCATAGCTTCAGAGTGTAGCCCTTATTATTGCCTTGGTTATTGCTGCATTTACCTTGACAGACCATTCTCTAATCAAACTCATCAAACTAAGATATAATTTGTTTTTATTCCCAGATCCTCAAAGGTCTCAACTTGAAAGTTCAAACTGGGAAGACCATTGCTTTAGTTGGTGCCAGCGGCTGTGGAAAAAGCACTACTGTTCAGTTGCTGCAGAGATTCTATGACCCTGACCAGGGAGACGTGAGTGTCTACAAAAGAACTATAAAAACTCAGAGCTATTAGGACACCCATGAGTTTCCCATACTGACTGAACCTTGCTTTTTGTTTTGATGGAATTTGTGCATATCTCTGCATAGTCCATATTTCCACAATTTAAATTTCAAATGGATTATCTTCTCTTGTTGGTTTGACTTCATTATTCTGCTCCTTCTTTCAGTACTATGTCACAAATAGTAAATGCCACAAGTCTTGGAATAGACTTGCAAGGTCTGAATTTAAAAGTGAACTGTTCATAACAATTATTTTAATGTTCTCTAAACTTTTTTTCAGCAAAGCATAATCCAACAATGTTCTACTGTATTTTGCTTCCTTTTCACTGAATGTGAGCTAAAATCTGGAGAGAGTTTTCCTATTTTAAGGGGTTGTTTTCTTGGCTTGTTTTTCACTCTCTGCTAACCCATAGCAGAAGTTTCCATCATTACCCATTCTATGTCTGTTTTACCACTAAACACTAAATCCAGTTAGCAAATGGTAAATACTTCCCACAAGAAATTTCTGAAGGAAAAAAGTGTGGGAAAATAAGCAATAAATTTTTAAGAAAATGTGCTTTTTATTCTTGATATTTGAAAAATGTCTTAATAGTGGCTGCTAGTTGAAAGCAGGTAATCATTTCATGTGTTAAACATTGCACATTGAACACACCAGAACATAATGTATCAAGGCAGCTGTTATCAACACAGTTCTTTCTCAAGCTTAATGTTTCTGTGGCTGTTCATTACTGCCCCCATGCCTCATTTTGCCGTGTCAGTGCCACTGTTCATATGATCACACTGCAAATTATCTAGGTTAAAAATAACTTTCCTTTTAGTCAGCTTGAACTCTTTCTTTGATCTCGTGTAAAAAGCACAGCCACAGAGGCAACTGTGAAGCCACAACTGTGAGGACAGCAAACTGGCACAGGGACATGAGAATCACGTAAAAATGCAAGGAAGCTGGAAAAGTCTTAAGCAAGCTCAAACAGGATGGTTATTGGGGGAAAACAGACAAAAGAAAAGCCCCCGATGTCTTCTCTATTATGCTGTTCCTCACTGTTTTCCAGCTTGTGGAGTAGAAGGAAAAACTGCACTTGTAGCTTCTCCCCCAACATAGTTTTCTACTAAAGATAACTTTTTTTTTTCTTGGTCTTGTAGCTGATACTTCAGTCAAGTAATACTAATTTATTGCTTTGTTACCAGCAGAGTATATTTCTTCACCTTCTTTGACACACTCTTCTCCTCTCAGATTACCTTGGATGGTCGGGATATTAGGACACTTAATACAAAGTGGCTACGAGAAAATATTGGCATTGTGAGCCAAGAGCCTGTGTTGTTTGCAGCCACAATAGCTGAGAATATTCGCTACGGCAGAGAGGACATTTCTGATGCAGAAATTGAGCAAGCAGCCAAGGAAGCCAATGCTTTTGACTTTATATCTAGACTGCCTGATGTAAGTTCATGAATTTATTTTGAGTGTAAGAATGAAAGGTCTGTTTATGCTGGTGGCCTGTTTCTGAGAGGAAGAGTGTGGGAATCCAAGTTATACCACAACTTTTTGATATACCCTTATAGCCTCCAGCAGCTTTCAGTGTAGGCGGTTTTTCAACTAGATATTGTGCCCTTGGTTGACCTCAAAAGACTTGTGCTGAGTCTGGGAGAAATTGTCAATGCCTTAACTCAGGAGAAAGGAAACTTCACAGCTGTATTGCCATCCCTACCCATCTCTTGGGGCAGGGGAAGAGCTGAGCTTTAAAAAAGAGAAACCATAAATCCAAACCCCTTTGCCAGGAGCTGTCTGTACATTCACTGGAAATGGGAGGAGTGGGTGGAAGTAAATAAGTATGTCCTGAACCAAGACCCTTTTTAGCAGCTTGGAGCTTGAGCTCTCCCTCTGCCTGAGATTCACAGCTTTGAGCCCTCTCTGAGCAGTAGGTGCCTTACTCCTCTCAGGGTGGGGATGGAAAGTGAGGTCAATCATTCTACACACATCTTCATAAATGGATATGTCCTTTCTTTTGTTCCTAAAGTTAAAAAATGTTGGAAAATTGCCCATATGGGATTTGATATCAAATCCTTTTACTGCTTTAGAGAGCTTGGCCCCATCTCTCAAGCATGTGCTATTTCTAGCACATCAATCTGTTCCAAGGTTCCTTCTTCTCAGGAAGTGTTATTTGATCATATTCACTCTTAAACAGCTGTATAATGAAAGACTACACTGGACTTGGAGACTTGTGACTTTGCGGTAAGTGACACAGACAGTAGGAAGCAAACCATGGCTCCAAGTGGGGCATGTCAGGTTCAGGGGAGGCAACATTATTGGTCCTGTTGTGCCCCTATCATTCCAACCCTTTTGGAAAGGTAGGCAACCCTCAGGAAATATAGAGATGCCTTTTACAGGCTTGTCTTGAGAAACCCCAGGGTTTGGAGCACTGAGTGAGCAGTGAAGATCATGTCTTTAAAGAACCATAAGTTTTAAGCTAGGCTTGTACACCATGCAGTGGGGTTAGGAGGGTTTGTCTAAGGGCCAGTTGAACAGGTGTCCTTCCATGTTTGCCCTGCTTGTGCTCAAGTCAGCTGGAACAAGCTACTTTTTTCCAAAAAGCAAGTACTTAGGGTTGCACAAAGGAGTGAGGATTTGAGATGTCTCACAACTTGTGTTCTGTTCTCTCCTTTCTCAGAAATTTAACACGATGGTGGGGGAAAGAGGGGCTCAGCTGAGTGGAGGACAGAAGCAGCGAATAGCTATTGCCCGTGCCCTAGCAAAAAATCCTAAGATTCTTCTTCTGGATGAAGCTACATCTGCACTAGATACTCAGAGTGAATCCATAGTGCAAGCAGCTCTCGACAAGGTAGGACTCATGTTATTGAAGCTACCAGCTGCCATTAAAAGGTGCAACAGCACTTAAGGAAAATTAACGTACAATATGCATGTTTGCATTGGAATCGAGCACATTGGAAAATAAAATTTAGATGGATGATCAATTTCAGTGTTTTAACAAGGAATTTGAACTATCAAAACTTTACTTGAAAATCGTATTTATTCTCTTAGGGGTTTTAGTTTTGCAAAGGCAGCCAGGTGGAACTGTAACGTAGATCTTCTGCAATCCCATTATCAAATTGAAATTGTTCGTTTGCTGGTCAAATATTGATGCCATCTTATCAAGGTAAGGTATGGGGACTGAATGGCCTTTTCCAGGTAGATAATACAAAAGTACATATAAAAGTATATATTCCTAGTACTTTCTTGAATAGTTTTAGGTTCATAATTTTCAGAAAGCTCTTGGGACTTAGCCATTTTCATTGTTTTCCTACTTTTATCAGCCCCACAGCTCTAGGGTGGGTGCTGCTGCAGAGCAGAGCTGTCAGAACTTATACCCATGTCTCTGATCAGCACACAAATACCTTCCTCCCAGCCCTCTTTCATTCAGCAGTTTCTACCAACATGGAGTTAAATCCATAGGCTTTGATTGAAAAAAATCTCCATGTTTGGGCTTGAATGTTTTTTCTTTTGTCTAATATTTATTTTAATATATATTTTAAATGAAGTGAAAACCCCTGCCTTTCATTCCAGTAGTTATGCAGAGAAATATGAATAACTAGTGTGGCTCAAGGAAAATGCAGAATTTATTATCGTCACTTGCCAGTCAGCTTAAATCTGAGTTAAAGTGTAGCTCTTTATTATATTCATGTGATTCTACCAATATTAGTATTGAAGTAACATGCAGATGAAAAATATAATATATCAACTAATTTGTATATCAATTATATAATTGTTTCGAAATTCACACTAAAAGATTTCTGCTTCAGATGTAATTTAGCTTTATTTTGTGTGTGTTTTTTTAATTTAATGATCAAAGACTTACCTTTTCCAGAAGCCTATTGCTTCATTTAGTGCATAACAGAGGGAGGTCACTCAAGTCAACTCTTCTATGCAATCCTCCTCATCCTTCATGTTTCCAGAACACACCAAAATGAGCTCTGAATCATAACTTAATCATGTTTGCACAAATGTTGATCTCCATCAGTGTAGTCTCCAAATGGGATTTCCAAATTTCTTTTCAACGTCCCTGAGCGGGAAAAGTGGTGCTAATACTGTTCATTATTTTTACAGCTGAGCAGAGATCTTAACCTCATGAATGCCCTCTGTTTCTGGGCATTCATCTGCAGTTGCTTGTAGTCCGCTGTTTTTCGGATAACTTTGCATCTTATAAAACATTTTGCTAGTTCTGATCACAGCTGCTCGGATCTAACTATTCTCACTGCATTTCCCCCCCCATGCTTGCATGCATATGGAAACACTTCATGAGCCACTTTACCTCAAATGGTTCAAGTTTCATAAGAAGTCATATAACCTTAATTATAGTATTTAATACCTGTGTTGCCTGTCTAAAAAAGAATAATGTGTCTTTCCCTACCTAAATTAGTTAAATGAAAGTGTCCTTGGAATGCTAAACAAGAGACATGAAACCAGGAAAAAACTCATCTTTGCTTTTAAAAGAAAGAGAATTGGTTTTGAAGTTTTGATTTACTTTATATTACAAATGACTGAAATAATTTAGTTTTATTTCTGTGCTATTTTCTTGCACATTTTAGTGTAAATGGGTTTTGTGTGTTTCTGTAAGGCTCGGGCTGGACGTACCACCATTGTGATTGCTCACAGACTGTCTACCATCAGGACTGCTGACACAATTGCTGGATTTGAGAAAGGAGTCGTGGTTGAACAAGGGACGCACAGTGAACTCATGTTGCAGAAAGGAGTCTACTATTCTCTTGTAATGCAGCAGGTAAGGGCAAATTTCTTTTCTTTCTCCATTTCACAAAGTTGTCAAATGATGGTGGGTGGAACCATTTTCTCTCTAGTTCCTGCATATTGTCCAGCTGGCAGCTGCTCAGTTATTCTGTCTGGGCACAGGCACAGGCTTGGAATTCTTGGGGGTTTTACCCATGAGTGTTTCACATTTATGCAGTGCAAGATGTCAAAAACATAAGTGAGTTGAAGGCACAGAGTATATAATTATGGCATAACTGCAGGTGTTAGATTCCAGGTGGATTCCATAGACTGCTTAAAGGAAAAGAAGGGGAAAAAAACCCAGGATCAAATAGTCTACTGCTCTGCCATTGCAGATTGAAACAAATGTGGTCTATAGCCAACAGTAATTACACAGTTCAAACAGCAGTATTCATGAGAAAAAAACATGACTTTTTCTTCTTTCTGCTCAAAATGCCTTGTAATTGTATATCTTGGATTCTCCCTAGGGCGGTAGCAGTGATGTTCAAGATGATGGCACATCAGAAGATAGTGAAGGCACAGGGGCTGAGGAATATGAGGAAAACATAAATCCTGTGGAAGAGCTGACTCTTCAAGGTCATTCTGAAGAACTTGTGATCTCTGGGAGAGGCAGCATTCGTAGAAGATCCAGCAGATCTAAAAGAGAGAGCTCTTCAACTAAGAAGTCCTTTGGAAAAAAGAAGAAAAAAAAGGAGCTGGAGGTTAGTAACTTCAGTTTAGAATTTTAATAATAACCTAACTGGATTGCTTTTAGACTGCTGGCTGCCACGCAACCTTTATTCTGGTACTATTGCAATCAGTACTCACCAGACTGAGTATCTGGGGACAATCATTTGTCTTAATAAAAATCTTCATTTTAACACTACTGAGTTAGTGTAGAACTGAAGGAAACCTGTGATATTGATTTGTCGTGCTTTGTACAATTAACTTTACTATTTCAGTGATAGTGATGGTTTCATTCTATCTAATTAAAACTAGTTATGGATTTCATTTTCAAGATTCTTTACTCCCTGGTACTTACTGTTGTTCACTGCTCAAAACCTCATGAACCCTCACTGTCTGGGGAATTTTATATTCTGCAACTTTCCAAGGAAAACTTGCAAATTTTTCCTGTAGGAAGAAAATCTCCCTGCTGTGCCTTACTCAAGAATCCTGGCTCTGAACAAACCTGAATGGTTCTATGTACTGCTGGGAGTGATTGCTGCTGCCATCATAGGCGGGATCCATCCTGCGTTTGCTGTTATATTTGGAAAAGTCATTGGGGTAAGTTTTTTTGGGGATTTTTCTTAGGTTTCTGGGGAATTTTTTTTTTGTTTGTTTGTTTGTTTTTTCTTGTTGGGAGGTGTTTTATGGTGGGGTTTGTTTGTGTTTTGTTTTGTTCGGGTTTTTTGTTTGGTTGGTTTTTCTTTTCTTTTTTTGCAAATGGAGGTTGAAGTCCTGAGCTTCCCTCATGCTCAACCACTCAGCCAGTTCTTTCTATGTAAGTCTCTGGCTGGGATTAACTTGTATAAATGCACCCATTGAAAAATGTGGAAGGGACCCTCTAGAGGCAGAGCATGGTGGAACTGCATCTGACTAGCAGAGGAAAGGAGGAATATTGGTGGATCTGGGAGAACAAATTAGTGTGATGTAGGTTAAATGGAAAGCTGGGCTGTCTCCTGGGTCTTCAAAGGAAAGTTGACTGCAGACTGATTCAGGATCCAGGACACTTGCTAAAAGAAATTAAAGTAGACACACTTCTTCAGATGAGGGCTGGTTTATGTAACTGATGCTTGTCTATGTACTCATTTTTGTGGTTTGGGGTTTTTTTCCTTTCATAGGCTTTTCAAGAAAGAGATCCAGAAAAAAGGAGTAAAAACACTTTTTTGCTTTCTTTGATGTTTCTTGTACTTGGAGTGATTATCTTAGCAGCATATATAATCCAAGTAAGTGTCACTACACTGAAATCTTGAAAGCTCTTAACTCCCCAGCAGGCTGCAGGTATAACTCATATCAACACAATCTGAGAAGCAAAACACCAATCAGAGCTTACAAAAATATGCAGAAGTGCCAGGGTCCTTCCTAAGATATGTAGATTTAATATTTACTTAAAGACATATGTCTATATTTGCTCATAGTTTAAATAAGCCACTGAAGTCAATGTGAATTCAGCATGATTGAAATCAAAATTTGAGGGTCTGGCCTTTAAAGTCAAACTTAATACTGACATTCCTCACTGACAGTCTATAGGCTCTTGCCAAAGTAAGTATAAAGCAGACTCTTTCTATTGCAGGCGATGCTTTTCATACCATCAAGTAAATATCCATCATTTGCTGTTCTCTTATGATTGCTTTAAAGTTTACAGGAAACACTTAGTGCCCATTGACGTCCATATCATAAGATCCATTGCTATGACTTCTGTGAGTGAATGTCTCTGGTTGCAGTCAGCATAGTGAGGCCAAGGATGAGACAGGCTGATTTATCTTGTAGTGCTGCTGAGGCACAGGAATAAGGCATTGCAATGAAGCTGCTGCCTTCTCTGCCATGTTGCTTCCTTTCTGTGAGAAAATAGAGTTTTAGGTTCAGGAATGTGAATGATGCTTTTCCCAGGATAGATACGTATATTCACAGGGAGTTGTAGGAGGTTTCTTGGTATGATTGTTGTTGTTGTGTAGATTTATAAACAGAGTTACAGTATCAGATGAGAAAATGAGACTCTTTTTTCCTCCCCCAGGGATTCATGTTTGGGAAGTCTGGGGAAACACTAACAATGAGACTGCGCTCTTTGTCCTTCAGAGCATTGCTTCAGCAGGTATGAATTAGTCAGTTAGGGTATCAAGAGAGCCAGATGTCTTTTGCAGACTGTTGCAAGCTATGCATTGGGTTTTAACTGTGTGGTCTGGAGAAAAGAAAACACAACCATGTCTTTCCTACCACTAGCTTAGGAAAGAGTACAAGTCTTCAGAAAAATCTCCTAGCCCATGCACAATTTGGCTGAATGCTGCTACTACAAATAGTCTATTTTGAAGGTGTGTAATTGTAAATGTACATATTTCTGGCATGATAATATGCACACAATGTGCAGCTGTCTGTGTGTGCAAGGTTGACCAAAAGAGTTTAATCTCCTTTTCCTTGGGTGGTCGTGATACAAGTATGTAATATATAGATGTAAATCTAATTCTCTTAGTTATTTATATTTAAATCTACATACTGCAAATGATAGAAAATCTATTAATTTTCACTGCAAAAAAAGAAAAATAAACCAAATTTCCCTAATACACACGAGAAAAATGAAGGTGCTTCTGTCAAACCCTTCCTATTAAAATCTGCAGTTTTGTTATTTGCATAGAGGTTTTGAGAATCACAGAATTCTGTGAATGCACAACTGAGTACCCCACACATCCACTGGGGACAAGAACCTGTGTGTTCATGGCAACATCTGAAAGGGACCAGAAGACAGTAAATTGGTGATTGGAAAAAAAAAAAAAAATATAGCCTTTGTAGATAAAAGGGCCTCCTTTCCTTTCTGTATGCACAAATCCTCGTGGGTCCCTTCCAAATCAGGATATTCTATGATTCTACAGTTGATGGAGTAGGTAATTTGTGAGAATAGTTAACCTCTTCAGGCCCAAAGAATGTCTAAGTAAATGGGATTTCTAATAAAGGTTTCTAAATAGGCATGTTCAGGAAAATATCAAGGCCAAAACCACTTATGATTATGAACCATTAAATGTTTGCAAAAAAAAAGTGCTTTATAAGTGTTTTCTTTTAGTTTACTTGGAAATGCTGACTACAGAGAGAATATTCAGTCAGCCCTCATGATTTGCATTTGCCTGTAATATTTTGTAACAGAAATCTGTGTCTTCTTGCAGGAGATTGGGTGGTACGATGATCAGAAAAATGCTGTTGGTGTTCTGCTCACTCGTCTTGCTACAGATGCTTCCCAAGTGAAAGGGGTATGTTGATTCTTTTATGTGTGCTTTTTAAATATCTTTTTCCTTACAAATATTAATTGCAATTGGTAAGGAAAACCAAGATTATTTGAGAATGCAAGGTAGTAAATCTACCCCAAAGACTGGCAGATACATTTATATAGCATGCTGCCGACTCATTGGAAATGTTTTCCTAGCTGATACTTTATAAGAACTATCAGAAATCCAGCAGATCTTCCTGTACCTTTCATGCACCTCTCTGAAAAATCTTAAAACTAAGTTTTTAATAACTGTAGACCATTTCAACCTGCAAAGTGAAATCTGTATATATGCTTGGACCACAGCATTGAACCCCAGGCTTTTACACTCTATTATGGCTGTCACCTGAATGCTATAAAGATGTTCCATCTGCAGAGGATACAAATCCTTACTGATGTCAAGGAAGAGAATCTTTCTTCCCATCCCCACAAAATATGCTTCACAGACAGAAGGAATAGCCTGGCATTATCAAAGTACACCCCAAAGGGCAATGGCCAAGGAAGGGAATTATCCAAGAGGCTGGTATAGGAGATGTGACCAGTGGAAGGAAAATAAGACAAATTCTGCACAGTTCCTCCAACTGCTCACCTCATCAGCAGAATCTGACAATCTGCCAAACATTTCTGTTTCTTCCTTTCTTTTTTGAGGGGAAAAAAATCACTGCAGGAATTGTGGGGGAAAGTTTGCTAGTTTCTTTTAAGATGTCTTTTTTCCCCCCTTCAAATTTGTACATCAATAATTCTTTAATCCCTACATTTTTCAGTCTCCATAGACATTTTTTCTCTCTAGCCCCCCTTTGTTATGGGCTTGCAGTGAAAAAATAGTTGTTGACAAAATTTGGTCACTTCCATCTTTTTAAGTACTGGTTTGCTTCACTGGCATTGAATTCTACCACCCTGTCAGGGCAATAGAATGGAGGGGTGCACATGGTTCCCTCACTACAAAAAACAACTGAGGCCATGAATTGGTCTCCAAAGCTATTGTGTTCTCTGGAGTGTCACTGTCAGTAAGGCAGCACCGTGCCTCATCCTCATGCTGCACTGGTTGAAGTTTCCAAAACCATCTTTATGTACAACCTCTAGAACATATGGCAACAATTCACCTTGGCATTGGTTTAATTATTAATATTTCAAACTTTATTGAACTAGAAAAGTCTTTTCAGGGCAGGAAAGTCTTTGGCAAAAGAAAGAAGAATATTTGCTTCTCACCCAAGGATTTTTGCTTTTTTCATCACGTCAGGTTCTGGAAAACAAACTATTTCCACAGGGCTGTTTGCAGAACTTTTTTCTGCAGGCAAGAGCCCACCCAGGTGCTGGATGCTAATCATTTCTCATTTTGAATAGTTCTTGATTAAAAGTTTACACAAGCTGAGAGGAGGTGGGAGTTCTTCAGTTGGAGTCAATCTTTCCTACTCATTATCCCACTGAGATAAAGCATTTCTGCAGGGTGGCCAAATTCAGATTTCTTTTTTTTTCTGAGAACCCAATCCCACATGCAGCAGTGTGAGAACCTGAGGGTGTTTTCTACCAGTGTTAGTGTGGTGTGTCTCAATGGCTGGCTGTTGTTAGAACCAAGCTCTCTTGCCTAGTGCTGGACACCCAGCTGCCAACTTGCCCTACTGTGACAGTGGTCACAATTTTCTGTCCTTGGATAGTGTGTGAAATCCCACACATATATCATTAAGCAGCTCTTTAGACTACTTTAACATGTCTTGAAGGCCTGAATGCTGGCAGGCATGAGGAATCTCTAGGAATGGTTACAGAAGTCTGTGCATAACATTCATACACATGATCACACATGGTTTTGTTTTCCAGACAAACCTTTGGCCTTCACTATGCAGCAAACTGAGCTGGTGTTTTAAGTACAAAAAAGAAAAATCTAATGACAGATATTTGGGGGGTTTTCTGGGGCTTTCTTAGGCAATTGGAAGCCGACTTGCACTGATGACTATGACTGTCTTTACCCTTGTGACTGCCATCATTATTGCATTTGTATATGGATGGCAGCTAACTTTGCTTATCCTGGCCTGCGTTCCTTTTGTTGTTGCTGCAAATTCTGTGAGTGCTAGCTCTATGTCTGGTCATGCTGCAGAAGATCAAAAAGCTTTGGAAGAGGCTGGAAGAGTAAGTTCTTCAATTTTAGCTACAGGGGTCTGATGTGAAATCACTTTTAAAGACAACATTGTAATTATATTATAGCTGACTCATTGTCCAAGATAAATGAAGGGGGGAGAGGGGACAGGACAGGGTAGGCGTTGAGGGGAATGTTTACATATCTTCAAGAAAAGCAAAATATAAATAACACAAACCACCTGCAAGACTATAAAAATGCATTTGAAAATCTCCATAGCAGGTTTCTGGGCAATGGCAGCTGTAGCAGAAGCAGCCCCAACACTGGTGCACCTTGTGCCTAGGGTGAGCAACATGGCTCTGCACTGCTCTGCTGCAGCCAGAAGCGTTGCAACATTTATGCCTTTTTATTCTTTCATGAAGCCAAACCATTAATGTGCTCAAGAGTTTTGGGGTAGTGACTTCATTCACCTGATAGCACTCTTCCAGGAGATAGAAGTAGTCCGTGCAAAAGAGCAGTGTGTCCAGATAATTGATATTTGTTCCCATTTTATTAAATTGGCTTTAACTCATGAGGGCCACAACCTATCGGTTAGGGAAGGCACTGCTGATGCTTCCTGCATGATGACCTGAGGTTCTGAACTCAAATATGTTGGTGGGGGCTGAAGCCAACATGTCTCACAACTGTGGGGTGAATAGTTTCATTGCTCAGGACTTTGCTTCACCTCAGTCCCCACTCTTAAGCAAGCACTTTCTGATCTAAAATAATAAATGCTAGAGAAGAGATCAAGTGTTTAGGAGATGTAGATTGCAGTTGTAAGGGATTACCTCTTATTTGTTTAATCTCTTTGTTTAGATTTCAACAGAGTCGGTTGAAAACATAAGAACTGTAGCTTCACTGACCAGGGAAGAAGCATTTTATGAAAGATATATTGCCAGTTTGGATCATCCATATAGGTGGGATATTTTTTCTTTAATAATTTTTTCTTAGTATACTTTAGCCTTTCAGATTTTCCATAAATACATTTCTTAAAAACAATCCAATACCCAAAAGACTGGGAAGAATATCAATAGCTGTTTGTATAGCTTTGAAATTTGTATAGTCTCTGTATTTTAATATGCATTCTTAAATACAGAGTGAAAAAAACATTTGCAGAATTTTCCTTTTATTTTACAAATGCTTTATAAATTCATTCTCTGCGTATGTGTTACAGAGTATTGTATTTGCTTGTATATGCCTACCATACGTGACATATATGACTATATTTCAGTGTATTACACTGATACTACTTCACTTGGACACTGACAGTTCCACTATACCCTTTATAATATAAACTAGTTTTATTCCCCTTATATGACTTTGAAATGTTGAAAAAAATTCATGTTTCTCTTGTTTGACCTATGTCCCACTGACTTGTCTCCACTGAAATGCATTTCAATCACCACAATTTTTCTAGCTCCATTTTATTTAAACAAATTAGCCCCAATTCTAATTTTCTTTACTCCCCCAAAGTAACTGATGTGAAAGAAGGAATTGAAAATGATGTGTTGTGCAATCTGTCCTTAGCCAAAATAGTGTTAAAATTCAATGTCTGGTGAACTTCTTATAGCCCAGATTTGGGCAAGATGCTTGCCTGGACTGTCACAAGTTCAGACCAGAAAGGAGACTTCCTCTTCCTCAGAGGGTAACCTAAACAATGAAGAGTTCTCCAGCCTCTGACTTGGTGTGTGTTTGATTAGCTACACAAAATGAAACTTTTCTAGAGTGATGGATTCAGAAATAGCAGCTTTGTCTGAATCCCTGCAGGGATGCCCATAAATACTGCTCTGAATTGGGATGAGAGGTCTCTGCTCAGATGGGATGAGCTGGTGGAAGGTCACAGGCAGCTCTTAGGCCAGGCCACAGGCGTGCTTGTTTTCTTAATAAAATAGGTCATATGGGGTAGTTATTAATTTATTTTGTTTTAACTGCTCTAGTGACCTGCTCTGCTATAAAAGCAAGAGAAGGGGATTCAAGTTAACATAACTGCAGATGAAGGATTTTGTTGCTTTCTGTCCTAAGGGCAGTGCCATGTCATGAAGCTGGGGGCTCTTAGGGTCTGGCAGTGGTTGTGTGTGTATGTATGTGTTGTGGGCTGATTTGTTGTGTTTTGGGGGGTGAGCTGGTTGGCTTGAAAACTTTATTCCAGAAGTCTGGCTATCCCCCAGCCAGTGTCTGCTGCTTCTCTCTTACAAGTTATTTATGGAAAATCTCTTCTTTTACCAGAAAATCTCTGAAAAAAGCCCCTTTCTATGGATTTACCTATGGAATAGCGCAGTCTTCAGAGTACTTTATTAATGCAGCAGTCTTCAGATTTGGGGCGTGGCTCATTGCCAATTGCCTGAGCAACTTTGAAAATGTATTTATGTGAGTATACGTAAAAATGTGATTAAATGTAAAAAAATGAAAATCTGTACATGGGATAGTGATTTCAATGCATGTGAATTATTTTATCAAATTACAGAGGTCGTGGGGCATAGTGATTCAGGAATTCTCTCTGATTGGGAGTGTTCTTTTGGGCATAAGGGTTGTTTTGGGGAAAGGTGCATATTTGGGCAGTGAAGCAGCAAGCTCAGCACACATGCTCTGGAGAAGCCTTTGCCCCTTGACGTTCCTCCCAGGCAGAGGGTGTTACAAAGAGAAGTGATTCGATACCAGTGTAAAGTAGCTATGGGAACAAGTTGATCTTCCTAGTACTGGATGACATTTTGGGGTGTGAGGAGCTCCAGAAATATCATAAACTAAAGATGCTAAAAAATTTTATTCTGAAGATAGGTTTTACACAGGAGGAAAAGAAAGCCTTGTTCTATCTGAAATGATTCATACTTTGTCTTTTGCTTTTTAGAGTCTTCTCTTCTGTCTTATTTGCGGCTATGAATGTTGGTCAGTCTGCTTCCCTGGCACCAGACTATGGCAAAGCCAGAATGTCAGCCCAAAGAATCTTTAAACTTCTGGACAGAAAACCTCTAATTGACAGTTACAGTGACAAAGGTGAAAAATTGGTAAGGGTTGGTGGTATTTTGGATTGGGGTTTGAGGGGGGGTGGTTCTTTTTTATTTTCCAGAAAAAAAATGTTGTAACAAACTAAATGATGTATTGTCTGCAATTGCATTCATAGCTTCACATTTTTTAGGGTGTCACAAAAAGTGACTAAATTAGGATGACCTAACTGTAGCCTTCCAGTACCTGAAGGGAGCCTACAAGAAAGATGGAGAGGGACTTGTTACACAAGCATGTAATGACAGAACAAGGGGGAATGACTTCAAACTGAAAATAGAGTAGTTTTACATTAGATAATAGGAAAAAAATTCTTTACTGTGAGGGTGGTGAGGCCCTGGCACAGGTTGCCCAGAGAAGCTGTGGATATCCCATCCCTGGAGGTGTTCAAGGCCAGGTTGGGTGGAGCTCTGAGCAACCTGGTCTAGGGAAAGGTGTCCCTGTCCATGGCAGAGGGGTTAAGTTTCATCCAACTCAAACAGCTCTATAGTTCTATCAAAAAAGACAGACACTATCTGTTATATAAAATAGTGATACTGACTTACTTAAGGACAAAATTATTTCTGGATTTCAGACAAAAGTGTATGGCCTTTAAGGTAGTTTTTCTCTAAATGAGTAAAAAAAACCACTTTTCATTCTACTGCCCCACACCTTAAATGGTTTCAGGAAAACTCTGATAATGTCAGTTCCAATAAAAGTTTTGTTGTCTTTGAAGGGTTTAAAGGAGAAATAAAATATTAATGCGTTTTCCTAATTGTTTTATAAATAACAGATACTAGTTCCTTTAGAGACAGACAATTTTGCCAAAAGCCATCTTATTCCATACTCTTACAATTAAAAATGTGCTCTAGTGAAGTCAAAATGAACTTTATGAATATTTTGATTTGCTCTAAAGTTGAGGAGGGAAAGACATAACAAGGAAGAAAAAACAATAAAAAGTAAACTAAAAGATAAAAAAAGAAAAAACCTCAACAATTCCCCATAGACCCTCACCTCTAAACCAAAATTGTCAATAAGGAGGCTGGTGTCAGCACTTGTCAAATTTCTGCATGAAATGCTTTCAATTTACATGTTCTGGAAGGATTACATTTGCACATCCAGGTTCATCAAAGTTTAAAATTAACTTCTCATGTTAGCTGGTAGCTCCTACTCAGGAAGCTGTAACCCAGTTTCTATAACTTTAAGCTTATGTGCAGGCTTTTCAGCCTTTAAAGTTCTCAGCACACTTGCATATTTTCTTGAACCTCTGTTCTCTGGCACACACAGTGAAAGACTTGGCAGAAAGTCTCCAGTAAAATAAAACTTAAGTGAAAACACTTCTAATATAGACTGGACTCAGCTTCCAGTGACTTAGCAAAGCTTTGAGCTCACCAAATTAGGTCATTACCTGCTGTGTGAGCATCATACTAGTGGTGCATGGTATGTACACGGGGCTGGCTCATACCCCAAAGAACAGGACAGACAACAGCCTTGGTGTGTGCCCCCTTTCTTCCACTTGTGCTTAAATATCAGCCTGGCTAGAATAGATAAATAACTATCACTGCTTTCTAAAACACAGCTTGTCTTTTGTGCCCATGAATAACCTACCGAAGAATTTAGCTCTGCTATCTTAATCTCTGATTTTGACCTTGTGTTACATTTGTTCAAATTATGGTACCTGCAGAGTGAGATCAGAAAAGCAAACGATACAGTTCATATCACAAGTGGAAGTGCCTCAATTAAATGTGTTAGAAATGAAAAATATAAATGTTGTCTATTTGCCTAAAGAGGGTGATTGGGCACTGGAGCAGGTGCCCCAAAGAAGTGATCACAGCACCAGCCTGACAGAGTTCAAGAAATATTTGCCACAAATCTCCCAGGCACACAGTGTGACTCTTGGGGATGGTGCCGTGCAGGGCCAGGAGCTGGACTCAATGATCCTTGAGGATCCCTTCCAACTCAGCTCATTCTGTGATAATATTTTCAAAAGGTGAATTGAAAAATAGATACAAGAGATGCAGAAAACTCCTTCTCCAAAAGGATCTAATGACCTACATCTGCAGATTATCCTGCAACTATTATGCTCAGTCCAATATGTCATTTTAAATAATTTCAAATGCACTTCTGAAAATACCCTCCCAAACTTTCTCAGTTCTCTCACTTTAATAACCAAGTCTTAACAAGTGTTGTTAAACACTTTAGCTTGTTAAAGCTAAAAAATGTTAATATGAATGTGTGAACTCTCTGCTTTTCAGACCCATTTTGAAGGCAACATTGAATTCAGAAACATCCATTTTGTGTATCCAACAAGGCCAGAAGTTCGGGTTTTGCAAGGACTCAATGTGAAGGTTAACAAAGGACAGACTCTGGCATTAGTAGGAAGCAGTGGCTGTGGCAAAAGCACATCCATTCAGCTCTTGGAGAGATTTTATGACCCTGTGGAAGGACAAGTGGTAAAAATAGACTTGTGTGGCTATTAATACTAATTAAAACTACAGAACTCTTTATCTTCCAGTGTTTCAGATAATCTGGGCAGTATCTCTGTTGAGTTGCCTTATTTAGAGGCCTTATTACTGAGGCTGTGCCTCCACTGGATCTGTAGGCAATCCCAAAACCCCTGTCAATGCCTGCCCTTTGCATTTGCCCACATGTGCCAGCACTGACACCCATGTTGGCATGGTGTGCTGGCTCAGGTCACAGATTTTGCCTGGGAAAGGAATGACCATGTCAGACTGCATTGCCTCCCCAAGGCTTCTCACACCCTGGTCACACAGGGGCATAACACTCATGTATCTTGCTTGTCAGTGTAAGTTTCCTTGCTGATGTGAATTAACACATTAGAGACACAGATACATGCTTCAGATAACACAAATGTAATCTCACATAGATGTTTTTGTGTCACCATCAGATGGTTGCAGTGGGCTTTTTGATGCAATCCCTGTTAATAGGTATAAAAAGTCAAAAGAAACCTCCTTGGAGGTTGTAAGAGTGAGTTAAAGGCCTACGGCTGAGATTATTTGTTGTTGTGTTCAGTGTCTTAAGGGACAGGCTTTCCTGTGACCTTCCTGGTGCTTCTTGTGGTCAGTAGGGCTGGAAGGCCTGCACGAACAGCCTGTGACCTGCATGTTTTTTCTGTCTGCTGGGAAGTGAAAACCACACAAGATTAAAAACAAATGAAAGGGAAAACTACATCTATTCAGCTGGTTCTTTTCCATTTTGCATGCAAAAAATTGACTTGATTTCATCTGGGAATCTAACACATAGTGGGCTTCCTCTTACAATTCATGTTTCCTGTTGACAGCGTGTATCTGTGAATGAGCTCTGCAGCCAGCTTGGCATCATGTTTCTGTTGCTTTTTCTAGCTAGCAGATGGATTGGATACCAGATCTCTGCATTTACAGTGGCTGAGGTCCAGACTGGGCCTGGTGTCACAGGAGCCCATTTTGTTTGACTGCAGCATTGCTGAAAATATTCAATATGGAGACAACAGTAGGGTGGTTAGTCAGGAGGAAATTGAAGAAGCAGCTAAAGCAGCAAATATTCATGCCTTCATTGAAAAACTGCCAGAGGTAAGAGACAGTGATTTTTTTTTTTCACAATGAGATAACATATTTTGAATGGTATGGAGAAATCAAGGTGTGCTCACTTAGATACTATTAAAAATAAACACCTTTGTTTCCCTTAATAAGAAAAAGTATAACATTTATGTTTTAAAATGTCTGTGTGTTTCAAGCTTAAAATCCTTTTTAGTTTGTTCAAAAAAAACCCAAATTTTCCACTATTACAGTGGTAGACAAAGCAGAATACTTGGGGGGCAGGGGAGAGGGAAGTAAGAATATGTTCTATGTACTTTGACAGCAGAAACTTCTCAAATTCCTCTGATAAAGAAATTTTATTTTTCTAAAATAATTTGGTAAAGTTATTTTGAGTAGTCTATTTCTAATTGAATGGGCATGCACAGGGAGTGTTTCTTAATAAACATAAAAGGGCAGTAAATCAAAAGTGAATGACATGACATTTGACCTTTTTTCCTGGCAAGAATTTGGCAATAAAAAGGAAAAATGCTTTGATAGTTTGTTTTCATTGTAATTCTGTGCTTAAATCTGAGGTAATAATGCTAGGAAATATTTCATCTTCATTACTACAAATGATGTTTGAGATTTGTTTATTTTCAAGCAATGCAGCATTAAGTTATTCATGTAAATGTCAGTAAGCATTAAATCTCTAGTTACTCTTACGGTCATATGCTCTGTGGACACGTCACTGCTGGTACCATTCAAGACATATTCCAGTCTTTATGGGAGCAACTTTTCATACTAGTATAAATATATGTGGCTGTATATGTAACTGTTTGTACTAGAGATGTTTATACAGCCTTAACTTTATTAAAACCACTTCCACTACTCTTTTAATCTTTTGAGATGGAAATACTTAATAACTTTGATAGCCATGCATAAAATTTTATTTCTTTGATCTTCCTTCTCTGAGAGTACTCACAGGTGATCATTCTTATTTTTTAACATCCAGAAATATAATACTCGGGTGGGTGAGAAAGGAACACAACTTTCTGGAGGTCAAAAACAAAGAATAGCAATTGCCCGTGCTCTGGTTCGTAATCCTGCCATTCTGCTTCTGGATGAAGCTACCTCTGCTCTTGACACAGAGAGTGAAAAAGTAAGCAATGATTATTATGTGAAATATTTATGTCTGTGTATGTGGCTAGTTTGTTTTCCATAGAACACAATGAATGCAAACATGGTACAAATGCTCAGTTGTGAAACAAGGCAGGTGTATTGTGGTAGCTTCTCCACCTCAAAGCTGTAAATTGAACTATACTGGGAAGCTGTTCATATTTATTAACTAAACAAGTAGAAATGCCCCAAAACTTTAAATATAAAACACTTTGTGGAGCTGGTATTCCTCAGTTGCCTTCCTATTAGCTGTATATGATGGTAAATACTGAATCTCTGTTCTGACCCCAACTGGATGACCAAGAACCCACTTCTTCACATCTCGTGCTTGTTTGATCAGGCTCGGTGAGCTCAGTGAGAAACCCTGGTGAGTAAAGTTCTCCTGTATGTACTGACGTGTGTGTCTATGGGAGATGTATTCAGGTGATAACAAACAGTGAGAAATCAAATGTAGTCCTATGACAAGTGAAGCCTTTCCAGGTGCTAACAGCATTTTTGTGATATCTGTGTGCAGATTGTCCAAAAAGCTCTGGATAATGCCCGGCAAGGACGGACCTGTATCGTCATTGCCCATCGCCTGTCCACCGTGCAGACAGCCGACATCATTGTGGTGATCCAGAATGGCAGGGTGGTTGAGCAGGGCACCCACAGCCAGTTACTGGCAAAGGAGGGGCACTACTATGCCCTTGTAAACGCACAAGTCTCTAATTAATACTATTTGCTGAATTTTTTATTTTTTTCTTTTTTTTGTGGGAAGACATGAAAAGCTTTACAGAGGATTCATGTTGGCTCTGTGCTGATGGAGCAGGGACTGTGTTGCAACCTGGTTGCTGTATCCAGTGTAGCCCTTGGCCCACACATCCATGGGGATGAGCAGTGCATGCCCTGTGCTAGGTCACAGAAGGTGCACAGAGGAGTCCAAGGGACAGAATGTACCAAACTCTTTGGGGTGTCAGGTGATCTGGAGGGAGTCAGAACCTGAAATTATTTCACCCATAGCTCAGGGGGCACCCTACTATCATTGTCCCCCAAAGCCTAATCCATAGCAGCTGCCATGGACTAAGGTGATACCAGAGTATGACAGAGGTTAAGCATCACGGATAAACAGCAAGCTGGTGTTTGTGGTTGCCCTTTGGGTTTCTTCACCAGCCAGAAGTAGTCATAAGGCTGTCATTAGTTAAATATGATTGTTAGCTCTTACTGAAAACTGAGATTCTAAATAAAATACTTCGCATTCATTTAAAGACAAGGGGGCAGATGTATGGGTTTGGTTTTTCCCAAACTTTTTGCCATATTTCTGGTATTACTGTGCTTCACACATTTCTTGGAAATTAAATTTTTTATTTCAGGCAATAATAGTAATAGCTACAAGCTTTCCATATCAAGATAACCAACATAAAAATACCATTGTTTTGTTTAGTGTTGTTCAAATGCTGACTTAACAGTTTAATTGTTGTTTGCATCCCCCAGGATAGTTTCAAAAGTTTTGTGGGGAAACTGGGGTGGCTTCTTTTGAAGTGGACTCATGTCAGCCATGTAAATAGTTTTTCTCTAAAATAAAGAAAAAAAGAAAAGTTGTTTTCAATTTAAGTTCCTTTATTTTTAATGGGCATGGTATTAAGGAAATGGTTTAGTGATGGACTTGATAGTGTTAGGTTAATGTTTGGCCTTGACGATTTAAAGGGTCTTTGCCAATCTAAATGATTCTATGATCCTATGAATAATTTCAAAGATTGTTTGAAGTGTTAGCAAAGCTTGTTTACACATGTGCTTTGATAAGTTGTTATTCTTCTGATATATTCCTCAGGGTGCTGCAATACATCCTTTAACAGTTGAAGAATATGTACTGTGTAGTCAGAGTGACTCAGCAGCTGGTTTTTTTGGCTGGTTAAACCAAATTGCAGCATTTTAATTTTCCAAGGCTTTGCACGTGGCTTTGGGTTAGGATTTATAGCCTGGAGCAACCTGCAGTACTTTATAATTTCCAGATTGTAGCAGATAAACTTACAGTAATTACTGTCTCCTTTGCTCAGTTCGATTATTTTCCAGCATCAGGATCTGCAAGGGGAATAAAACACACAAAAGAAAACAAATTCTGTTGTCAGGTTTGCCAGAATAAATACGATTTCTTTCCCTTACAGTTTTTCTCAGGGACCTTTCCAGAGAAGTTTTCACTCATTCAGGCACCCTTCTTTGCTTTCTTGTGATAGGCAGACACTACAGAACTGCTTATTACATTCCCAATTATCTAATGTGGACTCCAGTTAATTCCCTTTTCCCTGTTTTGTTTCTGCACTGAAGTTTAAATTACAAAATTAACTAGGTTGGAAAAAGACCTGTGAGATCATTGAGTCCAACCTATGGCTTAACACCACTTTATCAACTAGACCATGGCACTGAGTGCCACATCCAGTCTTAAAGACCTCCAGGGACGGTGACTCTACTACCTCCCTGGGCAGCCCATTCCAAAGCCCAATCATTCTTTCCATGAATAATTTTTTTCTAATGTCCAGCCTAAACTTTCCTGGGCATAGCTTAAGGCTGTGTCCTCTTGTCCTGTCACTGTTTGCCTGGGACAAGAGGCTGACCTCCACCTGGCCACAGCCTCCTTTCAGGCAATTGCAGAGAGTCATGAGGTGTCCCCTGAGCCTCCTCCACTCCAGGCTAAACAATGCCAACTCCCTCAGCTGCTTCTCATTGGACTTGTGTTCCAGACCCTTCACCAGCCTTGTTGCCCTTCTCTGGACATGTTTGAGTGTCTCAGTGTCCTTCCTAACTAAGGGGCCCAGAAATGGACACAGCACTCAAGGTGTGGACTCCTCACCAGTGCTGAGTACAGGGGGACAACCACTGCCCTGGTCCTGCTGGCCATGCTATTCCTGATGCAGGCCAGGATGCCATTGGCCTTCTTGGCCATGTGGACACACTGCTGGCTTGAGTTCAGTTTGCTGTCAATCAGTACTCCTAGGCCTGGGGAATAATCATGTGTCTGACACTCGCTCTAAACACACACTGGTTTTGCAGCCACCACCCTGCGTGATCGGCACAATTGCCGCACGATGGGCCAGAGATGGGATAAGTGGTTGAACTAGAGGGCACAGGACCTGATTACTTCTATAGCCTCGAAGAGTTAATTGTCTGCTTGTTTGCATGAGCAATGGAGTGTACCCGTCCCAGTGGGTGTGGATGTTTCCCACTCCTCTATGTGCTATTTCACTTTGAAATGCCTGTCACCTATTCAGGAATAATGCTGTTCACAAAAGAGTAAATTAATACAATGTTTATCATCTCGTGTTTTTTTCCCCAAATGTCTACTTAGCTCTGCAACCTATAAAACTTAAATTTATGTTAATATAAAATCTGTAAAGTACACACCCTTTTAAAGAGGTTATTTAATAACGCTGACTGTATGGCAATGTATGAAAACTTCCACTCAAATTGCGATTCACAACCCTTGTACTTTTAATAAATATCCTAATTCTTTTTGAAAAGTGGGGAGAAAAGAACAATTGGAATTTTTTAGGGTCAGCTGAAATGTTTGTATATCAATGTGTACCTGGATTGGATTCATGAGTTTCATCAAAATTTGAAGAGTTTACAGGATTCCAATAAACAATCTGTGACAGGTAATACCTGCACAGTCCTCTTTTGGCTACCATCAGTGCACATTGTACTCCTGACTTTTCTATGTTTACAAGCTAATGAGTGGTGATTCACCTAATTAGTGAGGGAAATGTTAAGAAAATATACGGGATTGTTAAGGTCTTTTTACCTGACATTGCTGGAGGGCTGGAAGTAAAACTGTTCTGGTGGACTATGGTTGTTCTAGGAAAATGGCTGCACTGTAACACTGGTTAAAAAGCTGTCCAGGTTCTGTTCTGCTAGATCCTACATATGGATATTAGTAGGACAGCTGATAACCTACTGCCAGTGGAGTCTGGATTTCATCATCTTCTCTAGATGAGGCTTGTGCTTCCCTTTCCGTGAAGAAACATTTAGTTATAGCAGTGCTCCAGCTCAGTCCCCATTTAGGGCTCATAAGCTGCCTGCTACCATGGGCATTCTGCCCAGGGAACTTGACTTTTCTAAGCAGAAACAAACGGCTTACCTAAGGGGGACCTACAAGAAAGCCAGAGAGAGACTTTTAGATGGACATGCAGTGATTGGACAAGAGATGATGGCTTTAAACTGAAAGAAAGTAGATTTAGAGTAGATATTAGGAAGAAATTCTATACTATGAGTGTGGTAAGGCACTCAGGTGGGTTGCCCAGAGAAGTTGTGGATGCCCCACCCCTGGAAGTGTCCAAGGCAAGGGTGAATGGGGCTTTGAGAGGTCTGGTATCTGGAAGAAGTCCCTGCCCTTGGCGGGGAGGTTGGGACTAGGTGATCTTTCATGTCCCTTCCAACTCAAACCACCAAGGTTACAGATAGCGTCTATGTAGTTGCTTCTTGTCAAGTGCACTTGAAGGACTTATTTTGTTAAGTCTGGATCCTTGGGTACTTGTAAATGACTTGCAGTTTTAGATGCAAAGGACTGGACTGCTTTTCCTCCTGAAGCATTTTGCCTAGCACACACAGCAGATGCTGCACCATGTGATCCAATGCAAAAGTGCAGAGATGAGAGGGGAAATGACAAAAGCAATAGCAATGGTAAAGGATTATTTTCTAACATTAACAAAAATTCCTCAGCAGAATACTGGTCATAGAATTCAGTAAATTAATCATTTACATTGGCTTGCTTTAACCTGCCTCTGTGCTGTGCTTTGTTATCCAGATTCCAGGCAGCTCATATCTACCCAAGACCCTAGCAGTTATCTCATTGTAGCATTTTATTGCCTACCTGGTTCATCAGCAGTTATGTCCAGAAACTATTTTCTGAAGCATGTCTTTCCATCTGGAAATAATAATTTGTTGTGCCCTTAGGGAAGCTCACACATCCGCTGGAGTTATCCCCAGCATGCCCAGTGACATCAGTTCACAAGCTCCAAAGCAAACTTGCTAAGCCTTCCTGTAATTCTCCTGAAGATGTCAATCTTTACTGAATGTTTTCGCAGAAAGATGTTTTAAAGTCATGTTAGCTCAACAAATAGATTTTGTGGACTTGATTGAATTGACCAATATATTTTTCATTGAATTGCTCTTCCCATAGGAGTACCATCCTCATTTCTTTCTAATCCTTATGAACCTCATCTGTTATTATTGCCCTCTTCTACTGTGTTGTCCAAAACAACACCACTTTGCAGTCAGTCACCACTAGAATAATCCCTTTCATTATCATCCTTGAAGTTTGAAAGAGTGACTATATCAAGATGGCTATTTTTGTGGAAATAATTGTTCAAGTTCACCCCAATGACTAAAGGATATCCTCAGTATTTGATCCACCACGAGCAGCATTCCTGGAGAATGCACATGGTATTCTACCAAGAGGGAAACAAGGGGGAAAAGGCACTGCTGTGGGGCACTCACCCCTTAACTGCAGACATTTGGGTCTGAAGCAATCAATCAGATTGCCTTAAAATGCTCTAGGACATGACTCATGACTGTTTCCAAATGTCTGCCTGAATGGACAGTGAACTACATCAGGGAAGTGCCTATTTCTTACTGTAAATTAAAATGGAGAGTCTGTTTTTAGTCAGAGTATACATTTACATTTACATCAGGAGAGGGGAGTTCCAGTCTGAGTGTTTGATCTTTCTTAAAGAAATCACTCACTTAGTTTATCAGTCCTGCAAATAATTCTTAGAGGTCCTTACCTGGGATCTTCAGGCATCTCCACATAGGCTCTAGGGAGCCCAGTCTTGCAGGCAAGGAATGCTTTGAGGAAGAGGAGTGGCCTATGCAGCAAACAAGGGTCAATTTTCTTCATCTAGATATCAGCAGTGCAAGAAGATTTGGACTGAAGAAAAAAACATTAAGGAAACAGGAAATATTTATCCTGAATTGCAAAAATGGAAATTTACAGATTGCAGAAGCATCCAAAGCAGCTTATAACTGTGACTGAATTAGGAGAATCTGGATTATTTTTTTCCCCTCTTGGATGGCATGAGGAAAATTTTAAACAAGGAGTTAACATTTTCAGGGACCAAAATAGTTGATGTCTCTGACATTCACATACAATGCCCATTTTTTATGAAACCACACTAAAAATGATGAGTTCCTCTTTTCACATCTGTTACTCATATGAACATCCCCCTGACAATGCAGTGTGTGTGTTGCTTCAGAGGAAATTCAACTAAACAACTATCACTTTATACAGCACTAATAGGTTTGGTTATGAACCCACTACACGTGTTTTATTTACTACTAATGAAGTGTACATCAGCAACAGTGAATATGGAAACAAAATTTTAATGGGTCACTTTTATTATTGTAGGGCAATGTGGAGAGATAGCTGTAGTGGAATTTACTTTTCAGTATTCAGTAATGTAGTTTTAGTTGGAATAAACAGGATTCCTAATACAGATTTGCACTACTTTCTTCAATCTCTTATTTCACACATACTTTGAGATGTGCAACGATTTTTTCCATGAATTGATGCCAATTCTTTTGGCACTCTTCCAGTGTTATGTTTTAATGCTTTCTTCCTCTCTTTCTCTCTCTCTCCCTCTCTTTTTTTTTTTTTTTTTTTGGGTATGTCTTAGTGGCTCACTGACTGCAATTATTTTACACTCATAAATTTAAATGCACAGCGTGACAGTGGATATTGATTCTGATACATTTGTCTGCATCCACCATCATTATTTAATCTTTGAATCTATTACTTCATAATTGTTTCTCACAAATAAACACAGTTATGGATACGCTTTTTCTGAGAGGAAAATGTCTAATCTGCCCCATTTCTAGAACAGACAAAAGCATCGATTTTTCAACATATGTATATATATATATATATACATGAGAGGATACTCAAGTGGTTATATAGTTATATATCTATAAAATATATACCAGTATATACTTAAATACATTAGAGATTGCTTCATTCTAATAAGTTTGAAAAGAATCTAAGAAAAAATTCAAATGAATCATTGGAAAATTCCATTTGCTTTTAGCGTTTTTGTTCAAATTTGCAGAGACAAAAGTAGCTTTTTCTTCTGATATTCGTCAAGCTTTGATGATGTAATTTTTCTTTTCAGCTTAGTCAGATTCTTAAGCCCTCCCTTGACTCACATACTGCACTTGCCTGCATGATGTCAGTGACTCACACATATTTATTCTATGTTTCAGTAGATAAACCACTGCTAGTTTTATGTCTAGGCATTTTAGCCATCCCTCCTGGCAAAGCACTTGCGCTTGAAAAGCCCAGACAGCTCAGGCTATGAAAGCAGCAGCAAGTCTGCCCAGACTCTAGAAGCTGTCCCCTGGCTTCCAGGAGAGATGGTGTTATGAAAAACTATACAACTCAAAACAGCTTTTCTGAAAATGCTCACAGCAAAAGTAAACCTTTCCTCATATCACTGTTCTTCCACAAAGTATAGTTTTCCTGTGGAGGCTTCATATTTCATTCTTGTCCCATCCATCCTACAGCTGTACAACATTCTCAGAAAACGGGGTCAGAAATGCCTCACTGCTGCTCAGGACCCCACTCAATGTTAGAAAATACTCAGCACAGAAAGAGCCTAAAGTGCCACCCACCATGGCCAACACCCTCACACTGATTGAAAAGCTGTGTCAAGCCAATGGCAGCACACCTTATTCTACCCTTATCATCATCACATAGTACTGCCAAGCACCAGTGAAGAACTCTGTTACGTGGTGACCCTCAAAATGCATTTAATTAAAGTTCAGCTTTTGTCATGACTTCTTTAGCTTGTTTTCATCTTTATGGGGAGCATAGTTCATATAGAACTGCATTTTATCCTCTCTCCTGCTAATCATAATGCCACCAGGAG
This sequence comes from Climacteris rufus, assembly GCA_013398175.1. Classification (NCBI taxonomy): domain Eukaryota; kingdom Metazoa; phylum Chordata; class Aves; order Passeriformes; family Climacteridae; genus Climacteris; species Climacteris rufus. The sequence continues at coordinate 437,628 of VZRZ01006593.1, forward strand.
TGGCATATTCACATAAACATTCACAGGTGTTTACAACAGACTTGTGCTGACACAAGTCATATTTTGTCTGTCTCAGGTTTTTAATAAAAAACCAAAAGCACAAGCATAGGCATTGATTTTTTTTTTAATGTTGCAAATAAAAGGTTGTGATTATAAGTGATTGCAAGAGATTTGTAAATAGAAGGTCATTGTTCAAACTATCTACTGCATTACATTTTTTTTTTTTTTTGGCCCATAGTTCTATTTGTTTTCTGCAAAATCTGATGGAATTTCCTTCACCCCCACCCCCAGATTGCTGGGCTTTAGTCAATGTCTCAGTTGCAAAAGCTACCACAGAGAAAGAGAGAAAGAAACCAAGGTATCTCGGTAGTTCCATCCTTCACGAAGATTAGCATGGGCCCATTAGTGAGACCATATTACTTGAAATAATGTTTCCCTGGAAACAGAGGAACACAAGAAGTGACTTGGCTGTGTTTTGTTTACTGGGCAGGAAGATAAAGATGTCCTGATCAACTCTTAGAGTGGGAAATGTCTGGGAACTTCCAATACTGAGATGCAGTTACTACATGTAACCCGACTTTGATAGCAAGTTAAAGTCAGATGGGCTTTATTATAATTGTTACTACGTTTATTATTTGACAATTGCCTCTAAAATATGCCAGCCTCATTCTGATGAGGCAAGGAAAATCCTCTCCCAAATGAGCTCAACCTAAGAAAAATAAAATAGGGAAAAAGCCCAAACCTTAAACACTTGAAGTACAAGGATAGACGATTACATGGTTAGATGAATACACACAAACAGAAATCCAAATCTTTCTCAGGACTCTGCATTATTTTAACCTTACAAAAAATTTGGCAACCATTAAAGGTTGAATTGAATGATAGTCAGATCTGGGTGTTTTCTGGAAATACTTCATGAGGCTCGAGACGTAAATTGTGTTTTACAAGGACATTAGCCATCCATCTCACGTGGCCTTCCCTCTTTCAGCTCATCACATTCTCTTGTCCTATCTTGCTTCAGAATAAATGGCAAATGTGTAGAGAGAGGGGGAGGTATTTCCCCAAGTTGTTTATGAAATGACTGGCACCATCCAGGTTCAGTCCTGTCTGAATACTTTTAAGCACATGAAACACAAGAATAACATGTCTTAAAGATATGAAAAGAGTAAGCAGACTCCAGAACTAGTGAGTAAGGATACTATAGGAAATTACCAAAAAGCAGAGAGTTCTGTCTGGTATGGTTGCTCTCTAGGTGATTAGCAGTAGAGATTATAAAATGTCCTGGTTTTCTAAGAAGCCTCGTTCTGCTCAAATCACAAGACAGGATTTTCTCCATCCAGCAGTAGCCAAGATAATCAACACGTCCATCCAGTGCCAGGTTTTGAAGTATGAGGGTCTGTCATACCGCACCAAAACTTCTGAGGAGAGTACAGAGAGGCAGGATATGTCTGCAGAACCATTTACTTTGCTAGATATGCTAGGATCAGTGCCAAGATGTGCATCAGAAGGTTTTCAAAACTGACTCAGTGTCTCACCTGACATCATTAATTCTTCCATGGCAAATTCTTCTCTAGGAAATTGCTATTGCAAAGCCACTGCAAAGACATCCTCTCCCAAACTGTTTTGAGGGAAGCCAGACTAAAAATACAATCACTAAAAATCATTTCATCTAAGCCAAATATTTTGCTTATTTTGTTCAAGCAGAAACTGAAGGGCTTGTTTCTATTTTTTAAATTCTTGATTATAAACAATTTTAACAGGTATAAATCTCTTTTTATTTTGTTCTAGATGTATCGAAATGAAGAGCTTTGGCATCCTCAACAACTGATCATTGCTAAAACCATTTGCCCTCTTTAGCTGGGAATAATTTTTGCTAACCTCTGCTGCCCTTCTTACTGAATAAAGTATACATCCAACGCCAATCACAGTCCTGTGTGTAACAGAGATGCAGCTTTGGCAGGTGGTTCCTGCGACAAAAGGAACCTGCTGGGGAAGACTGGCTGAGGAAAACCAGATTAATTAAACAGAAGTGTTTGTGTGTTGATTACGCTCTGCAGTAAATTGCAAAGTGCTGTCTCACCCCCCGAGTGAGACTGCCCTGTCCCCGGGTGTGCCTTTCTCATCGACAGAAAAGGGTTGGCTTAATAACCTGGTCTGGCAGGAGAGTGCTTGCAATGCCTCCCTTGCTGGGCTGGGGCCACAGCATCTAAAGCTGGCAGCAGGAAGAGCTTGTGCACTTTGCAGAGCCCTTCATGTCGAGCTGAGCTGCAGAGCACCTTGCACCCAGGTGGTGACATGACCTACGCTCATCACGTTGCTCAGCCAGGATGGGAAAGAAAGTTTAATAGAAAATGCATGGAGATAGATATGTGGAAGAGGAAAGGGAGGACAATGACAGGAAGCCACTGCTTCTGGTCACCCGTGCTTTGTCCAGTGCTACCCCAAACTCCAGCCGTGACACCTGGCAGCAGCTCCTCAATGTGCCTCTCCTGGCATCCTCAATGTGCCTCTCCCAGCTCTCACCAGCAAACCCTGGTTTTGTCATGATGAGGATGTCTGTGCCGCTCTGAACCTGCTCAGCACAGCCACCACCTGCACCCTCCCAGGGAACCCTTGCAGTGCTGCCCCAGGCGGGACACCCCTTCCCCTCCCTTCTCTCACGGGAGACTGCTGGTGTCCAGGGCTGCTGGCAGTGCCCTGTATGGGCCTTCTGAGCAAGCCTTGCCCCCTGGGCCTGGATGAGAAAGGTGTCATCTGTGTTTTCATCCCTATTTGGTATTGATTATCTGATTTTAACACTTTACTACTAAAAAAACCAAAACCAACATCCAACTTCCTAGTGTTAAAAAAGCACCACCTTTACTCCATCCTTAACACAGGCTCACAAAACTCTCAGTGCTTTTTAAAGCTTCAGCTGATAGTCAAGTATTTTTAAGTTGTCATAAACCAATATATTTTTAGCCAAAATAGATCTTGAGCTATGTTTTCACGAGAAATTCTGAATCCCCAATGCAAGAAATATCTGAGATTCCTGAAGAAGAGCAGTATTTGCAGGGCAAGGTGATGATACTCAGTCTGCACCTCCAGCTTTTGTTACTGAAATGAGAAAGGTTTCAAAGCAGCTTAAGTTTGAGGTATTCTGGCCTCTGGTGTAAATTTAGTAGCTCACATGCTCCAAGAATTAAATCTCATAATTTGCCAGAAAGGTTTTTTAATTAGGACAGAAAAAAAAAAAATGAACTGGAAATAATAGCCCTGATTAAATCCCCATGTATTTTTTTCTTTTTTTTTTAATTTTTAGGTATACACCTTGTGAGTTGCAGATATGATATGATATTATATGATAGATATGAAATTATATATGGTATGATAATGATTATGATATTATGATATGATATGATATTACATGATATTACATATTACATGATATTATATGATATTATACGATATAAGGAGAGAAAATGAAAATTAAAAAAAAAATACAGGAGAACAAAACCTTCTCACCCATCAGACATTTTTTGTGTCATTTACAAGGAAAATTCCTCAAGTCAGAGTCTCATCCATGGGGATTTTCCACTTCCCCACTCCTGAGGAGCACAGAGTTTATGGCACATCAGCACACACTGACTCCCCCAAAGAAGTGAACAGTCAGATAAGAGATGGCTTTTGTTCCCTCCAAGCTCCCAGGAAGGCACACACTGCACAGAGCAGTGTTTGTGTTACCCTGTGAAGGGAGGGATTTTGGCCAAGAGAAGCTGCCAGCCCTGGCTTTTTACTGAACCGTGTGCTGACAGGCCTGGCTGTGAGCTGTTACAGATGTGTGCTGGACAGTCTAACGAGATGCAGGAAATTCAGGAGGCCAAAAATCTCTTTGGATTTTCTGGTTATGGTGGTAGTATCCAAACTGCTTGTGTTCTACCTAGCATGGCCAAGCAAGGGATATGCTAGCTGTCCTTAATAATAACATTTCCATTTGGGGTAAAGGCATTGATGCATGTTGATTGCCATAAGGGGGAATAAAAGAAAGGCTGAGTCACTAGTCAAGAATGAGAGCACAGGCAGGACAGGATCCTTCAGTGGCACATTAATTATAGTAACATTTTCTGTGATTCCCCTGCTACGTAACCACAGATGAAGGAGCATGTGTGGGGGCTGCCGTGTGAAAGGAGTTGGCCAGGATGAATGATCTGGCAAGTAAGGGAAAACAAACCCTTGGTGAGAGAACAAAAACCGAAAAACCCCTGAAAAATTCTTCCTGCATAGCAGAGTCTCCTGCTGACGTGTCCCGTGTGGAAGAAGCACCTTTTCCCAGTGCTTTAGCAGAGGAGTGCTCTGGTATTTCTCTTAGAGCATGAGTCAGACGCAGGGGTTGCCAAAAAGCCATGCCAAGTGCTGCTCTCAGTTACATGTGCCCACAACAACTCAGCATGTGAGTCGAGTATCTAAGCACCAATGGAGACATCGGAGCAGCTGTGGGCTGCTCTGTGCAGCTCTGCAGCTCCTCCCTTTCACCTCTGTTCTCTTTCTGAAGCCTGATTAGCAACTGGATTGCAGATGGTCTTGCTAATTGTCAGGCCTGCAAATTCAACCAGATCAGTGATAAAAGTCTGCTTTTACAGTTATGTGACAGATAAAACTTATTTATAACTATCTAACTGATGAAGCACCAGCCAGCAGATGCCCCGTTTTACTTGCTCTTTGTCATATGGACAGGCTTAGATATAAAAAAAAGCGTAGACCAGAGTCCATGACACAAAACAGGACACATACCCAGACCTTTCCCAGCAGAACTAGGTCCGACAGCATTTGGCAGGACTGTAAAGCTACTAAGAGATGCAACACTGACATCTATTGGCACGCAGACTGCGGACTGCTCCCTGCTTGTTTATTCTGTGGCTGTATTTTTAGCGGCATTCACAATGCCGTGAGTGCATGCCCCACACTGTTGCAATAGCACGCTGTCACTCCAGGGCACAGCCACACAAGCTGGCAGGGATGCCCTGTAAAGAGCTGCTGGGATAACTCGCCATTAGGGCACCAAAAAATTTAGCCTAGACTGTGAGTGGCCTGTTCCCTTTGCACAATATGAACTGCAGAGACTCCGTTTCTACAATCCCCACTCACAGTGGGCCTCCTCTTTTTGGCATGTTCGGGGTTTTTTTAAAGTGACATAGTGCATTCTGAGGAGAGACTTCAAGAATTTCTTCTCTCTTGGAAACCCAGTGGTTCTCCAAGGGTCAGGAAGTTAAAAACAAGACTGCTAGTAAAACTATTTCCTCTCGTTGGCTGTAAAGTCCTTGAGGCTGTGTGTAAGTCCAGCCTCAGGGCACTATAGTGATCTTCAACTTCCTAATTTCCCACCCCAAGAGACAACTGCCAGCCTGTGAGTTTTGGAAGTCCTGGGTTAGTGTTTTTAGACCACTCAACTTGCCACACCCATACCTTTCAATCTGACAAAATGTACACCATAGGAGTAGCTTTTCTGGGGAGGAGTCCCAGGGAATTTTGCAGTCAGTTCCTAGGCTGCATCTGTTTGTCAATAAGCCTATGCACTGACAGGGTGAGATTTAGTTCAAGGTAATAGTTAACATGTGGGCATTAGAGACTTCATCTGCTGTTCCTTGCCTAGCTGTGGACAATAAGCAGGTGCTCTTACTCCCTTTCTTACAATGGTTCTCTCAACTTTTCTGATTTAGCGTTTAGAGGTTTCTAACTGAAGCTGACTGCTTATTGAGTGGCCAAAATAATAACTCTAGTTCAGTATGTGGTTTAACAACTATTATTAACCCCTGGTGATCTTTTCTCTGTTTTTTTTTTCTCCTAACTATACCTAAACCATGTCGTTCAGTGCAAGACGATAAACTGAATTCCTGGAATGAAGTGTGCTTTTAGTATTTCAGGAGCATTGTTAAGTGCTTAATTTAAATCTCCTATTCTGTTAGGTTTGTTAGGGTTTTTTTAAGTCTTCTTTCAGTGTAATCATTTTCTAATTATTTCAGTTGCAAATAATTCACCTAGCCTCATGTGGGTCTGAAGAGATGTAGGCAAAAGCTGAAAGGATGGTGTACTTTAACCGAGAGACATTGATTTGCTTTCCTTGTGTCAGCACAGAAGCCTGAGAAAAAAGAGAAGAGATCCTATAAAATTTATTTGAAAGTAGATATTAATTTCTATTTCACCTGTTTCTTGTAATAAAATGTTGACAAGTTTTATAGTATGAATGAGTTTTAGGTTTCTCACATCCAAATCAGATGTTTGTAAAGAAACCTAAGCTAAGATTGCACATCACAAACTCCATGAAATCTTGTGTATTCATTTGTAATATCTGTTTTCTGCCAAGTAAAGCATGCAATGTACCTCTCATGCATCCAAAATGTTCCAAATTGGCTGCCTCTGGGCAGAATCACAGATGTCATTTCCTTTCCAGAACAGAGATTATGCAAGCTGAGCCCACAAGCTCCCTGACCATGGTCATTTCCATTTCCATTCTGTCTGACCTCTTTGTGATTCTGCCTTTCCCACATACATGACATCATCAGCTCCCTGAGAAGCTGAGACAAGGTAATAATTGTAGTTACCTAATGACTATATTATGCAATCATGGTGGAGGCAATTATACACAATGGACTTGCTGCTGCTTTCATTTTCTATCTCTGTGTCCTGAGAAACACCTAATATTGGTTTTAACTTTTGCAGCAACACAATATGCTTGATTTGACACTGTGCTCACATCATCCTTATGATCCTGACATCTAAAATGCAACTACACTTTGTGATAAATATATTTTTACCTTCTCATAGGTTCTTTATTCACTTGTAGTATCTTTTCTTGTGATGAGTATTTGCCCTAAGGCTGTTTAATTCTTGGTAGTTTTTTTCTTCTTCTAAACAGAAAGACCTCTCAAATTCAATCCCTGAGCTCTACAGCCCAATTGACTTCACTGGATATTTAATCCACCTGAATACAAATTCATAATAAACTGTTTCAGTTACCATATTTATGATTCTGATGACAGATGAACTCAATGGAGGAAAGGGCTATGATGGTTGGTAAATTATTCCATTTGCCTTTCAGTTTTAAAAATATATCCCATCTATTGCTAACTTTGTTTTGCTAATCATCTTAAAATTAGTTCAAGTAAATTTTTTCAAGACTACAGTCTTTTCTCTCTTGGTATGGATCTCAGTATTTAAACAGTGAAACTCATGGATTAATTACAGTCATATATTTTTTAAAGTATCTTCAAAGACTTTTTAATTTGTCTTGGAGATTTCTTCCCATGCTCATTTCTGTCTAGTAGAATCAAAAGCAAAGAGGTGTATCAGTTTTCCTTATTCTGCAGTGCTTGCCATTTTTTATACTGACACCCTTCCCCCTGTCACACCTCTGACAGCTCTTTCCAGCCCACAGGGGGCTGGAGGGGGCTGGAGGCATCACCTGGCCTCCTAGCACGGCTTGGGTAAACACACTCTGTGAAACAACGCTGAAGAGGGGTAGTGTGGTTTTATTTGCTTCTAGAAGTGGAACACAGAGGTAAGAAAATGCAGATCTGAAGGTGCAAAAAGTCTCAAGAGGCTGATTTGGACGGATCCTTCAACCCTCAAAGTTACAGTGTCACAGGACAGCCTCAGCAGTGCTTGTGGGATCCTCAACTACTGTCAGCAGCAAAGGGTCAGGGCTGAAGGAGTGATCTTTGTGAGTGCCCCCTGTCCACCACGTGTAAAGCCAGCAGCTTGGCTGGAGGACTTGGATTTAAATTGGCACTTCCTGGCACAGATAGCACAACAGCCTACATCTGCCAGAGACATTGGTCTTTGTCTATATTTTTCTTCTCAGTCCCTAAGACTTTACTTTCATAATGTTTTGCACCAATTCTTTCAATATATCTTTTGCTGTGATTTTTGCTTGTAAAATAAAAAGCAACAGTATTATTTCTACCTTTATAGACAGTCTGAATAAGTAAATTTTTCCAAGTTAACATTTGTTTTGATAAGCTGAAGACAGTGCTCCTGCAGCTAGCAAAACATAGTAAAGAAATAATAACCAAAGTTAATACTAGACTCATGCAAAGTAGTCTCCCATGGCAAAGGGCAGGAAATTGGTTGCAGTTGAACTAATATTTCTCTTGAAATGATCAGTAGCTGCTCTTTGCTACACAGATTCTGCTCATCCCCGGGCAAGTCCAGAAGCCTTTGGAAAACCCTCTGAGACTTCATACTGCCTATATATGGTGTGATTTCTTATGCTTGTAGCCCTTTGGTGCAGAAGCAATGTGTGTTTTTATACAAGGGATGTCTATTGTATGAGATGACTCATTTATAGTATTTCCCCTTTGAGTGAAGAATAAAGGAAGTGCATCCCAAAACTGGGAACTTGCATTCAGGCTTGTAAACTCTTCTCACTTGGATGTTTTAAATAGATAAACAGAGGGAAAATTTTACAAAAAGACGTGGATGGTCCAGTACAATGTAGACTACTACACAAGCTTGAAACAATTCTTGGAAATAGATATCATGTTCACAATACATAAGGGAAACTTGATTTGCTAATCGATGCAAGATTATAGATGAAATAGTGATGTTTACAATGTAGCCAATGTAAAACTTGCTGTAGTAATAACTACTTCTGTTAAGCTGATAAATATTTAAGAGTTACCTTCTTGTTGTCTTTTTGTGATAATCATGTTTTCTTCACAGGAGAGGAGTAATCTTGAAAGCAATCTATTCATCAGTCTCTAACATTTCAGCCTATAAAGCACTCTTAGTTTAAACTTAATAATTTTTACAACTCATGTGGGCATTATTTTACCTGGGTTTAGCCATCCATCCAGAAGTTTGATGCCTAAGCCCATCATCTAGGCTCCCTTTGTAAACAATTCAGGGAAAATAAAGATGCCTCAAAAACAGCTAAATGAAAGAGTGGAAAATACTGTCATTTGGGGTAATACGTGTGTAGTAGGAGTTAAATATAAGAAAAATTAACAGATTTGAAGCCGTTAAATAGGCATGTGTATTCTCTACTCCAATCTGTACCATGGCAAAGTACTCTCAAACCTAAGCTCCAGTGCCAGGTGGTCTTTCATAAAAATGCACAAGGCAGTTGTTCAATCTGTGTCACTTGACACATACAGATATGCAGTATATGTATGTATATGTATATAGTCACTTTCTGGTTGCTACTTGCAGGTATATTTGCAGACCCACCTAAAGCAGACAAACCATTACCTAATTATTTTTTAATCTGACATCAGATTGTCCTATCATGTATATCAGCCTGATTCAGAGGTGAAAGGCCATAAAATGGAATATTGCACTCTGATAGAGAGTGTGATGCTTTCTGTAGATTATCCTGGAGGAACATGACCTAAAAATCATTTAATGTAAGCAGTTTCTGAGAACTCATAGGCATGGTTTTTGCATGACTAAAGCAGCCATCGTTTTTGGATGACTATTAGAACAGGTGTAAGATACGGCAGAGCAAATGCAATGTATGAACAAGTTGTAATCAAAACAAGAGAAGAGCATGTTTATGTTAATCTAATGGATCCTCTATTATGATATTCAAATCTCTTTCTTCCTTGGAAATAAATTGACACAAAGTTCAATATTGAAGAGGAGCTGGGGTTTTATCATGTATGTAGTGGCATTTTATGTACTTTTCTATAAAACAGTTTATCTCTAACATTTAACTTTTCTATAAACTCCATGAAATGAAAACCAAGGGGTGTAGATGGACATTGGGAAGAGAGAAATTAAGATTGACTGATCTATAAGAACAAAGTCCAGACCTATATAGTGGCTGAGTGCATGTAAATGCAGTAGAAATGTTAGAGGGACATCAGAGGGGAAAAGGGAGTAATATGCCACTCCCAAGCGGGTCACATCTGCCTCCCTGCAAATCCAGTAAAACACAGGGGAGGAGGGTGTGTGTGGAGGGGTGTGTGTGGGGGTGGGTGTGGGTGTGTGGGTGTGTGTGAATTTAAACCAAACACTGATTTTCTGCAGCCACCTTGTGTTGAAAATGGAAAATGCAGCTCTCAAAATCTGAGTTTTTTTAACTCAGTGCCCTGATTCAGGAAGGTGCTGCACCCAAGGGACTTGAGGTTCACAAACGTTGCTGCTGTTGCCATGGGACCTGCTCACACACGGGGAGTTATATCAGTGGGAAAACACGAATTAGGGTGCGTTTTCACTGATACTCAGTTTCTAGGAGAAAATGGCACATAGCAAGAAAACATTATTTTCAGATCCCATTCCTTTGCACCTTGAACTTTACAGAATGAAAGGGGGTCTTTCTATTTATCTTATCTTAAATTTTATTTTTTCACAATGCAAAAAGTAATAGATCTTATGCCCTTCTTTTCAAAATGTGTTAGCATTATGGTTGAAAGAAGAAATCCGCAGAAATCAGGGATCAGAAACCAGAAATGGCTATTGATTGAGCTTTAGCGTGCAGTCCCAAAAGTCTCTTACTAGATAACTTACTGCATCTGCTCTAGACACAGGCAACACATTGCTACCTCATATTGGACTAAGAAAAGTAAGTGCTTTGTCACTGATATATCCCTCATTTTTCTTTTCTCCAATCATGCATTTAATTTAAATTCAGAGAAAAGGCACAAGTGACAGTTATCATTTTCCATGACAGGTTTGTAACAAGGACATGGATTATTTCCCATTCAGGGCAAAAAACTGCCTACTGTTCTGTGACAATATTCTCATCTCTTCCACCTCACCACCACTGCAACAATGATTTCCACTTGGCTCATCTAGCTGGGGGCTGGGCTGGCACCATGCCATAACCATCAGAGCAGATGAACCCTCCCTACAACACCCCAGACAGCTTAACTGCACTGAGTGTTTAACTCCCAACTGTTCACTAGGGAGAAAACTGAGTCAGACACATTTTGGAAAAGGTCTTTGTCTCTCTTCTTTGGTTATGTAGGCAGTCTGCAGGTACCAACTTGTATGTTTGTTTATTCCTGGAAATTTGGGATTGGCACTTATGTGAGATGAATAGCAAATTGTAACTTCTATATTTTTTGTATGGCAAAGGAAGTCCAAAGCTCCCTATTTAAGGCAAACAGATTGCTTTCAGCCAGACAAGGCTGAGCAACACTTACCAATGGCAAATGACTGGTGTCATGATGTTAGAATCACTGAGACACTGGGAGCAGACACCTATCCTTCAACAGTGAGCCATTCTCTGTGGAAATGCTCCAAACTTCGCACGTCATGGCTGGGCTTTTCAACAATATTTTAAAAATACTTACTCCAAGAAAAGCAGGAGCAGATAATAAGTCAAAAGAGAGAGGAGGTTATGACTCCAGAGTGCCAGGGAAAGGAGCCGGCTGCCAGTTAAGTCAGTTGTGATGGAATTATGGATTATATGGATATTCAGCGAATGAGATCAATGGGACGTAACAGCAGTATCAATATGACAGATTAGGGGAATTACTCCAAACCACCAAGCAACAGGGGACATGAATTGGTGTTTGTTGGCGTTTTGTTTACAGGCCAGGTGAGGTCAAACTACTCTTATTATTGCTCATTGGCTCTGCACTGCTCAGACTGCAGATGTAATAGTGGGCATTGTGGGTGGCTCAGTGGTTGAAATGGGAACACACACAGAGCTGATGGAGAAAAAGGAGCCTGTTTGTTCACTTGCAGCCTTACAGGTACATTTATTTTCATTGCTATTATTACTTGCATAGACATAGTATGTAGGATGGATATATCCTGGATCAAATCCACACTGAGCCATATTTTAGATATGGGACATGGAAATATGACCACGCACAGACACATTTGCTCAGCAATTTTACAAATGCTGCTTTTTTGTATGCACTACTGTGAATTTGTTTATTTCTGAACTGCTCAGATGACCTTTAAAATACAATGTGGCTCATGATTCAAGCATAATCTGCCATGTGCTTTAAAGTGACATCTACACACAGATGTGGACATACAGACCTAACAGCTACACTGTGGCCATCAGCAGGAAAACCCCTTGGTGCTCTGCTGTCAGTGCTGCCAGCTACTGAAATACCAAAATTAACTCACCTCCAAACAAAGTTGCACCTCTTTATATCATTCCTCTGCAATCTCCTGGCAACAATTTTGCCTGTATCTCAGTTAGAAGTGTGCGTGAAATGTCCACAGTTCAGAGTGTGCTGTAAAGACAAGAGCAGAAACTGAGGCTGTAACTCTGAGCCCTATCTGTGTGTAGAAGCCAAACTGAAAACAAAATCAAGGGAAGGACAAAAAAATCTTTCCAGCCTTTTTTTGTGCAGAGATAGTAACAGTTTGGACCTTTTCCCCATGCTGATCTACCTCCAACAGCAAAATGAAAAGTACAAATGAAAGTATCAGGAGGGATTAAGAAGGCCAGGTATGAGCAGGTTCTCCACTACTCCGTGTAATGAAGTGTGAGTAACTGACAGGCAGAAAAGTGCTGGCAGCATGATAGGGGAGAGAGAGACAATGTCTTGACCTAGCACATTGTCAGTTCACATACCATTTGTAGGTGTATAACTTGAGACACTTCTTTTTAATACAACCCAGTTAAAATGGACAGTGAAAGCAGTGGGACTGGATTTCCAGAGGTTACTAAAACACCGTTTAAAAGCCATCTTCCGGACAATTACTTTAAAGCATATTCTTATCTGGGCCTGACCAGGAATGTCACGTAAGCCATTTGATAGGTGTGGGTCTGCCATGGCTGGCAGTGTGCTGTGGCCAGGGTCTTCCAGGCATGCTGTCTAGAATTAGCTAACTTAAATATTTGTGGGAGGAAAAGGTGGATAGAACTAGAAGGACTCTCAAAGAAAATTACTGCAAAATTTTAAGGATAAAATCTTGCTCTACTTGACTTAATGGTAGTTTTGGCAATCTGTAGACATTTAAAAGGTGTACTTGCAAATTGCAGGAGCCACCAAACACATATCCTCAAGAATTTGCCAAAATTCCAGAAAACGCAATTAAAAGTTGTCAATGAGTATTAGAATCTACTGTTTGCTTGCAGACTTTGTCATTTGAAGAGGTGATAAATAATTACTACATCATTGTAGTCAATGGATACCTGCAGGAATCAGGTATCAAAATCAAACAGAATTAATCTCATGGAGAAAAAACAAGTACAGTTTTCCTAGGGCTTTAAAAAATATATTTGCCCTTTGTTTTATACTCTAGACATGTATGTGGATTTCCTAAGGGAACTAAGGGAAATGTTTATAATGTTACATAGAATCATAGAATCATTAAGGTTGGAAAAGACATCTAAGATCACCAAGTCCTATAAGCAATAACAATTAGAAATGGGGCTAATTTGGTGAGGTGCATACACCTAAAACTGAATACCAGAGTGCTTATGTGAAACTACAAACTATGACACTTTTCAGAGCCACAGTGACCAACACAGTACATTTCTGACTGATTGAATTTTTTTTGTATCTTATGCTCCTTGAATTAGTTTGAATGGATGTTGCTAGAGGAACTAATAACCACAGAAGATCTTGAGGGTGGATTGAGCATCAACACTTTGAAACCAAATAGAGCAAATGGGAAATCATGCTCCATAGTAAGAGGATCAATAACAATCCCTCAGAAAAGTAATGAATTATACAGGCTAAAATGGCCAGGGATCTCACTGAATCCTAAAGCAACTAATATGAAGAGGATAAACATTTGTCAACCAGTGTAAGTATGGACTCTCCATCCTTGGAACTGGTGAAGACCCAAACAATGAGGCCCCAGACAGCTGACTCTGAGCACAGCATGGACTGGATGCCTTCTGGAGATTCCTTCTGACTGACAAGGTTCTGTGAACTTATGGCAGCTGGTGATAGCTCCTGCACACCGCTTCCCCTTTCACACTGACATCACTTCTTCAGAAGAACACATAGTCATACAGACTATTTCTGTAGTGATCAAGAGGATTGTTTCCTTTTCCTAAAATTAGGGTCACTGATACAGCACAGTTATTAAGGTGGATTCTGTTGTTATTTGTGGTCCTGAGGCAGCATCACGGAATGGTTCAGACCTGCGTCCTCACTCTTGTTCTCTGCTGCTTCAGGATTCTTCTGCTTGATTCCTCCTGCACCTGAAGACAACCTTGAGGTGAGTTTATCCTAAAAAGTAGAAATAAATGTAATTTCAAAATATTTTTTACTTTCCTCTTTCTGAATGTCTCGGTTTTGAAAGACAGGTGTCTGTTAAGAGAGGTTGAACCCTCCCTTAAGACAGAGAACGTGATTTTTTCCCCTCCCTCCGAATTATTTAATTTTGAAATCAAGGGCTCTCAGGCAAAGATACGGGAAAAGGAATTACAGTTCTTTACTAATATTTATGAACAAGTAATAACAATAATAATAACCATAAATAGAACTAGAAATTAATAAAATAACTTTCTCGTTAATTGGTGTAGTCACGATAGAAAGAAAAACAAACAGCAGGAGGCGCCGCTGAACTCCGCTGGGCAGGGCGGTTGCGGTGACTCCCGAGCGGCTGCAGGTGGTGCTGTGATGCAGGGTCAGGTCAGCCTCAGGCAGCTCACCGGAGAAGCGAAGAGTGTAGTCAAAACTCCTCAGGGCAGCAACGGCAGAGCGGCAGGACAGGAGCCAGTCCTCTTCCCTCTTTTCCCTGACCAGCTGCCGAATGGCAAGGACTTCTACAGTTACAATCAACTCTGGGGTCACAGGCAGCGAAGGGATAGGCGGCCGAGGACAGCTGAATTCTCCAGCAAAACACCGCAGCCTCCCGCGGCAAGGGAGGGGGAGGGCAGCAGGCAGCAGAGGGGGAAGCAGACAGCAAAAGGGGCAGCCGAGCTCTCTCAGTAACTGCTGCGAGAAAACGCAGCCCGGGAAAATGTGCTCCCTCCCGGTAATGAAAAAGGTCAAATTAAAAGCTCACCCCCACTCGGAGAACGAAAACAGGACACAGCTGAGTCTTCCTCCGGTTGCAGCCCCCAAAGCTCAGAGAGCAGCCTCTCCTTTCCTCCTCGCCGGACGAGAGAGAGAGATGAGACTGTTTCCCTTCCCCTTCGGCCGGCTCGGCTCCCCTCTTCCCCGTCCCCACCCAAACCTACTTCTTTTGTCTTTCACAAAGGAGCTGATGGCCTTAATGGTCCGCCTATTTGTTACCTGGTGACATTGATGGGAGAAAATTCCAAGACAATTCCCCAACCTCTGACACTGAAGATACCAAAATTAAAGTATGAATGATCATTTATTGGTCTGTGAGCCCTCGCCACAATTTGAAAGAGGCCCAGTCCCCTGTTTTGCATCACACTTTCTGAAGGTGTAAAGAAATTACTTTTATTCCCATAATTTAATTGAAAAAAAAATTTATTAAAGTGACATGGCAAGTACCTTTAAACAGTCTTTGATTATACACACCACAGGGAAATACCAGTTAGAATTGTTTCTTAGATTGATTATTAAGCATTATTCCCATCATTTCCCCCATCTTTAACCCCCAACATAAAAAGGGCAGGGCTTTGATTTCTAAAACAGTTCTGAATGTGGCCCTACTTCATTCAGAAAAAGAATGACTGAGTTCTACTACTCAAAATAGTTGTTCTTGACATAGTTTCTTAATCGTATATTGAGTCCTAACACATATATGGCATATTTCCCATCTACAAATCATGAAGAATTAGTGTCTGAGCTTTTACTGCGCATTTGTGAATACATTTTCTCAGGAGTACACTTTGCTATGTCTCAGGAACCTGAGGCTTTTGCTCATTTTATTTACTCCTACAAATGAATCCTTGGAGTCTCTGACTTTCAGTTGTTGTGTTTACATTGTTAAATCGTTCCTTTTTCTAGCATTCCCTAGTACAAACAGAAGTAATTTAGAGAAGCTCACAGACCCAAACGTAAACTATTGTGTGGTTTTATCTGATCCAACCCTTGCTCAAAGAAGAATGAACTGTTGAGCAAGGTCAAGTTGCTCAGGGCTCTTGAACAGGTAAATCCTGAATAGCCCTAGGGCTGGCAAACCCAGGACCTCTCTGAGCAGTCTGAGCTATGGCTTGGCCACTCCTGTGTGAATATTGTCTTTCTTTTATTCAGACTTTCATTTCTGTAGCTGGCATCTTCTTCCCATCATCCTTTTGCCATACACCCCTGAGAAGAATCTGGCTCCAGCTTCTCTGTATGTTCCCATTTCCCAGCTGTAGACAGCAACCATCATGCTTCTTTTCTCCAGACTGAACAAACACATTTCTCTAATCATCTCAGTAGCTTCTCATACTCAGTGTGCTCCAGAGACCTCTTTATCCTTGTAGCCTTCTGTGGGACTCACTTCAGTCTGTCAAAGTCTTTTTTTTGCAGCACGAAGGCCAGGATTTGGCACAGTGCTCCTGACACGCACGCAATTTCTGAAGAGAGAATAATCGCCTCCCTCCTGCACTGCACTGCTGAGTGCACTCCTCCACTAATGATATCCCCAGTGCTGTTGTCCCTCTTTGCTGGAAGGAGACACTGCTCAGCATGGCCACCATGCTGTCTGCCAGGATCCTCAGACACTTATAAAGTAAAGCAGACTGATGGTCCAGCAGTGAGAAGCTGAAAACTGGCAGTAAGGCAGTCTCACTTTGGACAGTCAAAGCCACTGCCAAGAAACCTTAAAAGTACAATACAAAAATATATGTGCATAAAAAACTTTCCTACATGGTACTGAAATATGTACCTGTATATGTATCTAAGTGCATTTTCAATACGTGTGCTCAGTGTAGATAAGCCCAAAATATTCTTGTTAGATCTAAGCAAAACTATAATGACTGCATATTTTGAACAAAGCTATGTATAATCATTGTTTCTCTTACTGTTTTTCTTATGGAAATGCTCTATGTAAACGTTTCACTTCACGAGAACATCCTGCTTTAAAACTCCTATCAACAAGAGTGAACTAATTTTATTGATTACTCTGTTAGAAAAAAAAGCAAAATTAATCTCAATATAAACCTAAAAACATATTTCCCCAATACGTGTTGTACGTGATCTAGAAAAGTCCCTTTCATTTCCCTTCTCATTTAATCTGGACTTCCTTTTTAAGATTTCATCTAAATATTGATCTGTGGGAAACAATTTCCATAAAAGTACTATATATAAATCTTTAATTCAAATTGCAAGCTTCTCCATTATTTCTAATGCAAAAAACAGCCAGACCCTCTTACCCTGAACAGTTTGAAATCATAAATATTTATCTGAGCCTAGTGGTGATTTGTTATAGTGAGGTTAGACTGTGTCTTCAACACAAATTTATTTCCACAGTTGCAGTGGGAGCTAATGAAGTCCATATCGTCGCACTGATGATGTTCTTTCAAAGTGCACATTAGAACCCATTGTCTTTTACAGAGCTTGCAACACAACTGCTTTGAAAAATTTTATACTGAGTGTTCATTCTCAGTCTCAAAATAATCACTCATATCCCTTCTCTATTCCAGTCAAGAATGTGACTGAGAGTTGTATAAAATTCATTAACTACAGCACCCTTTAGTGAGTTATTAAATCAGGGTTTTTTTCTCGCCTTTTTACTTTTTGTACATAAAGAATGATAATTAAGGGACTCAGAATGAACACAATGCCTTTTTACATTATTGATATATTACATTAGTGATATTTTGCTGATCACTTAAGCCTTGCAGGTAATTCTTAGGTTCAACAGAATAAGGTTTAGAAGAAGCAGTTGCTAGTCTGCTGTTTAAATTGGAATAGATTTAGTTTTCACATCTGAGAGATCATGACAGGTGAGGAAGTGTTTGACTATGCAACTATCTTTATCCAGCATCTTTAGAATTTACCTGTAATATTCTGTTCTTAAAGGCTACTGCAATGATGTATATAGAGCATGCAAAAACAACAGAGGGCCTACAGGTGTAAAAGTGGTACATACACATTTGCTTTCTTGCAAGGATTTCATTATAGGAAAGTGGGAGAAATTCTAAGAACGTTGCTCAGGTACATAGAATTTAAAGTCTTACTTAAGTGGGTTGTTGTCAAGCATGCTAATAAACACAAAACTTCTTTATTTTGTTGCAAAAAATAATAGGAAACAGCTCTATTCACATTTTACTCTTGTCCAGTTAAATTTTATTGTAACTTATATGGGGGGAAAAAAGAAAATATAATTAATATCTGAAGCATTTGCTAATTACCTGTCTTTTGGTGCACCTATCAGACTTGGAGGAAACTTTTGCTAGGTACACCCACAAGTAAATACTGTCTTTTCACACAATTTTCCTGACCAACCCTGTCATTGAAATGCAGTGGGCGTTCAGTTTCCTTTTAATAATTGGCTCAACTAACCGAGCATGCTGCAGTAAGTATTTGTGTGTTTATCTCCCACACACGTCACACACATATGTGCACAGAAAGTTTGCAAGAACCACCACTGTTTGGCCACCATCCCCATTTTGTTGATTAAGACACAAGACATTGTTTCTTATTTTTAGCAGTCGTAACTCTGTCTGCCAAGAGCAAATGATTAATCAGGTCCTTAAAATGACTTAACAGCTGTAAATCAAGTAGTAATTTTAAGAAGCAGAGCTCATGGACAAAATAGCTGTTTCATTTGCCAGGCAGCAGAAAGATATATTTAGTCACCTCTGGATGCTAAAAATTGCCTCCCCATCAGATCTTTTAGAAGGCCACGTTGATTATTCCTCAGGTCTTGTCTGCATGTTGCTCCTGAAAAAATCTCACTGCAACATGCATAGATTCCCTTTATTTTTCAGAATTTTCAAGCATCACAGTTACAGGTCTCTTTGGACTTGGACCTTTCTTGAGAAAATAGGTGTTTCTGCACATTTCTGGCTGTGTGACCTGGACTTTGTCCTTGAGGCTCTTGTCACTGCCTGCTTTCCATGCTGCTCCTTGCATCCTTACTTCTGCCAAATCTTTTAGCTAAGATCAAACAAGCAAATCCGGCTGAAAGTATAATTTTTTTCAAGAATCACCTGTTTGTCTCCCCATCTTGTATCCCAGCACTCATTATTATTCTGTGAGCTCATTTCTGGCCCTTCTCAGTGCCAGGTCCAACAGGTTATTTCAGGGGCACTTCACTGAAAACCATTTCCTGTCGCATGCACTTCCCTGACCTTGTTTACAAATGTGGCCAGGGCAGCAATGCAGGCTGCACACACAGAATGGTTGAAGCTGGAGAAGTATTCCTGTGTATCTACTGCCCAGCAGAATTTGCCATAACCAAATTACCTGCTACACCTGATCCTCAAAGGAGAGCTTATATGATATTCTGATTATTTTACAACCAACTTGTGCTTAAAAGGCCTGTTTCTCAACCCAGTGGAGCCAGTGGAGCATCTCTGTATTCTTTAGGGTCAGACTAATCTTATCTCATGTCAAGAAAATTGACAGTTGGTATTTTATGAGCTCTGCAATACATCCACTGCAAAGCTTTTAGTAATGATTTTTAAAGACATTCTTTAAACCCCTAGAAGGCTAAAAACCTAAAAAACCTAAAAACCCTATTTTTCAGACCATATTGATGCCATTTGGACCACAACATTCCCTAATCAAGTGCAGCATGGCGCATAGTGACACAATGGAAGCAGTCTCAGTTGGAATCAACACCTGCATAAAAATAGCCTGCTCACTGTTGGAATGGAGTTTAAGTTGGAGAAACATTTGAAAAATTAAACCTTTTCCAGATCTTCATTTTGCAGTTACCTTCACTGCTCTCCAGCCTTGGACTCAGACTGCAGTTTGCAGGGCATACTAAAACTTACAGAAGGGACAGAGCTCGTAGGGAGAAAGAGGAGCTGCAGCATAGAGAACTTGTAGATAAAGCAAAGTCCAGTCCATCATGAGAGTCAGACACTGTCTTTACTAAGAGTCCAAAAGATCAGCTCTTAAAACAAGTCTGTAACTGCGTCTGTAATTCCTCAAGAATGAAAATTGGCTGAAAAAATTCCATGGAATTCTGTAGCAAATATAAACCAGCACAGTTTGACTGAAGTCTGTGGAGCCATGAATCAAGTAATTGCACCCACAAACTGATAGTTATTTTGATTTGCATGTGGAAGTGTTCACACTAATTAACAAGAGCACTATTGAACTAATGCATGTCATGGTTTTTTCCTGTGCAAACAGATGTACTTGCAGACACTGAAGATTTTGTTACTAATAATCATGTGGGAAGGAGAGAAGAGGCCCCTTACACACTGATTAACCTCTTTTCTTCTTTCTCTTCCTTTGGTGCTGAAGTCTGTTCTTATATGAAAACTCCCACTTTAATTTAAAAAAAATTATACTGGACCTTTGGGGACAAGGCTAGCCAGAGAAAGAGAAAAAAAAATCTAATGCTGTGTCTGTTTATGGCATTTCTGTGTCAATTTTACATTGGCATTAAATATGTGTCAGTCTTAAAGGATATTAATCACATGAAACTTACTACAGAGTGCATATTTCTATAGTGAAGCATGGCAAAGAAAGCAATGAGTCACCCTAGGGAGAGAAAAAAAGGCAGGTTTTACACAGGAGGGAAAGTAATCCAGTGAGCTCAAAGTGTACTTGCAAGAAATGAACGTAAAGTGCATGTATTTCAACCAAATTCTAATTAAGCTCTAGATTCAGCAAGGGATAGAAAAGAGAGGAACTTGCAAAAGGCAAAACATTTTCTTTTGTTATTTTCAAGCTGAAACTTTTTGTTTTAAAATAGTATTTTCAGTTCAAGCTGAATTTGAACTTTTCAAATATCACTCAAGGAGGGTTGAGTATTAGAAAAAAAAAAGGAAAAGAAAGACCTTTGGTAGTCATTTTTTTAATTACTGAAAAATACACTGATTTTCTGATTTGGACTGATTTTGAGCTATATGTAACTTGTTTATTTTGTGGTTCAGCTGCCAGTTTAAAAACTGACATTATTTTCAATGTCTTTAATCTTGTATTCCAGTCTGAACTGAAGCCAGTTAATATAAAATCCTGGAATAGGTTACGTTTCAAAGGCTGGTGTTAAAATGCGAGCTAGAATAGTGGAAGAGAAATTGTGTCGTCCCAAAGTGTCCTAACAGGGATAGTGTGATTCTGTCCTCCAAACACATCACTTCCAGCTCCGTCTGACCAGCAGTTCTGTGCACACAGACTACAGAATCACGCAGGCTGGGAGGGTGTTTAAAAAATGGTGACTGCCTGGTTGACAGATTGCAATACACATTTCTGTCACGGGAGATGAGGCCATGGAGAATGACTTCTATGACATGTTCACGGCCTCTTATTTTTCTCCTCTTCATTTCATCACTCTCTTATAGTTCTTGCTGTGAGCCAGAGGATGAGATTTTGAATTAACATTTAACACTCAATGGCAGACTATTTTTTTTTAAATTACCTGATTATGGCTTACTGGCACAACACTTGGAGCTGCAATATAAAACATCTCTATCTTTGGTATTTCTGTCTTTGTCTCTTTTATATATGATAACTGCTGATCTTTTCCACAACATCTGTGCTTCCTGTCACAGGAATGCTATAGATGATGTAATAGATCATAGACAACCAGGATGAAAAGGACTTGCAGGCTTAAGGGAAGGCCAGTCAGTACCACTCCAGATCTTCAGAATTTAAAGGCTCTGTGCCTGTGAGGTGGCCTTGTTAAGATGTGTTTTCTATTCAGCTTTCTTTCTCTTTTTCTATACAATACTTGTCACCGTGAGATCCTATAAATGAAGTTCTCTGATCTACCACAGTGATGCAGCCACAATATCAGCACAGTAACTATCATATTTTACATATACATGTTTTATACAAACTCAATAATATTGTCAATCAGTTGGAGGGGACACCCATTTTATTTTCTATAAAGAGAATTCTAAAACTCAAATAATCCACAAGAGAATTACAAGAGACAAGCAAACATAGACACAACTTATGTACCTCTTAGGGAATGCAGAGGCACGTTCCCTTCCTTCCCTTCCTTTGCTTCCTTCCCCTCCTTCCCATTTCTTTTCCTGTACCTGACGGAGCAGCTACCAAAATACTCCAAACCCTAACGAAGAAAACATCAAAGCAAGATGTCATTGGAAAGAATGACTGACAATTTTTCCATCCTGTTTTAGATAATTGCTTTTCCTGTTTCACTAAAGGTAGCAACCAGAGGTGTGAAATACCTTTCATTAACAAAAGAATGCTTCTGAAAAGAGGAATTAAAAAAATCCACAGAGCTCATATGTGTCTGAAATTATTCAGGCAATCAAGTCTTATCAACCTGAGTGATCCCAGTCATTCTTGGAAGCACTGAAGTGGTATGCATTGTCTTTTTAATCACTTTTTTAATCATTCCTTTAATCTTTTTCAATTTCATCGAAAAAAATTAATATTAAATCAATTCATAAACTCCTCAGAAGCAAAAAGGAGGAGGGAAGAGCTATCAAAAATCTGTACTAGTATAGTTGGGCTCAGAGGTTTCTTAGAGAAGAAACAGCCTTCAATACCAACTTGAAAATGAAAATAAAATAATGGAGAAGAAATACAGATAGTATGGCATCATACATTGTTATTTGCTAGCCCTTTTGCAGCTAGCTATAATATTTCCTGTGACCATCATTTCTCATATTTAGGTATTTCTTATGTGGGAAAGCTGTTACATTTGGCTGACTAGAAGTTACTCCAACCTGAAAACTGTTGAAAACAACATTTATCTTTGTAGTTCTGTGACTTCATCCTGCAAACACTTCTGCTCTTGTATATGAGAGAAAGGTGTATTTTCCTTTGGGTACCCCAAGCAGGTTGAGACCAAGTCCCTGTGGGTTTCTTAGATGCAGAAAGAGAAGTGTCAGAATAACTGACCTCTCACTGAAACTTCCAGGAACACACTGATAGACAGGTTTCCAAGGAGTATTGATGGAGCAATAAGTCATTAGCAAACATTGCCCAGATGTCTTGATTGAAAGATTCTGTTTTTAAAAATTCCAGAAAGTTTTTCTCCTCCTTCTTCGACTGATGAGTGGGTTTGGTGGTACAAGGTCTGGACAGAACCAGGGAGTTAGAGAATCATAAAAGAGTTTGGGTTGGAAGTGACCTTTAATGGTCATCTAGTCCAATCCCCCTGCAATGAGCAGGGACATCTTCAACAAGATCAAGTTGCTCAGAGCCCCTTTCAACCTGACCTTGAATGTTTCCAGGGATGGGGCATCCACCACCTCTCCATGCAATCTCTTCTAGTGTTTTACCACCCTCAGCATAAAAAACTTCTTCCTCATATGGAGTCTCAATCGAACCTCTCTTAGTTGAAAATTGTTATGCCTTTTCTTATTGATACAGACCATACTAAAAAGTTTGTTCCCAGCTTTCTTCTAAGCCCCCTTTAAGTATTGAAAGGCTGCTATAAGGTCTCCCCAGAGCTTTCTCTTGTCCTGGCTGAACAGCCCTAATTGTCTCAGTCTGTCCTCATAGGAGACATATTCTAGCCCTCTGATTGTTTTTGTGGCCCTTCTCTGGATCCACTCCAATGTGTCCATGTCTTTCCTGTGTGAGGACTCCAGAGCTGGATGCTCTACTCTAGGTGGGGTTTCACAAGAGTGGATTTCTACCAGTGAGTACTCTGCATTAAAAAAATGTATTTTCAAATTTTCACCAACCATTCATTTGCACCTGAATGATCGTTTCTTACACAGGTTCCCTGGTGAAAGCAATGGAAGAAGTTAGGCAATATTATGGGTGTTTCCACTTGTGCATGTAGTCTGTGTGTGGTGCACCTTACTGTGCCCAGGATCTTCCTGCATACATGAACCACATCTACTGGGGAAGCTGTCTCATTTACAGAACTCCTTGACTCTTCCAATGGAGATGATGTTGCGTTTTCACAAGTGCTTAATGTTTCTAAATAATGAGTATTTCAGAAATGCATAGAATAGAGCTGAGATAGGTGGGTCCTGTTAAGGATTCAGTCTTGATTTTCTGTATTTCCCTTGTACTGAAGGACTCAGGTTGAGGGTGTATCTAATTATTCATGTGAGACTGACTGTGAAGGGTGTTTTCAAGAAAGCTGTATAAATTAATAAACATAAATGTGTTTATTAAGAATGTGCAGATTTACACCTCCCTTCACATCTTGGAAAATATTTCACTGTCACAAAGATAAATTGCCTTCTGAGTAGAAGGAAATAAATTCTAGTTTACATCTGTATTCTTTAAAACACCAGAGACTTCTCAAAACACTTCAGCTCCAATTTCAGCAACAGCCTTTTGGATAAAATTGGAACTTAGTTTAGCCACTGCAGTTAAAGAAACAAAAAAGTTTCTATCAGTATATTGGCAGCAAAAGGAGGGCTAAAGAGCATCTCCATCCTTTGCTGGATGCAGAAGGTAGCATAGCATCTGGGGATGAGGAAAAGGCTGAGGTACTTAGTTGCAGCAGCGTACTTGGCAGAAGCTGCTGTTTTTGAGCTTCAGGACTGGTGGGAAGAAAGCCAAGGCAATGCCCTCAACCTTCTCCCTCCAATATCTGAACCCTCCACCTGAACTGTGGTAAAATCCCTATTTCTCTTGTGATTACCTGTATCCATACCTTAGGTCCCATATATGGCTATGCCCTGGGAAGCTCTCCCCTCCACTGGTCACTTTGAACTATGTCATTTTCCACTGGGTGTTTCCTGGTTCCACCTCCCTCTCAAAGGCCCATGCAGGGCTTCCTTGACCTCTTTCTTCTGGGTTACTCCAGCCACCTGGATGTCTCTGGACTCCCTTCCTGGACCCTCATAATGCAACACTGCTAGGCTGTTATCCCAGAGGAGAGCCCTCTATGTAGCCTTTTATTCTCGCACACGCTAGAACACCATGCCTGGGGAAACTCTCATTTCTAGAGGAGCCAGCAGAAACAGGTTATCTGTGGTAGCTAGAACTCTGTCCTTTGGGAGAGTTGTAAAACCATTGCAACTCGTCCCGGCAGGGATTTCGCTCACATAAAAGACGCTGAAGCTACCTCGAGAGCACTGGGTTAAGCATCATTACTTAGTGCCTTCTTTGCCTCAGTCTTTAATACCAAAACCAGTTGTTCTCAGGATACCCAGCTCCCAGAGTGGAAGCTAGTGACAGGGAGCTGAGCAAAACATCCATAATCCAGAAAGAAGGGATTAGTGACATGTTATGCCAATTAGACACCCACAAGTCTACGGGTCGACATGGGATGTAAGAGTACTGAAGGAGCAGGCAGAAAAACTTGCCACGCCACTTTCAATCATTTACCAGCATCCAGGTTAACAGGAGAATCCCCACTTGACTTGAAATTAGCAAATGTAGTGCCCATATACAAGAGGGATTGGAAGGATGATCCGGGAAACTACAGGACTGTCAGCCTGATCTCGATACTGAGGAAAGTCATCAAGCAGATCATCCTGAGTGGCATCACATGGCACGTGCAGGGCCACCAGGGGATCAGGCCTAGTCGACAAGGGTTTATGGAAGGCAGGGCCTGTTGGCCAACCTGATCTTCTATGACAGGGTGATCCACTTAGCAAATGAGGGAAAGACTGCAGATGTTGCCTATCTAGACTTCGGCAAAGTTTTTGACACCGCCTCCCACAGCATACCCCTGGAGAAACTGACTGCTCATGGCTTGGACAGGTGTAGCCTTTGCTGGGTAAAAAACTGGCTGGCCAGGCCCAGACAGTGGTGGTGAATGGAACTAAACACAATTGGCAGCCGGTCACTATTGAGGTTCCAGGGCTCAGTGCTGGGGTCAATCCTGTTTAACAGTGATCTACAGCCATGATTTGGCCAAGGGGATTGAGTGTACTCTCAGTAAATTCACAAACAACACCAAGTTAGGTGAGAGTGTTGATCTGCTAGAGGGTAGAAGGCTCTCTAGAGGGATCTTTGATGGGTGGGGTTGATGGGCTGAGGACAACTGCATGATGTTCAAAAAGGTGAAGTTCAGGGTCCTGCACAATAACACCCAAGCAGTGCTACAGGCTGGGGGAAGAGTGGCTTGAGAGCTGCTCAGCTGGAAGCAGCTTCAGGGTGCTGGTGGAAAGCTGGCTGGATATGAGCCAACAGTGTGTCCAGGTGGCCCAAAAGGCAAATAGCATTCTGGCCTGTATCAGCAATAATGTGGCCAGCAGGACCAGGGTAGTGACTGTCCCCCTGTGGGGCATTGGTGAGTCTGCGCCTCAGATCCTGTGTTCAGTTTTGGGCCCTTCACTGCAAGACATTGAGGTGCTGGAGCGTGTCCAGAGAAGGGCAACAGAGCTGGTGAAGAGTCTGGAACACAAGCCTTACAAGAAGTGACTGAAAGCTGGTGTTGTTTAATCTGGAGAAGAGGAGGTTTGGGGGGATCTTGCTGGTCTCATATCTGACAGTATAACTTTATTTTTTTGAAAAAATTACCGTACAACTACCCAAAAAGAAGTTGTAGCCAGGCAGGAGCTGGTGTCTTCTGCCATGTCTCAAGTGAAAGGATGAGAGGAAATGCCCTTAAGTTGCAACTAGATGACATTCAGATTAGATATTAGAAAAAACTTTTTCAATGAAAAAGTGGTTTGGCATTGGAATAAGTTACCCAGGGAAATGGTGGTGTCACCATCTCTGTAAGTTCTCAAGAGGTGTTTGGAATGGGGCACTTGGGGATATGGTTTAGGGGTGATTATGATGGTACTGAGTTGATGGTTGGACTAGATGATCTTGAAGGTCTCTTCCAGCCTTGTTGATTCTATGATTCTGTGACAAATGTCTTGCCATGGTGAACTTGCAACATAAAAAAGCTGTTCCTAGGAACTTCTCACTTGTAATTGGACCCAGATATGATTGTTCGAGATATGTGAGGCTTTGCCCAGGACCTACCACAAAATTGTATCACAAGATTGAAAATCTGAAAAATAACCCTGTCTCTAATATCACTTGCTACCTCCAAGATTATGCACATCACAATACAGTTGGCAAAGATGGCAGATACACAAATGTGTCAAGGCCAGATAGATCTTTGCAGAGTGAAAACTGGATATAACATCTGAACTCACCACAACCATGATCCCAATGTATTTGCACATCCAAAAGCCAAGAAGTGCCTGGAATTGCTCTAACACCGCTTAGTCTGTCAAGCACACAAATAAATTAGAGGCTGGAGGAAAGGATTTCCTTTTTCAGGAAAATGTGAAATATGCAATAAGAATTTTACAGTTAAATTGTAACTACCTAAAATAACTTTCTCGGTTTGTCACTGTTTATTTATCACCTCTTCAGACATCCCTTCTGTCCCCTTACCACTTTGCATTTTGTAGTAATTAGTAAAATTTGTAGAAAGATATTTATTTTAAACTGAGAAATTAAAAGTCTAGGCACACTCTGCATTTTCATCCAAATCTTTTCAGTGACTGACAAATTTTTGGATCCCATCTGATTCTGGTGTCAAACTGCTGGCAATAAAATGTATTTACTCTTGTAGTGCCTAATCATATATGCCAGTAATATATGGGAAGATATTGGCAATGTAGGTGAGACAGATCTGAAGGGCAAATGACCAAAAAATTTAAACAGCTCCCCAAGAGGAGTGTCTGGCAGAGAACTTTGCCATATTAAAAATCTTTAAGTGATAAACATAAACATATCTTGTTCCAGACAGAGATGCATATTGGAATAATATGACCATCCAGAGCCAGGGAAGAGAATTACATCAGTGGACAGAGCACAACAGATCAGCACAATGCAAGAGAGAGGCCACTGGTGTGCAGGGATGTGTTTTCAGTAGCTGATTATTAAAATGACAGCTTATGAAATTCACTTTTTGTTCTCATTTGTCCTCTAGTATTGGCAATGTTATTTTAAAAGGAGAATTAGGTTAAGCAGTAATTTTGTTCCTTCTTTTTTCCATCAAAGAATGAGGCAGCTTTAGCAAGCCCAGTGCCAGCACCAGTGACCCTGACCCTCGGACACTCCAGCCATCTGCCACACTGGGCCAGTATCATGGGGGGCCTCTCATGATCACTGACCAAGTCAGCCGTTTAAAATTTTTCAAATTTTAAATCTGAAAATTTAAAATTTAAAATTTAATTAAAAACTTAACATTAAAATTTGATTTTTTTTCTTTTCTCTCTGAGAGATAATGAGGACGCTGAGAAATAGCAGCCTGACAAATACCGATGGTATCAATGCCACAGCACTTCACTTCAACAATTGTTGTCCCTTGTACCTATGACTAAAATATTTTAGTCTGTACTATTCTTTGGAAATCAAAATTCTGGAAAATGTTGTTTCATATGTCACTTGAATCTGTTTGTACTTTGCTAATGTCTTTTATTATCTTTCCACTTACATATCCAGTTTTAAAATGTACTCATAACTACTTAGCAAGTTTTCAGATCATGTAAAACTGGGAAAAGGATCAATATGTCGGACAATAGGGCTGCCATTCAGAGGGATCTAGACAGGTTGAAGAAATGTGCTGACAGAAACCTCACGAGGACCCCATACTTGGGACAAAACTAATGCCATGTAGCAGGAGAGTTTAGGAATTGACTGTCTGAGGATCAGCTTTGCAGAGAAGGACGTGAGTGATCCTGGTAGACAGTAAATTGGCTGGTATGGCCTTGTGGTGATGAAGACTAACCAAATGCTGGGCATCACTTACAGTACTACACTGCTGCACTTACAATACTGCTCCCATACAGCATTCGTAAGGCAACTCCTGGAGTGCAGTGTTCAGTTTTGGGATGTCCATCAGCGGTTTAACATAATCATAGAATCATAGAATTATAGAATGTTTTGGGGTGGAAGAAACCTCAAAGATCATCTAGTTTCAACTCCCCTGCCATGGGCAGGGACACCTTCCACTAGACCAGGTTGCTCAGAGCCCCATCGAGCCTGGTCTTGAACACTGCTGAGGACGGGGTTCCACAGCTTCTCTGCACAACCTGTTCGAGTGTCTCACAACTGTCATAGCAAATAATTTCTTCCAAACATCTAATCTAAACCTACTCTCAATTTGAAACCATTGCCCTCAGTCCTATCAGTACAGTTCCTGATGAAGAGTCCCTCTCCAGCTTCCCTGTAAGCTCCCTTCAGATACTGGGAGGTTGCTGTGAGATCACCACACAACTTTCTCGTATCCAGTCTGAACAGCCCCAACTTTCTCAGTCTATGTTTGCAGGGGAGGTGCTCCAGTCCTCTTATCAACTTCGTGGCCCTCCTCTGGACTTGCTCCATCACTTCCCTGTCCTTCTTATGTTGAAGACACTAGAACAGTATGCAGATTAACTGTGTTCCTGGAAAATGAGAACATATGCAAAACTAAGGTTCTGAAACATAAATCTGACCACTGTAGAGTGGTTTCTAAGTCGGACATTCAACTAGCACTACATATAGAGCTCACAAACACACAGCATCCTGTGGTTGCTGGGGAGCAGAGTTAAGGTAACAGGTTGATTTGGTAGATATTTTGAATGAGCTTCACATAACTCAAGGGGTATATGGAGAAGGGCTACAGTGTAATGTTGCTTTCTCCTATAGGAGGACAGCTGGGTATGTAATATCGCTAACCTCTTTAGTCCATTATAGCCTACACACTGCCAACTTCCATACAAATCGGAGGCAAATCTAGCTGTTTGATGAACTTACTTTTCTCTGTGCTGTTTGAAACGGCAAAATAATCCCCTTGCCTCCTACACCTTCAAAAATACAAGCAAAACAAAGGAACAAAGACATTTTAAAATTTCTATTTCCTGAGTTGTCTTTGAAGGCACATTTTAGCAATACAATTTCATGTTTCCTTTTTAAAAATATAGGAGTGTTTTTTGCCAAAAATATATTATTATTATGTCAAAATGTGTCAGTTTTCATTAAACTACAGGATACAAAAGAAAAAAGTGGCACTTTAACTGGAAAATAAGGAAATTTCTTGGACTATGGAAGACTCACTTCCCCGCTTAGCCTCATTTTAAAAGTTTAGAGAGTAAAAATAAATATTAAGAGTTATTGTTTATTTCTAGTCTTGTTTGGGCCAGCTATATTTTCAGTGGAATGTCTTGATTTTGTTCTGCATATAGTCTAAAGATTCAATTTGTTCTGAAACTTTGGTCACTAACTCAAAATAGTGTTGTTCTGCTGCTCTGCTTTAGAGCTCTATGTCTCAGAGGTGATGCCTTGATGTCTTCTTCCTTCATATGGGGTTAGTGCAGAAACAGGTTGTCTGTTGTTTCAGTCACTGACAAGAGACAGAATCTGCAGAGAAGTTGTCTGAGAGAAAAAAAAATACTTGATGCACAGTCATAAACCATGCAGGAGATCTTCTTTTATTTATTGTTCTTGCATTGCTGTGAGATACCTTGCTTCCTTCTCTATCTCCCTTTCTATCTAATTCCCCAAAGTAACTGCATTACACCTCATAATCCTTTTAAAGTAATTAATACTGTGTTTTCCTCCCATTCCTGAAAACATCTATTGTTCTCGTTGTAGTGGTTTGACTCTGGCTGGGTGCCAGGTGCCCACTAAGCTGCTCTATCACTCCCTTTCCCAGCGGGACAGAGAAGAGGACAAGATGGGGGGAAAAAAAGGTACTCAGTGGGTTGAGATAAGGCTGTTCTTTATTGAAGCAATAGAAAAGGAAAAGCGAAGGTCTGTGCGCGCATAAGCGAAAAAAGGAAAGCAAAGTCTCTACTTCCCATCAGCAAGCGATGTTCAGGCACGTCTCAGGAAGCAGGGCCTCAGCACGTGTAGTGGTTCCTCTGGAAGGCAGATATTAACAAATGCCCCCCTTCCTCCTCTCTCTCTTGGCTTTTATACCTGGGCTGACATCATACGGTATGGAATATCCCTTTGGTTCCTTCGGGTCAGCTGGCCTGCTTGTTTTCCCTCCCAAGATCTTGCCCACTCCCTGCCCCTTGATGGGGGGAGAATGTTAGAGGGACAGTGCTGCTCAGCAGTAGCCAAAACACTGCTGTGTTATCAACTGAAGCACAGCACTGGCAGGGCTGCTGAACACTACCTCAGTCAGAACCCCTACACTCATCAAGTCTTTAACTAGAGAAAATCACATTAAATAGGGATTGTTCCAAGGTCTGCCAACAGACAAGACAAAAAAGCCCCAGTTT
Source organism: Climacteris rufus (assembly GCA_013398175.1). Classification (NCBI taxonomy): domain Eukaryota; kingdom Metazoa; phylum Chordata; class Aves; order Passeriformes; family Climacteridae; genus Climacteris; species Climacteris rufus. The sequence continues at coordinate 468,664 of VZRZ01006593.1, forward strand.
GCTAGACACGTCATGTCAACTTTGGCATTAAGAATCTGGTGATGAAAAAAATCGTAATTTTCAATAATTCTTTTTTTTTCTGTGATGTAAAAATTTCTCTATGTTGCAGAAATCAGCAACTTAAAGCAGAAATAGCCTTTTGAAAAAAGACTATCCCACTGTTGTCTTCAATAACCAGGAAATTTGATATTTTTCACAGTAAATTTATAATCTGCAGAAATTAAGCTCAGATCAAATATGATTTAACTGAAGTGTGTGTTCTAAATACACTTATTGTAATACAGTACAGCACAGTTTACAACCCTCCCTCATGCTGCAGTTTTATTGGTGTCAAGAACACCTGATAATATGACATTATATTAAAAGATAGCAGAATCACTCTGTCCCGGAAAGCTTTTCAAGTAATCATAGATGACAGCTACTCAGACCAGAAATGAGTAGCATGCTATTTAAATCTTAAGAGTTTTGGAGCCCAAAGGCTGGTGTTGTTATATAATTGCATCATATCTGAGTGTTTTTAAATTGTTTAGCTTGGGAAGAACATCATACATTTCCCTACATATATGGTCAAGTTTGCCATTGTTTTCCATGCAAATGCCAAACAAATTATATTCCTGTAAGTGTAAGAATACATCTTCAGAGCTAAAATTAAAGACTGACTATAGTAGAATGAAACTGAAGAACAGCTAATAAGGGTATTGAGAATAGTTAGTCGCCATTACACCCACATCAGCATTTCAGGGATACTGCAGGAATCTTTTGGTGAATGCAATATTTCAGGGCATCTGAGTATGACAGAGATACTTAAAAACATAGGTCTACCATACATTCCTAATCGAATATGAACATTTTAAGATAAATGACTAAATAAAATCATTAGTTTTGAGAACATAAATAGTATGTAAGCATTGTTGATCACATCTCAAAGGGCATATTGATGGAAGTGTAGAGCTCTGTGACATATCTTTTATGTCTCTATCTCACTCAGATGTCCCCATTTCAGAAAGTTTGTCCCTTAAAGTTGAAACAGGACGTGCTATCATCTGTTGACACCTGTGGATGAGGAAAAAGCACTTCTCCTTTGTTGCCCTGTAGAATAGCACATCCTAAAACTGCAATTTGCTATACTACAGATTTCTTTGATTTATATAACTAGTGTCACAGCTCTAGTAATAAGTACCACACAAGTAACTTCTGGCCACTGGACTTGACCTGAAGAAAACTCTAGCCACTGGGTTTGACCTTAAGCAACCTCTGAGCACTGAGGTGTGCTGATTTGAACCTAAACCTCAGGGGCAAATGAATCCCAAACAAACCTTGAGAGAGATTTTAGGTCAGATTTACAATTTAATGGAAAAAAAGGCACAATCAATGCAGTAATGCAGAAATGCAGAAACACTGACTTATACCGACAGAGTCACAGTACAAGCTGTCAGTCCCTTGGGATGATGGCTGCAGTCTTGTCGGAAGCAGTGTTCCAGTAGAAGAGGACTGGTCCTCTTGTGGGAGCTCAGGTTCTCCGCTCGGAGTGCAGTGGTGGTTCCCAGTTCCCAAACCCGATTTCTATGGTGGTGTTTCAGTGGTAGCCCCCAGCTGGGTGGGGAGTTTCACAATACAGTGATGTAATGCTATGAGTCATGGGATGTTTCTGGAGTTCTGTGCTGCTGGTAGCTCTTCCGTTTGTTATGGCTCATTAGCAGGGATGACCCTCTCAGGATGGGTGGGTCTTTGCTGCTGCGCCACCGGAGGGAGTTCTCAGGGCTGACCCATTGATATGAAGACAAAGAGACATTACTCTGCACCACAGGGTTGTCTCCCTTTCTTCCTTATCTAAGGCCCAGCTTGCAGCCTGGAGGGCGGGGTGTGCACTGGACAGCTGTTGTGAACGATTCTCATTAACTGTGCATTAAGAAGTGCAGGAGATGGTGACAGAACACAAACCTTGGTTATACCTCTCATTATGACCCAGGACATAGGACTAGACATTAGGTAAACCCTGGCCACTGGATTGAACTCAAATAATCTCTCATCCTGGGCCTTGAATTCAAGTACCTCTGAGTACTGGTGATTGACCTCAATTAACCCCTAAGCACCGGTCATTGACCTCAATGAAACTCTGGACAACGGGATGTGAAATCAAGTGACCACTGGTCACTGATGATTGACGTCAAGTAACCTCTGAGCACTGGTGATTGACCTCAACTGGCCCTTGAGCACCGGTGATTGACCTCAATTGACCCCTGAGTACCAGTGGTTTACCTCAAGTAACCTCAAGTAACCTCTGACCAGTGGGATTTGACCTCAGTTGACCTCTGATCACCAGTGATTGACCTCAAGTGACCCCTGAGCATCAGTGATTGACCTCAATTGACCTCTTGAGCAACAATGATAGACCTAAATTGAACCCTGAGCCCCAGGCATTGACATCAAGTGACCCCTGAGCCACAGTCGTTGACCCCAAGTGACTCCCGAGCACTGGTGATTGACCTCAGTCAAACCCTGATCACCGGTGATTGACCTCAGTTGACCTCTGATCACCAGTGATTGACCTCAGTTGACCCCTGAGCACTGGTGATTGACCTCAATTTACCCCCGATCACCGATGATTGACCTCAGGTGAACTCTCAGCACTGGTGATTGACCTCAAATGACCCTTGAGTCCCGGTCATTGACCTCAAGTGACCCCTGATCCCCGGTCATTGACCACAATTGACCCCTGATCACCGCTGATTGAACTCAAATGACCCCTGAGCACCAGTGGTTGACCTCAGGTGACCTCTGATCACCGGTGACTGACCTCAGTTGACCCCTGAGCACTGGTGATTGACCTCAATTTACCCCCGATCACCGATGATTGACCTCAGGTGAACTCTCAGCACTGGTGATTGACCTCAAATGACCCTTGAGTCCCGGTCATTGACCTCAAGTGACCCCAGAGCCACAGTCATTGACCTCAAGTGACCCCTGAGCCACAGTCGTTGACCCCAAGTGACCCCTGAGCACTGGTGATTGACCTCAGTTGACCCCTGAGCACTGGTTATTGACCTCAATTGTCCCCTGATCACTGGTGATTGACCTCCAATGACCCCTGATCACTGGTGATTGACCTCAAATGACCCCATAATCCCGGTCATTGACCTCAAGTGACCCCTGAGCACCAGTGACTGACCTCAGTTGACCCCTGAAAACCAGTGATTGACCTCCATTGACCCCTGAGCCCAGGTCATTAACTTCAGGTGACCTCTGATCACCAGTGATTGACCACAGGTGACCCCTGATCACCGGTGAGTGACCTCAGTTGACCCCTGAGCACTGGTGATTGACCTCAAGTGACCCCGATCATCACTGATTGACCACAATTGACATCGGATCACCAGTGATTGACCTCAACTGACCTCTTGAGCACCGGTGATTGACCTCAATTGACCCCTGAGCATTGGTGATTGACCTGAATTGACCCCTTAGCACCAGCAATTGACCTCAAGTGACCTCTTGAGCACCGGTGATTGACCTCGATTGACCCCTGAGCACTGGCGATTGACCTCAGTTGACGCATGAGCTGAGGTCATTGACCTCAAGTGACCCCTGAGCCACATTCATTGACCTCAAGTGACCCCCAAGCCCCGGTTATTGACCTCAAGTGACCCCTGATCACTGCAGATTGACCTCAAATGACCCCTGATGATTGGTGATTGACCTCAGTTAACCTCTGATCACCGGTAATTTACCTCAATTACCCCTGATCACCAGTGGTTGACCTCAATTAACCTCTGAGCACTGGCAATTGACCTCGAGTAACCTCTGGCCATTTGGGTTTGACGTCAAGTAACCTCTGGCCACTTGCCTGGATGAACTCCTTACCTCAAATAACCACTGCCTGATGGAGACAATATAAAGTGTTGTTCAGCTTCAGCAAGTGCCTGTGCTTTGGATTACAGAAATCACTTTCACTCCCTTGTGTTGGTCACATCTTCTCCTCCTCTAAAGCCTCCTGTCGTTGTATATGTTCCACTTCGCCAAGGGATATATCAGGGCTCTTCCTGCATCTCCTATTGCTGGTATCCAACATGGAAAGTCATGCTATCATGTCAGATTTTCTTGGCAGCCACATGGACAGTCGCTTTATATTATCCACTCTTCCCTGCCTTTTCCAATGGAAAATATTTTAAAGCTGCGATTTTTTCAGAGGAAAGCCCTCAGAAAACATAAATCTTGAAGTCTTGTATAAAAATATACAAGTTCCCTAGCAATGTACAAGAAAAGACAAATGACAAAGACAACAGGGATAATTTGATCCAGTGTAGCTAGATGGAAACACTATTTTCTGGCCTTGCCACAGTGGAAGTGTTGCCTTAGGTTTAACCCTTATATTTTTCAAATCCTGCATTTTCTGGCGTGTATGCTTTATATCTCATTGGTTGCTGTTTTCTATAGACATAACACTACCATTCTGTACTTACTCTCCAAGGACATCTGGGCTGCCCAGATCCACACTTCTAAAGGGGGAGGGGAGCGAGCTAGGGGGAAATTGTAAAGTTTTAATTGGTAAATCTGTGCTGATATGCCGATGGACCAAACCTATAAAAGTGTGGAGAACTCGTAACTTGTCGTGCATTTTGGGTGATGCCCCAAGGAGGGGGCTTTGTCTGCTCTAAATGTACCTTTCAAGGTCCTTCAACTAAATACCCACCTTTTATTCCCTTACTCCTGCCTGGCCTCAGTTTTTGGGCTAGCCTTTTAGGCATCAGTTTTTTGGCACCTCCAGAAGGGACAGTGAAAGCTTCTGAACAATCCTCTGGGACTCAGAACATCCAGCCCTGCCCCCCACTGCCGACACCCCGGGAAATAGTGGCTGCAGTCCAAGAGGCAAAGAAGCCCAAGAGCCCATAGGGGCACGTGAGTAGTGAATAGAGGTGGTGTTTATCTGTATTGTGTTCAGGGATCTCTTGTGTTTTGTGTGGGACTCAGGGAGTCCAAGGGGGGTTCATTTGGACCTTTCTTTCATTTGCTACTGGCTTGTGAGAGCTTGGGAGGGAACTCATGGAGTTCCAGGGATTTCACTTCCCTTTGTTAATTTGTTGGTTCAGCAGCTGTGCCTTTGGCACTGGG